>OY735223.1:6162957-6495457 GCA_963457665.1 Thysanoteuthis rhombus
TATATATATATGTATATATATATGTATATGTATATATATGTATATATATGTATATATATATATATACCTTCCCTAATTTCAAACCTCCAGTCTCTTGCTCATCATGTATACAGAGTTAATATCAGTAGCCATTGACTGAGCATAATCCATATTGACAGATCTAACATATGTATTAAACTATCTATCTCAGTCTGTTCACATCTTTCTATGATAGATAGATAGATATGAACCAACTGAGAGAGATAGACAAGCCTAGTTAGTCACTTAATAGAAACTGTCATCTGAGAGGTGTCTTTTTGGCAGCAAGCTGAATTGGGGATGATCAATCAAAAAATTGGTAATTCGATTTAGCAAAAACCTACATTGCAAATTGAACCAGCCACTATAAACCTATTTGGGGGTGGAATTGAAAAAAAAAAATGTTTTTCCTAGACATTAGACAGAAGAAGTAATGTTGAAATTTTCAGCTGTCTTGTTCCATTAGTGAGTACAGTCATGTATACATACATAAATAGATAGATAGCCAGCCAGCCAGCCAGCCAGCCAGCCAGCCAGACCAACTTGAAAACTGAAGGAAACCATGTTGACAGTTTTGGTAGACAGTTTCTACCAGATAGATAAAATAAAATGGCTTTCCAATCTGTTTATAGCAGTCCAGTGTCTAATGAATTCTTTATTTGTGCATTTTAGGGGGAGATTTCAATTCAATACCTCTGGTTTCAATACAATTTTGGGGAGGATATGGATATGTAAACAATAATAAGTGCAAACGTAGACCCCACGGTATTTCGGTTAAGTTGCAAATCAAATCAGTTCCTACATCATTTGTTAGCTGTGTGTAGGGTATATAAATGTGTCTGCATATATCATTCTGGTGAAAACACGGATTGGGTAAAATCTGTATTTTCCTCATTGTCCACGAAAACTTTCTCCATTATGTTGGACACAATCTATCCATCCAAAAATCATAGTTCATTCTGTACATGTTTATTATACATCATTCCCCTCTCTCTCTCTCTCATCATTCTATTTATATTTTCTATTAGAAACTGTCAACCAAACATAGGTTTCTTCAATATCTAAGTTGGTGTGTCCCACTCGCCATGCATGTATCACGCATACAGGCCACACCAATGGAGTTAGAGGGCTGAAAATTCAAACATTTACTCCATATCATGTGTAGAAAAAAAAATGATTTTTTTGTTTTTTGACACCCCCCTACCTCCCAAATAAGTTTTTAGCAGGGATTCAATTTTCAATGCAATGCTTAATTGGTCACTTAGTTTGTGTCCAGCATCATTCATGCTTGTTTTCTTGAAAATTCAGACTTTTTTTAGTGATCACTGACCGACAAAAGCTGATCGCCCCTTTTTCCAATTTTTCTATTGATCATCTCCAACATGGCATGCTGCGAAAAAATGTCAGTCATGTGACGATTTTTATTGAGTGACTAACCAGACCTGTTCTCATATTGCATTGACACATCAGGAAATTTCCCTTGGAACAGTTCTATATTAATGATATGAAATCATTTGACATCTGCCTCTGTGCGTGTGTACGGAAGGACACATTGCTTATTCTAATATAGATGTATCAGTCCATCACATGTTCCTAAGTGTCACTCTGTCCATATCACTATCTATCTATTTTTGTCTATCTGGCTTTCTTTATATCTGACATGGTCAGTAACCTGAACAGAGCCAGAATATACAACGTCAAGAGATTAAGAAAATAAACAATCGATTGAGTGCAAAGAGAAATTCATCAAATATGAAAGGCAATGAAAGATGGCAGAAATAAAAACAAAATAGATTTGATGTGAACAGGTTTGGTTAGTCACTCAGTAGAAACCGTCATATGACTAATGGCTTTTAGCAGCATGATGTGTTGGGGGTGATCAGTTGAAAAATTGGAAAAAAAGGTGATCAATGAATAAATTACTCCTCTTGCCTTTTGATCACTAAAAAAGTCTTAATTTACAAAAAAAATATTCATGACCGTTGCTGTACAAAAACAATGGGATCAATTTAGCATAAACTTGTAGTGTAAATTGACTCCCCCAATATGAAATTGAAATATTGGAAAAAAAGGTGATCAATGAATGAGTTACTTCCCTCGACTTTTGTTAGATCACTTAAAATTTTCAACAATTCGTGGGCACTAACATGTGACCAATTTAACATAAACTTATATTGTAAGTTGAACCTACATAAAAAAAACATTTTTGAAGGGGACACTCTTTTCTAGACATAATGAGTGAATGCGTAACTTTACAGCCCTCTAGCTCCATTGGCGTGGCCTGTGCACAGAATATATACATACATAGTCAAACCAACTTAAAAAATGAAGAAACATTTTGACAGTCTTGGTTGGCAGTTTCTAGAACAGAGAAACAAGTATTAACTTTTTTATCAAAACCCTAAACCAAAGAGAATGCAACTTGACAATTTATGACAAGCGTCAGAGAATAGTTTGTACATTTGACAAAGGCTTGGTTCTTGCAGTTTCTTCAGGTCTTGAATTGAGAACTCAAAGAGTAAAGATCCCTTCAAATCCATAGATCATACAGAACGGTCGGCTGAATTGACAGATGCAGCAGACAGAATCTCAGACCATTTTTCAGTGCTGCTCACGAATTGAAGAAAATGTCTATCCGTGGCGAAAGTGAAACGTGGATGGGATGAGAGGGTCAGGACTGAGAATGAAGAGAGGTAACGAGAGAAATGGTCGAGGGGGGGATTGATTTTTGCATCATCATGAACCACCAGCATGATTCACTATTTTGGTAACAACCACTGGTGAATACTTGCGTTTGAATGTAACATGAGGGGAAAGGTTAGGTAGTTTAATCAGGGGTTAGGAAGAAAGAGGACAGTATCTCAGACAAAAACAGGAGTCAGAGATATCAAAGAAACCATTAGAAAACTCAAATAGCAATGGGGGGGGTCATTTTGAAAGAACGTCAGACAACTGTTGGACATCCCAACTCATAATGTGGATCCCTAGAGATCATATGTAAAACAGTGGCCGGCAAAATGTAAGATGGCATGAAAAACTAAACAAGTTCGGAAAGTATTGGCTCTGCAATGCCCATGTTAGAGAGGTCTGGCAAATCTTGGGGTAGAGCTATGCCTGGCAATGGATGCTTACAGGCTGATGATGATGAAGAAGGGGAAGAAAGAGGACAGAAAAAATGAAGCAATTTAGTAAAAGAGTAGGAAGGGAGAGGGGAGAAAAAGGGTGGTTTATTAAGACATAGAAAGATTTTTACAAATGAAGTTAATATACATTTGTAAAATATTTAGATGAGAACATGGATTAGCAACGAAGATTGGAAAGGATAAGGGAGAGAATGAGAAAATTTAGGCAGAGGTTGTGGAGGGGACAGAGTCTTGAGCAAATATAAATAGACCTAACCTACCGACATGGGAAACCCTACTAAATCTTTGTGCACAGAACCAAGCCAGAATGATTATATACTAAGTTCTATTGACTGACTCAATGAGGTTGCAAGAAAATCACTTTCTTTCATTATAAAACCAATAAAACAATATTAGGCTGCAATTTTTTTTCCTTTTGGTAATTGAACAACCATTGTCGCTAGAGGGAACGAAGGGTTCTGTCCTTTTTTATATTGGCATGTGTTTGTGTGTTCTTGCACTTCTGGCCATACCATTTCGTCTGTAGATTAGAAAATTAGCATCAGTTCTCCACTAAGAATGTATTTTTTTTTTAATTTCATTCAACTAGGAAAAGTATTTTTTAATCAACTTATTTTTGTGAGATTCTCATTTCAACTTTTCTTCAAATATTTGTTAACAACAACTAAACTACCCTTCTTTTCTTTCTCTTATTAGAACTGCCTCGAGATGATCTTCAGAAGACTAGACTGGGAGAGTAAAGGAACTAAAATAGACGGCGAGTATCTGAGCAACCTCAGATTTGCAGACGACATAGCCCTTTTCGCAGAGAACCTACACGACCTCCAACTAATGATAGATGAACTAAATGAAGAAAGCAAGAAAGTTGGCCTACACATGAACTTCAGCAAGACAAAGATCATGTGCAACAACCACATCGGGGATAAAAACACTAAGATCAAAATCGAGGACACAGAACTGGAGAAAGTAGACCACTACATCTACCTAGGACAACGAATCTCCTTGAGACCCTCAAAAGAAGAAGAAATCAAGTGAAGAATCACACTAGGATGGCAAGCCTTTGGCAGAGCTAGCTCATCCTTCAAAAATAAGAAGATCCCATTAATCCTAAAGAGAAGGGTGTATAACCAATGCATCCTCCCAATAGTCACTTATGGAGCTGAAACATGGAATCTAACCAAGAGACAGACCCGTAAATTGAGAGCCATGCAACATGCACATGAAAGAATTATGCTGGGCCTCAAATGGAGAGACCACAAGACAGCACAGTACATCCGAGAAAAGACAAGAGTAAGGGACATCATAGAATCCATTAAAAATCTTAAATGGCGGTGGGCTGGTCATGTTGCAAGAATAGCAGACAACCGATGGACATCATGACTCATGACATGGATTCCCCGAGATCACATGCGCAACCAAGGCTGGCAGAATATTAGATAGAGAGACGAGCTGGACAAGTTCAGGAAGTACTGGCTCCACGATGCCCATGATAGAGAAGTGTGGCAAATCCTGGGGAAGGTCTATGTCCAACGACGGACGTTAAAAGACTGATGACGATGATGATTAGAAACTCTCAACCAAAACTGATAACTTCCGTTTCTGAGTCAGTCTGGCTGGCTGGCTACCTGTGTATCACACATACAGCCTCCACCAATGTAGCTAGAGGGCTGAAAACTGAAAACTTAAATATTTTCTTTTCATTATGTCTTGTAAAAATGTTTTTTTTTATCAACCACCCCACTAAATAGGCTTTTGATACTGGTTTCAATATGCATTATTAGTTTATGCTAAATTAGTCTCTTGGTCTGCTTGCATTCATGATTGTTTTTTGGAAATTTAGACTCTTTAAGTGATCACTGCCCAACAAAAAGTGAGAGAAGTAACTTATCCACTGATCACCCCTTTTATCCAATTTTCAATTGACCATCTTCAACACAACATGTTGCTAAAAGACATTCGTCACATGATGATTTCTATTCTCTGTTTTCCATTTTCCAACTTCTACCTAACGATATCTTTCGATATTTCTCTCTATACCGCCTTTATTCACAAAGCCAAACCTATAAACTAAGTCAACTCTCTTTCCTTCCTTTTTCTTCTTATCCAACCTTTTTCCAAAAGCTTTTCAATCTCTGGTCATATTCCTCTAGAGCAGGGCTTCTTCCCTACCTTATATCCCTATCACCTCCTTTTGGTTAATTCTGAAAGCAATTAACCCGTAAATAAGAAATTATTTTCATAGTTTGTTGCTAGATTCTCAATATTCAAATAAATATTTTTGCATTTCAGTCTTATATCTCCTCATGTGTATATATCAGTTTTACTTCTTTCTTTTATCAATACTTCATTGACTGCACTAAAGCCACATTCAATCACATATAATGTTGGATAGAGCTTTTCAGTTGTATCTGACAGACACAGTTCAGTCATTCCAGCTCTTTCAAATTTCTATTTGCATCAACCATTTTAATTCAATAAATTCCATTAGGACTTTTGTCTAACAGTATTTATATCATGGTCAAGAAATTGAATGTGACAATGTATCATCCCTCAGTTCATCTTCCACACCCTAGAAGTGATATAGCCCTGTTGAGAACACCTGCTCTAAAGACTAAAATCAATAACATGGGAAAAAAGACTTGAAGCAATTATCAATATTCATAGAAGGGCACAAGTGAAGATTCTTTAAGAATTTTGTCTTTCATTATTAGATTTTTATTTTTGATTCATGATACCTTTTCATTTTTATATTGCGACTTGTATAAATCAGGTTTGTGGTAAAGAATCTCTTTGACTTTACTTTACCTTGTTTTTCTACGTCAGTATGTTGAATATCGATAGTAATAAAACTAAAGAGCACCCAGAGAATGCATACCTCTTCCAACACAATAGTCAGAGGAAGTAATCAATGCATGGATCCCCCCCAAAAATGTAATCACTTCTTACATAGCTCATTGGCCACCCTTCAACAAAATTTCATTGAGAACTTTGGGAGATATTACGTGAACAATTATGAAATTTTTGTAGTATCATGTGGTTTGGATATATATTTAAGATGTAGGGGAGGTAACTGAAAATGAAACCTCCCCCAATTTAATCAATTTTTCTGCATCTTATTAACCATCCATCCAGGTTTCATAGAAATTCATTGAGAACTACTATTGGAGATATCATGAGAAGAGTCATGAGGGTATACATGAATGTGAGGAAAAAGAACTTGGAAAATATCAGTCAATAAAGAAAAAAGAAATTGCAGACCCACAAGATTTCACCACCTTTTCCTCACACCATTCTGTACTTTCCAACTAAATTTCATTGAAATTTATTTGGTACTTTTGGAGGTATCTTTTAGACGAACAGAAAGATAGACATTGAAGTCAAACAGGTTTGGATTGTCAATTAATAGAACCAAGTCCTCAAAGCATTACCTCAAAGTGTTTATATGTTTGGTACCTAATTAGGAGAACAAGAAAGTATTCATAATAGGTTGGGTTTGTCACTCAATAAATACTGTCACATGACCAACATCTTTTGGCTGCAGCTGTGTTGGGAGATGATTAAATTAGAAAGTTGAAAAAAGGGGTGATCGATGAATAAATTGATTCTCTCACCTTTTGTTGAGCACTGATCGCTAAAAAGTCTCAACAACAGGCATGAGTGTGAATGTGGGTGGACACAAATTAAGGGATCAATTTAGCAAAAAGTTACATTGCAAATTGAATCCCCACCAAAAATCTTATTGAGGGATAATTTTCAAAAACATTAACAAAAAAAAATGAATGTTTTTTTCTAGATATAATAAGGAGTAAATGTTTAGATTGTCTGCTACCTTGATGCAACCTCTATATGTGATACGGATGTACATAGTCAGCCAGACCAACTTGAAAACTCAAGAAACTTATGCTAACAGTTTTGGTTGACGGTTTCTAATTAAAAGAAAAGTAATTGAAGTTCATCATGGCAGTAAAAGTGTAAATCTATTGATGGCTTGAGAGAGAGATTGATTTCAACATTTATCAGGTTGGTGCAAAAGTAAATGTGTTTTTTTTTGTTATCTTAAACTTCAATGCTTATATTTGGATAAAGATCCCATTAATCCAAAAGAGAAGGGTGTATAACCAATGCATCCTCCCAATAGTCACTTATGGAGCTGAAACATGGAACCTAGCCAAGAGACAGACCTGTAAACTAAAATTCAACTATGCTCATGGGATAAACCTTTTCAATGTGTGAATTTTGCTCTATCTAATTAAAATGAGACAAAAAGCAGTGATAACTGCTTGCAATATCAACCAAGTATTTGGCCAGAAGACTGTCAATGAACAAAAGACTCATCATTGGTTCCCAAAATTTCAAAATGGAGACAAAAGCCTCGAAGACATGGATGTCCTTCTGTGATTGACAATATCCAATTAAGAGCCATTATTGAGGCAAATCCACACAAAAAAAACTCAAGAGGTTGCAGAGAAACTGAATGTTGACTATTCAACAATTAATCGACATTTGTACCAAATTGGAAAAGCAAAAAAGCTCTTAATGTCATGTGAATGACCTTGAATAGAAAGCAAAAATGCTTGCTTGTTGTACAAATGACCTTGCTGAAATTTAACAAACAAGGCTACAACACAACCTCAACCAGCCCCACTCACCAGACCACTCTCCAACCATCTACAACTTTTACAAGCATTACGACCACTTCCTACGATGGAAAGTTTCCAACAACCAAGCAGCAGCTTCTAAAGAATTCATCATTTCCAGGACACCAGAATTCTATGCTTCTCGTATAAATGCACTTGTTTCTAGATATACTGCTTTGAAGCTGGTAGAAAATAGCAATTAAATAATTTTGGTTCCAACTGAATACAATGATGAAGTCATCCACATCTTCCAGAAGGGAAAATAAAGGATGCAGGCAAATAGGCAACACAGAAATTAATACAAGATATGAAGGAAATCTTTTATACAGGAACCAATCATTGAGATTTCCACTCATTTGCAAATAGATTTATTTGAATGCATCACATGAATAGAGATGACACCTTTCCAAAAAATTCATCTCCAAATGTGTAAATAGAAAACAGAAAACAAAAAAAATGAAAAGGAGACCATTAGAAAACAATTAAAAGAACCCCATAGGGGAAGAAAACAAAGAAAAGAACACCATAAAAACTGAAGAAAGAAAAAAGCAATGAAAATAATGTATAAAATTTACATAAAAAAAGTGGAAAACCATAAAAACAGTGGAAAAAAGTTAAAAGAAAATAATGAAAAATAAGATAAAAACTATGGAAACAACAAAAAAGAAATGAAAAGAAACACATGAATGTGAAAAAACAATAAAAGAAATATATGAATGTAAATGATCAAATTTCTTTTGTGATTTTAAAACAATTCTTTTCTTCAATTTGATTCAAAACCTCAGATGGAGATATTGTGATTGAAACAGAATCATTTCTCACTTCAGGCTAAAATGTCTGTCTCAATAGGAAACATTGTTTATCCAGTTTAATATCTTAAGTGAATTTTGGCAACGAAGATGAATTTGTTTTGTCTGAATAAAATGGTGTCTGTCAGAAACATCATGAGTCTAAGAGCAATTATTGATTGTGTGTCTATGTGTTTGCATATTGTTTTATGTCATAAGTGTAGCATCTTGTCTTAAAAACAAGTGGACTTCATTTAATTCATGACTAATATCCCTATTTCTATTGTGTTTCTGACATATTGTTTGGTCAACTCTCCAGCTTTTCTCTGCTGATTGTGGCTTCATTAAATGACAGGGGAATGGGACATTGTGGCAATTCAATTCGCTTGTCGATAGACAGTGCTGTAGAGATTGTAGGAAAATATCACTAAAATTTTGAAAGGGCACATAGGTTCAGGTAAGGTTTGCAGGATGTTTTGAGTGCCTACAAAGAACTGTATTCACGGACAAAGCTGAGGAAGGGGGTGGGGGTGATTTTGAATTGCCCTCTGGGGCCCCCAATGGCAGACAATCCCCAAGAAGCTTCATGATAGGTAGTTAACTGCTGCAATTTACTAATACTTACTATCATAATTCAATATCAAATCTCATTAAATGTTGGGGGGGATTTTTAAAGGGGACAACAAGCCCCTTTGACTGGGCATTCAAATCTCTAGCTAGCTGACTGCTTCTGAAAGGACTGCCTATTCAACAAGCTGACAGCCACCAGGTCGGGAACCTAGGCTCTAAATGTTCCACAAGGAACCAAACCCCCAAGGCCCACAAATCTCCAGCTATGCCTCTGCTGAATGATAACAATAAAATTGAGGTATTTTAGTTTAAATTCTTCATATTGACTGGGAACTCTGAGCTCACCAGATGAGATTTTCAGTCAGTTCCAACAGAAAGCCCAAAAAAAAATATTGCTACCAATAGTAAATCAAAACTGTTTTTATGGCATCACCTGAATTTATTGTACATGAATCCACTTATAATTGATTACTTATTCATTGGCTCATGGCCCAACCTTCCATGAAATTTCCATTGAAATCTATTGATCACCTTTGGAGATATTGTATCATGCCAAATAATTCTCTTTGCCCCAATGATGCTAAGAAGAATGTTATGTTACTGATGTTGTGTGACCCCTAATCTTCTCAGAAATGATAAATGCCATCACGAACCCCAAAACGGTGAAGATATTTCATAACCTTTAACTTGTCTTCTGGCCTTGAGAATAAGCCACTACTTATCCTAAGAATTTCATTTATATATTCATTCTCAATATATATGGTATGGCTCTTTTGCTGGAATAAGTCATAAAAATGGATGCTTAAAAGAAATTCTCTATGTTAATCAGTGTCTATGATATGGTCAAACTATTGTTGATATATTCATCTATACACAATGTTTGAGTCGTGTACCCTAGGGCCTTGTTGGGTGATCTTGGTACTAAAATATGGAATCACTTCCTTGAATGCATGTCCGTATTGGACTGGACATGCCTACCTGTTTTTATATATAAATATATTCCTATACATCAGTGATGTGTCAAATACCGTGTTGCTTCCCTTTCATTAGGTGACCCATTTACTCTTTTGAAAATGGTCTTTTTGATAAGAGGTTCTACGATGCTAATTATATCAGTGCTTGGTCAGTTATTTAATTTGACAGAACAAAGTTCAATACACCCTGTCTAACAAATTTATAGCAGGAATCTCTTCTGTTATTCAAGGTGTAGTGTGATAGTTAGCATGCTGATCTCCCCACTACTACTGTCTCATGCCAGACTAGTCTGAACTATATTATATAACTATAATATTAGAAACCATCAACCAAAACTGTCGAAATTGGTTTCTCCTGTTTTTAAGTCAGTCTGGTAAGTTGGCTATGTATGTATATATGTATTGTATATACAGGCTGTACCAATGAACCTAGAGCTGAAATTTTAATCATTCACTCCTGGAAAAAACATTTTTTTTCATTGAAATTTCGCTTTTTAATCAGGGTTCAACTCACAATGTAAGTTTTTGCTAAACTGGTCCCTTATTTTGTGCTTTATAGTCTTCACACTTGTTTTTAGAAAATTAAAACTTTTTTTATGATCACAGCCCAACAAAGGGCAAGAAAAACTACTCATTTGTAGACCAGCCCTTTTTCCACTTTTTAATTGATCACCCTCAACATGGCATGCTGCTAAAAGATATTGGTCGTACGGCAGTTTCTATTGAGTGACTGAACAGAACTGTTTACTTTGTACATTTCTATATGAATGCAAGACAAGATACTCAAATATTCTCATCAATCTATATAATAAACAATGAGACTTTTTCTGTTTGTCCCCCTCAGTCCATAACAATAGAGTCTCCCTCTTGAAGGTAGCAATTTTGCTCATAAAATTATAAACTTCCAACAACTCAAGGACAATGGACAATTTTTTGATAAATGATATTTTTCTGATTTTCATTCAAAATAATAATGAAAAATTTGCATTTAATTTATTTTAATGTATTTTGTGTAAGAAATTTTGTTAGATGTTATTGTTTCATTTTCTGATATTTAATAAAATTTAAATCTATTTTATATTTTGATAATTTTATGATTTTTAAATTACTTAAATGACTAGTTTAACTGTAAAATAAAAAATGAAGGCATTCATGATATATAAAGATACACATTGCATATACGTAGATAATAGAGATTTGCATTGCAGCAGGATAGGACAATTGCTTTCTGTGTACCATTAATGGATTTTTACAATTTTATTTTCGTTACTTTTTCTATTTTTCTATTATTCTTTGATTTCAGCAATTTCATTATGTCATTACAACAAAAATGAAATTCTATTTTACTACATCAGTTGTGTTCCTTAGCATGACAGATGACATCTGCACATTGCTAATTATCATATGTGTGGATTTGAAAGATACTTCAAGTAGGTCAAAAGATCTTTCATAGGCCCAAGGTACTGTGCCTAACGGATAATACAGCTATGTTTGTACCCAACCTTGATCTGCTCCTGCTTTTTCAAAATGTTCAGAATTCATTCAAGAGAAATGCCTGCTATTGGACAATAAATGTCAGTGTTTTTGTTCATTGGTGTACGGGAATTTTTTCTAAGCCTGAAATTCTCCATAGTTTTGCCTGAATGTAGGGGGGTACTTACGCCCCTGACTCAAGCAACTATGCTTTTGTTATCGTCAGCATCTTTGAATCACTGGAATTTTTTGTAGACTTTTCTTTTTGTAACCCTTTCTCCCTGAGTTGTTCATTCTAATGCTCTGTCTATTTAATTGTTTATTGCCATTGGTGTCCCTATGTTTGCTGATCTGCAACCGCAAAATGTATTCCACTACTGTCTGCGTTATGAAAACAAAACAGAATTTATGCTTCAACCTCATTCTGGAAATGAATGCGTTGCCAAATAAGTAGGCTTTCCTTTCACAAGAGAAAAGAAATAAAAACAAAGCAAGATGAAATGGATGAAAATAACAAAAAGATGGTTTTCTCATAATCCAATCATTGATCTTTTGTTCTGCATACAAACCAAACGAAACATTCAGTCGATTACATTTGTTATCATAATGCATAAAATCAACCTTTAGTCTATCGTGGTCACTGAAGGGGAAAGATACCCACGAAGAATGGTCAGTCTTTAGCTAATTATATTTGTGTGTTCAAGAGAAATTCCTGAAGAAAGTTTATTTGACTCCTGAATGTAACAACAGGGTTAACAGACAGTGCCAGGCAAGGTTGCCATTTGGTATTTTTCAAGACCAAAATTGGGCAAATTTAGTACAGAATAGAATTATTGGATTCCTAAAATGAAAATTTAGTACTGAAGAGAAATTTACTAAGGATAACAATGTCTTACACCTGAATAATACAATGGGACACATTTATATATACGTGAATGATAGATAAAAAATATGAATTTCAATCTATTTTCCTGACAATGAAAAAAGATTTCAAGTTATTTGATTCTTTTAGTACAGAAGGTACTTAATTTAGTTCTAAACCATACAAAGTTAATCTTATGTGGCAAAAAAATCTAGCAACCCTGATATATATATATATATATATATATATATATATATATATATATATATATATATATATATATATATATATATATATTTGTATAAATATATATATATATATATATATGTATATGTGTACATATATATATATATATATATATATATATATACACACTATTTTGAATACAAATGAAACACTTGGTTGATTACATTTGTTCTGATAGTGCATAAAACCAACCTTTAGCCCATTGTAGTCACAAAAGAGAAAGCTACCCATGAAGAATGGTCAGTTTTTAAATAACTGTATGTGTGATTTCAAGAGAAAATACCGAAGAAAGTTTATCTGACTCCTGGACGTAACGGCAGGTATACTGGGCAGTGCCAGACAAGGTTTTCATTCGGCAGTTTCCAAGACCAAAATTGGGCAAATCATAATCACAAAAAATAAATCGCATAGTTATAATATGATCAAGAGTTTATTTAATCAAAACAAAGATATGACACAACAATTTTTTATGATTAAAAGTTCTCCTTTTGAAAGTGACATCAAATGAGTGAATTTCACCAATTCACCAATTTCACATGCCTGGCATAACATATACAATATAAAAGTTGCAGTTATCATCTTCGGTCGGAATATAAGTTGAAATGGAGTTAGACCCTGCAACAGTTAGGCTTATACATCTATACAAACCTAAGTATCTCTATCTCTCTATCTCTCTCTCTCTCTAAATATATATATATATATATATATATATATATATATATATAAATATATATAAATATATATATATATATATATATATATTTATACCTATATCTATATATCTATATCTATATGTTCACATCTATATTCATGTATCTATATCTCTCTCTCTCTCTCTATATATATATATATATATCTATATCTATCTAAATCTATCTCTCACTATATATGTATTTGTATCTATCTCTCATTATATATATATATATATATATACACATATATATATGTATGTATTCAAATCTCTCTCTCACTATGAATATATTTATATCTATCTATCTCTCACAATATATATATATATATATGTATATAATTATATATATCAGTCGTATCCATCAATATATATTCATATACATATATACATCTGTCTATTTATCTATCACTATATAATTACACTTATATCTATCTATATATCTCAATATATATATGTATAAGTTTGCAGACGACATTGCCCTTTTCATAGAGAACTTACATGACCTCTAACTAATGATAGATGAACTATATGTAGAGAGCAAGAAAGTCAGTCTACGCATGAACTTCAGCAAGACAAAGATCATGTCCAACCACCATATCGGATATAAAAACACCAAGATCAAAATCGAGGACACAGAACTGGAGAAAGTAGATCACAACATCTACTTAGAACAACAAATCTTCATGAAACCCTCAAAAGAAGAAATCAAGCGAAGAATCACACTAGGATGGCAATCCCTGGGTATTCTAGTTGCCTTTTTTATTTGGCTTTTAGTATCATCTAGTGGATATCCTCGTTGGGCGAAATATTGTACTAGGTTATGGTTATGTCTGTTGAGTTCACTATCTGTAGAGCAAATTCTTCTACTTCTAAGGACTTGTGAAAATGGTAGGCTTCTTTTTAGGTGTTAGGGATGGGCTGATTTAGAGTGGAGGTAATTGTAGGTATCCGTGGGTTTAGTGTAGAGGGTAGTTTGGAGGTTTCTGTTGTTGTCTATGTATATGCGGGTATCCAGGAAGGCTATGGAGTCAGTGGATGTCACCTACATTTATCCAGATATATATAACGATTGCATTTTTTATGGCAGATATATAGACCACATTTTTTCATATACACGGCCAAATTAGAGAATTTCTTTACACATATAAACTCTGCACACGATTCTATTAAGTTTGACTTTGTGACATCCACTGACTGCCCGTGTGGCAATTTAATATTAAACTCAACAATTACAGACACAGGATTAAGTCACAAAACAATCGCAGCCCACTTCCCATAGAACTACACTTTTGCACACCAGGCCACAATTTTGCCATGAACGCTAGTTTTGCTATTATAAAAAAAATAGAAAAAAATACTCCAACTGATATAACCAAAGTTCTAGAGAAACATGAGGATATGTGGATCAACAAACTCAAAACTCTGTATCCTAATGGATTAAACACTAAATTTAATAACCCTAATCACACAGATCTCTAATTCACAAAACTCCTACTAACAATATCCTCACACCCACATCTAAAGACACATTCAATACTGGGAGCTTCAAAGTCACTCAGACCCATAGGAAAAATCCACCTTAACCAGTTATACCACTTGTCCAAATCATAGCCAACACATTTTTGATAACTTGTAAGGTTGATACCTATGTAGTTCCTTAACCTCATCACCCCTCCATTTACACTATCCCTAACATACCCAAAAAATCTAACTCCACATCACTTCCCTCCTACCCTGACGCACTTTGCCCTCTCCAAGACCAACTGCTGCTGCTTAACCAAAGACTTCATCACTAGCTGAACTTTCTCTCATACAGCAGGATATCTCCAGCAGCCATTACAAAATATTTTACCCACTAGGCAAAGCTCCTGATAGTGGACTCTGGTTCCACAAGGAAACTTTAAACCCTAAAAACACATACTCACACAGCACACACCACTGAAGATGGGAATTAATCCTCAAACGCGTCTGGACCTTTAAGATCTATGGATAGATAAACCTTACCTCAAAACACTTTACTCCTGAGTCTATCTCACTCTTTACAGCTCATACCACATATATATATATATATATATATATATATATATATATATATATATATATATATATATATATATATATATGTATATATATATATATATATATATATATGTATATATATATATATATATATATATATATATGTATATATATATATATATCTAGCTCTATATCTATCAATCTATCGATATATTTATCGATCTATGTATATATATTTATATATATATATACATAAAGATCTATCTATTGTTATGTATATATACATATATATATATATATATATATATATATATATATATATATACATATATAGATATACATATAGATATATCAGTGTCCACTGTTATTCAGAAGTTCCCTTTATGCCACCTTTTGCTTTCACAGAAAAAAACCACCAAAAAGCGAAAATAGCACTTAGCATTTTTTTTTGCTGCAAAAAGGAATTGCAGCGGCACCCTGCTTCTCTTCTCTCTCCTACAATCCAGTCTTCTGATCACCCACCATCCTAAAATTGGATGACTCAGCCTAATAAATATCACCATTTTTGCTCAAAAAATTTTTCCATATAGATTAATGATAATTTCCTGTTTGCATTCTGCCATTTTTATAGGAAAATTCTACTTTCAGAAAAACCTGAGTGTTTGTATAATTATCCTTTTCCAAGATATACGTATAAATAAAGACAATCATATATATATATATATATATATATATATATATATATATATATATATATATATATATATATATATATATATATATATATGTATATATATATATATATATATATGT
The DNA here is from genome assembly GCA_963457665.1 of Thysanoteuthis rhombus. Classification (NCBI taxonomy): domain Eukaryota; kingdom Metazoa; phylum Mollusca; class Cephalopoda; order Oegopsida; family Thysanoteuthidae; genus Thysanoteuthis; species Thysanoteuthis major. The sequence goes on from OY735223.1 coordinate 6,179,192, forward strand.
ATGTATATATATATATATATATATATATATATATATATATATATATGTATGTGTATATATATATATATATATATATATATATATATATATATATATATATATATATATATATACATACATATATATACATTTACGTTTGTGCATGTGTTTCTTCAATATGTATTATTAGATATATGGTTCAATCGATTTATTACTGATATATTCCCTCCGACTAAAAAAATTCAAGATTTAATAAAAAGGAAAAAGTAGAAATCAATTTCCAATCACACAACACAAATTTCTGGAATGAGAAATTCCTAGTTGCATGTGTCACGTGGCAACACAATAATATTTAGAAGTTGAAATGATCGCATCATGCGCTAGCCTCATGTGAGTATCCATTCCTTTGTGTTGTGAAAGCTTTATTTTTTTCCAATTTAATGAATGTTCATGTACTGAAATCCGTATGAACTCAGGTTAAAAGACATCACTTCCAACATCAATGGTAAAGTTGAAATTTAGGTGTAATGAGCATTATTTTCTAATTAAAAACCATTCACCAAAACTGTCAGCATAGGTTTCTTCAGTTTTCAAATTAGTTTGGCTGGCTATGTATGTATACATCATGCATATAGACCATACCAATCATGTCAAAGGAGAACTTCATTGATTTTGAAAAATTCCCCCCCATCCAATATTTTTTTGGTGGGGTGTTCAATTTGCAATATAACTTTATTCTAAATTGGGATTTAGTTTCTGCCCTGCTGTGTTTAATAATCCAACATAGATTGCAAGAAGTAACTTATTCATTGATCAACCCTTTCCCTTACTTTTCTAATTGATCATCCCCAACATGTCTGCAAAAAGACATTTGTTGCATGATGGTTCCTATTGGACTGGTTTTTTTGTTTTTAAAAAATAGTTTAAATAGAAATTTTTGAGACACCCTGTATACAAAATGAAAAATACTAGTCTTCCCACGATTGGATAATGTTGGAAGAAGGTCATCTTGACTTTCTTGCTAAGTTCACTGAACACAGCATCTTGAAATTGTCATCTGGTCAGTTAATTCAAATCTCACATAATTGAATTGAGGTTTCCTTTTCTGTCTCGTGAACATTGACTGGGAAATTGTTAATAGAGCAATATATGAGGGGTTGGCAATCTCATCTGACCCTCCCACATTGCTACAAAAAGCCAACCAAGTCTGGCAGTAGAGTCAGGTACTGGTGGGGCACTTTGAATTAGCAGTGGTGTTGCTAGGCCTGTCTGTGTATCCCCACCACCTCCCTGCAAATTTTCTTGGATTATTTTTTAGATTTTCATAAGAATTCTTAGATTTTCCACGGTTCCTCAGATACATTGCACTCCCATAGCCCCCACCCCTTGGGTGGCCGTTGGGTCGAATGTACTGCTCTTATGAATACATGCATGTGCATTCAGTAGCCTGCTTATAGTTTTATGAATATTCATACACTAAATATATATAAACATAATAACATATAACATGTGTCAATATTTATCTGCTTATCCAAAAAATACACTAACACTCATATTTACACATCTGACAGTGTGGACCACAAGGTTGCTCTTCACAGAACATTATCCCCCCGATCATCATCATCATCATCATCATCACCACCACCACCACCACCACCACCACCATCATCATCATCATCATCATCATCATCATCATCATTCATTCATTCATTCATTCATTTAAAGCCTGCTTTTGGACATTTGGATTCCCTGTGATCGGACAGTTTTCTTTTGCATTTGAGTGCAATCGGGCCAAACATTCTGTAATTGTCCAAATCATGAGGCCATCTTATTTTTTTCACCCATGATCTTGAGGAATCCATGGTGTGATAACTGTTAACTCTAGCAATTGTCTTACATCCTTGCAATATAGCCTGCCATTGCCAATGAAGTTTACAAATGGCTTTTACGATATTTCTGACACCAATTTCCAAGTTCCACAATTTAATCATCTGATTCCACTTTGCCTCTCCCAACTCAAATATAACTTGGTGCGTATGGCACCACAGAATATTCCATGCTGCATAGGACATCTCTAAAATGCTGTTCCATCATCATCAAAAAAAAAATGTCCATCACGAGAGAGAAAATTTGGAATGTAGAAATTTGAATGAAGAAAATGCCAACTGCCAAGGCTGTTTTGTGATATGGATCCTCATTCAATTCTTCATATTTGTTCTGTTACAGAATTAAAAGTTTGTGAAAAATTTTGGTCAAGATTTGGTTTAACAAACAGTAAATTTTTTTATGAAAATATGTTATTTATATTTAAAAGAAAAATATTTTTTTCAATATGAATTGAATGAATGGCTGTGCATTTTCACACATCTAATAGAGAGAGATGCAGAGGAAGGGGAAATAGATGAATGGATGATATATGTACAAGCAGATAAATCTTAAATGTAAAATATTGCCTGAGAGATAATAGCTGTAGATGTAGTTGGAAATTTCCACTCTTATTTACTGAATAAATTTCACTGTCCATGGCTGTTCCTGGCAGGCAAATGGAAGAACAGTTAGAAATTGTCAAGCAAGATAATCAACAGAGGATTTTTCATTTTTCAAGTTAGTCTGGCTGACTAGCTATGTACGTATCGTATTTACAGGTTGCACCATTCAATCTATAGGGCTGAAAATTGAAATATTTACAGCTCATTATGTCTAGAAAAAATAATTTCTTTGTTTTTTGAATATTTCTCTCTAAATAGATTTTTTGTGAAGGGTTAGTTTGCCATGAAGGCTTCTGTTAAACTGGTCCCTTAGTTTGTGTTCGGCAGCATTCCCGCTTGTTTTTTTTAAATTGGGACTTTTTCTGCTATCAGCAAACAACAAAAGGTCAGAGAAGTAACTCATTCATTTTTCATTTGATCACCACCACCACGGTATGCTGCCAACAGACATTATTTGCCTGACTCATTCTACTGACTGACTGACCAAACCTCTTTTCTTATCTTTTCCCTAATTTTGAATATTTCCGGAGTCTTAAGTATAGCTGAAGATAACTTAAGATTCTTGAAAGATCCCAAATTAGTAGAAGAAGAAGAGAAGAATACTTCAATTTGCCTGTCTTGAAGTTACAGAGAAAGACATGGAAATGGTCAACGTCTTTTACAATAACAGCCCAAGAAAAATCTGTAATATTTACTGACCTAGCAAGATCTCTAATGAGGAAATGCATATGTGGACAGTAGGGATATGTCTCCTGAGATTAAGTAACACAGATTACGATGACTTACTCATGTCCTCAGGATCCCATTAAAAGAACACTTAAAGTTGCCTTAAAAATGCAAACCTGGGAAAGAGACTCTCCTTGAAATTCTCAGGAGAAGATGAAATAAAAGGAAGAATCACCATAGGTTGGCAAATTTTCAGCAGAGCAAGCTCAAAATTAGAGAACAAAAACATCCCATTAGTTTCAAAAAGAGAGGACTACGACCGATGCATCCTCCTAATAGTCACCAATGGGGTGGGAACCTACCCCCCAAGACTGGTTTTCAAACTAAGAACCATACAACATACCCAAGAGAGAATCATGCTTAACATCACAAGACAAGACAGTATATTAAAAAAAACAGGAGTCCGATGTATCATGAAATACATTAGAAAACTCAAATGGCAATGGGCAGGCCATGTTGCATGAAAGCCAGACAAACGCTAGACATCCTAACTCAGAATATGGAGTAAAACACAAGCCAAAACATGTTCAATAGGATTGTATTATTGTCTCCTTATGTCCTAATCTGGGCAAAGTTGGGAGATGTATATATATTCGTTAGTATCTGTCTGTCTGTATCTGTCCTCACAAAATCTTCAAAAGTTCTCCATGAATTTCAACGTAATTCCCTGGAAAGATGAGCTAGCAAATAGAGAATAAGTAGCTAAATTTTTCGGTTCATCCAGGAATATTTTTTTGATGGACATATGTTTTGAAAGATTGTTTTTCATCATATATCCACTTATTCACTAATATTTGTCCACAAAATATTTCTAGAAATTCTCAATGAATTTCAAAGACACCTAGCGGAAGGGTGGTCCATGGGCTAAGGAAGAAATAATTACATTTTTGGACAAATGCAGGAGTTCTTTTTACTGTTTCCTCTCCTGCATCATAGCAATATATGAACAGTTTCTTATCTGATTTTTAGTCAGTGCATAGCGTTGACAGGGGCTATATGGTCTCTGAGTGCTTTTTAGTTACTTTTATATCCCAATATAAAAAAAATTAAGGCGAAAAACCGTCAGACAAAACTGAGAGGAAAACACTTTCAATTTCAGATCGTGACTGAAGAGTTGATTGAATTTGCTTGGTTTACAGCTTACAGTTATTGAATATAAGAAGATAATAAGTAATTTTCTTGGTAAACTATATTTATTAAAAGCACTAAAAAACACTGGAGTAAACACACACAAACATTACATACAACATTTAAATGTGTGTGCGAATATGCATGTGTAAGTAGGAGAGAACAAGAAAGTTCAAGACAAAACAGGAGTATAACTCTGGAAGAATTCATTTCTTTTCCTTCTTTCATTTTCTTCTTTAGTTTGTTTACAATAGTTTTAGCCATTTGCTTTCAACATGTATGTATGCATATATATATATATATATATATAAATATATATATATATATGTGTGTGTGTGTGTGTATGTATATCATATATATATACATATATGTATGTGTGTGTGTATGTATATCATATATACATATATATGTGTGTGTGTGTGTATATTATATATATATATGTGTGTGTGTATATTATATATATATACATATATATATATATATATATATATATATATATATATATATATATATATATATATATATATATATATATATATATATATATATATATACACATGCATACACTAACAAGGCTTATTTATATCTTTAAAAATACTTGTATCACACTGATACTGAGTACACACACTAATATTTTGCATGGTACAGAAATATATCCATTAAAAATAATTGCTTTCTGTCAAATTTGACCATAAAAGTAACTGTATGTTGCTACTACTTCCTCGGAAAATAAGGTCTATGTAAAAGTCCTTTTTTCAGTATTTGCTCATAATTTCTGTCAGCTGTCATGGCATACAAGTGATAAGACCTTTGTTAAGATATCTGGTAATGAAGCAAAGTTTGAGGGGAAAAGGATTCAAGCCTTTACCGAAGGAATTAGTGAAAAGCTTCAGCTGGAATATCAATTCTATTCACGGATTTTTTTTGTGCTGATAACCACAACCTCATATCATATATGTAACTCACAAAAACATTATTAACCACATGCACACACTGAGTTATAACTAGAGATTGTGGGAACAGGAAGCTTGGCTCCTGGAGGAGGCCACTCCAACAATGCGAAATTTATTTTAGGTAATGCAGTTTCTGAACTGCAATCATAAAGCTTTTGGTGGCCACCTTCTATAGGGAGCCTGGGGGGCATTTCCAAATAGCTCTCCCCAAATCCCTCTGAGCTACTCTTCTGTGCACACATCTTTGTTTCATGTACATGTTCGTTTCATGTTGTTGCATGCTTGGGTATAATTTGTGTATAGCTAAGCACATGAGGCAACAATTTTGTCTCTTATTTCTCAAACAATCTATGGAGACTCAGTCATTGTGTGTTGCATTCGATGGTTTTCACAGGAATAGAGTGCAAGTCTTAAGTCTTAGATGGACTGCTAATGGCCTGCAATTGCTGAAAGTAGAAGTGGATTCATGCCTTTCCCAAAGATATTAGTGCAAAGCATACTCTGGTTTCTTTCTCCATGATGTTCACCCTTAGGCCACCAGCACATGCTGTCTTTTTTATGAATTTTTTATATACGTATAGACCACCTGTAATCACTGTGGAACTCTCCAATGAATAGGATAAAATAAATGGAATTCTTTTATGGATTGAATTAAAGGAAAAAAATGCACAGTTACCAAATAATACAAGGAGGATAACTTTGGCCAGGAGTTTCCTCCCATGGATAACTTTTTGAATTTGCTAGAATGAATTAAAGAGTTAATATTATCCTGTAATCAAAATAGGAAGGTACTTTAAATGTCTAATCAATTCAATTTTCTAATCTTATTGTCGAAATTTGTAACTTTGGTTAGAGAAACAAATTTTCTCTTTTTTTACAAACAACAAATTTCATCTGACAAAAATTGAGGAAGGTTATCTTGAATCTTTTTCAGGAAGAAAAAATTGTTTTTGTCTTGAAATATCACAAATTTCTTATGTCAGGAGAGCAAAAAGGTGACAAAGGAAATTTTACACTCCAATAACCAAATCTGGATTATTTGTGAATCTGATATATTGAAATTTTTGCCTTGTACCAAATCTTTTTTCCAAGCATATCCATATCTAGCCATAGAACAAAGTGTAGTAAGAAGCTGATTCATGCCTTTCTTGAAGGAATCATGCCATTGGAATATCAAATATGGTTACAGATGTTTTTTTTGAGCTGATAACCACTGTACCACCCCACAATCACAAACACACACATAAATGCACATATTTTTATTTGATATACATGTGTGTGCCCATGCTTGTGTATGTATGTGTAGCAGTAATCAGCTGTGATACAGTGTATACTTACTTCTTTTTTTTCCAGTTTTTTTGTATGTTCAGTGTTTACTGATGGAGACAGCTCTATATACCTTGTTCTCAAAACCTAGCCTTACTGGATACCTTGTTCTGAAACCCATTTCAATTACTGTGTGTAACATTGTACTAAAACCAAAATAGGAAGGTTACGATAAAATAACCGATTTAAATTGTGCCTAATTTGTTCAACTTCCTGATTTTATTGTCCAAATGTGTGACTTTGGTTGGCTAAACGAATTTTCGCTTCTATACAAGCAACAAATTTTATCAGCAACAAAAATTGGGGAAGATTATGTCAGTTCTTTTTTGGAAAGAGAAAAAAAAAATGTTTTTGTCTTAAAATATCACATCAGGAGAAATATTTAATTCCAATAACCAAATTTGGATTATTTGTGAATCATGTGGAAATTCAGATGTAATGGAAATTTTGCCTCATACAAAATCTCTTCTGAAAATTCATTCTTCCCCTTCCAATATTCTTTTCCCCAGAAAATTTTCTCTTGTCTGATTTTCCAAACAGCGGAAACTTGCAAAATGGTAAATTCTATTGTCTGCTAGAATTAGCATAAATTACCTTTCCTTCTTTTTTGCTATGTTGAATCTCTGTGTTAAAGTGGTTTCTGATTATGGAAGAGAGAATCCACAAATAAGTTATATATAATTTTTTCTTGAACTTTATAAGTTTTAAAACTAGAATGAATTTAGAAACCATCAACTAAAACTGTGAACATAGGTTTCTTCAGTTTTTAAGCTTGGCTGGATGGGTAAGTATCATGTGTACAGATTACACCAATAAAGCTATAGGGCTGAAAATTAACATTTACTCTTTATGTCTACAAAAATATTCTTTTGTTTTTTCAAAATTCCCCCCACTAAATAGGTATTCAGCGGGAGGTTAAATCTACGATGTAAGTTGATGTTGAATTAGTCTTTTAAAGATGAAAAATTCTCCGAAAGAAAAAAATGGTTTCAAAATCTGGGATATCAGAAATAATCAGCCACTAATTTCATTTTATAAGATTATTTTGAATGTGAAAAAAAGGAAAAATTACTTTTTTTTTATTGAGCTTTTGTTTGTTCGATCTCCTGGGCAGAGTTTCTTCTAAGCTGTACAGATATATGCATACACAACTAGTGCTTAAAGGACATTAATGTATGCACAAAAGGTTAGTCACTCAAAATAATGTAGGAAATAATAATTATACTCATAATTTTAAGTATAATGCTAACACCTCTGGTCAGTCATTCAATAGAAACCAGTATGTGACCAATGTCTTTGACAGCATGCCTTGTTGGGGGTATTGGAAGAAGGGGTGATCAATGAACGAGTTACTTCTCTCACCTTTCAATGGGCAGTGATCACTAAAACCGTCAGAATATTAAGAAAAAACAAGCATAAACATTGATGGACACAAAAAATATCAATTTAGCATGAACTTGCATTGTAAACTGACCCCCCCATCAAAAACCTATCTGGAGAGGGGGATTAAAAAATTTTTAAAAAAACAAAGTTTTTTCTAGACAATAAGGAGTGAATGTCTGAATTTTCAACCCTCTAACTTCATTGGTGCCAGCCAGCCAGCCAGCCAGCCAGACCAACTTGAAAACTGAAAAAACCTATGATGACAGTTTTGGCTAACATTTTCTAATGTATTATAATTATTGAAAATAATCTCTTGACAAACTGTTTATTGGTTAGTTATCTTTAAACAATTTTAAGTTAATATTTGTACAGTCACCAAGTATGCACTGAGTTTTGTCAGAAGACGAGGAAATTGCTCTCAAGAAGATATTTGCACACACTGATTATGGAAGATTACGCTGCTTTTCGGAAATATTTAGTTCTGGTAATTCAACCTTTTGTCACAATATTAGGGCAGATGGAACTATTTGATTGAATATTTGATTTTATTGATAGATATTTTATTTTATTTTCAAATAGCTTTTTTTTTGTTTAAGATACTTTTGGCAAGAGTACAAGAGAAGAAGACTGGAATATTTGATTAAAAATCAGAATTTACAGAGTAACCCTTTTCTTACATCAAAAGGACTATAGAAATATGTTAGGTAGAATTTGATAGGATGAAGCTTGATCTCTTAGACCCTCCCTTCTAGATAGAGAGCCAGTCACAGCCACCTAATTAAAAAGACATTAGGAGAAAGAAAGTGAAAAGGGGTTGATAAAAAAGGGGTTTGTGTATTTGGATTCTAATGGCAATGGAGAGAAACAAAAGAAAGCAGAAGATAAATAGAAAGAAAAGGGTAGATGATCATTTAGTTCCGGTATCAGGTAAAAGGAGAAGGAAAGTTAATTTAGTATTAGAAATTGCAGAAAAAAGAGATCTTTGCCTTTAAGATATTTGAAAAAAAAATCTTTGAAAAATAAAGTAGGACATTCAGTTTTTCTTGTCATCTTTTTCTTTCAAGACTGAACAAAAATTTTCTGTAATTTTATGGATGTTTCATTTTTGGGTTCATTTTGTGTATTTGGGGCAATACAAACAGAGCAGCAGGGTCCAAAGATTTTAGCCCCCTCCCTCTATATCTCTCTAAAACTATTTTTGTATTTTGAGGGGTTAAAAAAGTAAAATATCTCAACTAAACTTGTCTGAAGATTTATGTTGTATAGAGACAGATAATTAATATGTAAAGGACTTTACATTAAGTCGAACATCATAATTTCATGAATATTCCATTTTTTGACTGGATTTGTTTGGGAAAAAAAGGAGTAAAGCCCCAAAGAAAACTTATGGATTAGGTCCCATCTATGTTAAATTTTGCACTGATCTGCACGATATAAGATAAATATTTCCCTATAAACTGGCAGAATTTTCCCGTGACTATAAGGGCAGAGCCGTTGAATGTGTGCAATTTCACAATTATTTCTACAGCTATTCCAATCTTTATGGCATTGACCGATCTAATAAAAAGACAAAATTTCTTCCTTTGTTGAATTTGGCCTTGGCTAAAGAACTTCCCATTATTCATCTTTAATGAATTCTCTGGTATCAGGGCAAAGAATCAATCAATGGCTGAAATTAATTGACAAATCAAGGGAACATAAAATTTGAGCCAAAAGGGCATCCTTTGTTATAAATTCATATTTAAATCCTTTTCGGCTGCTGACTCTCCTGAGGGATTCAGAAGCACTACTCTTGCCAGAGGGCTCTTTGAAAAGATGATTGCGATTAACGAGTAAATAAATGTGTCTCTTAGAAGTAAAATTGCTAAATTCGATTGGGAATTCAAATCAGATTTTCTCCAACACAGAAAGATGGACTATGTCTACTGTCTTTCAGGCAGGAATATAAGTAAAGAATCAAGAGATAATTGAAAAGGTCGGGTTAGTCACTCAATATAAACCATCACGGGAGCAATGTATTTTGACAGCATATCATGTTGGGGATGATCAATGAAAAAATTGGAAGAGGTTACTTCTCTCATCTTTTGTTGAGTAGTAATCACTGAACAAGTCCTAATTTAAAGAAAGACAACCAGCATTAATGCTGCGAGACTCAAACTAAGGAAACGATTTTATTGAAACTTACTCTAAAAATTGAATCCCTCACTAAAATCTTATTTAGGTGGAGAATTTTCAAAAAATGAGAAAAATGTTTCTAGTGCAACCTATATACATGACACACACAGCCAAGCCAGTTTAAAATCTGAAAAAAAAACAGTTTGGGCTGATGGTCTCTGATATCTGTGTATATATATACATCCTTATCAATGATAACAGATGACAGTGTGTGAAAATATGCTCGTACAATTCCGAACAACTTCCCTAATATCATAACAAAATTTCACTTAAAGGTCATGTGCTTTTGACTTTGCTGGTTGAAGTAAAATAAAACATTAAAATAAGAATGAAATGCCATCAGAAACAGACATTCAATTTAATGAGTGATTTTTTTTATTGATTAAACATAAAGGAAAAATATTTCTTTTTTTCAAGTTATGAAACCTGTTCGTTTGATAGTGAAACAGTCCTGTGAAACTCCTGTCCAAGTTGGAGTTGACTTTATTTTCCCTCTGTAACAAAAACAATCCTCACCCGATTTAAGGGAGTAAACTCTTCACTGTTTGTCTATCACATCACTAAAGCAAACATTTTCCTACTTTAATTTGACATTACCACCATGTGAGTGGGAGGTGGCTCTTTTATCAACTGAGATAAACTGACAAATCTTATATACCAACAAATTCATTTATCAAGATAGGTAATACAAATGTTTTAGTAATCATCCTCAGGTAGAATAAAGGTATGAGTAGAATTTGACCTTGCAGAAGCCAGGCTTGTATAAGTTGTGTTTGAATTCATGATTAATAAGTTTCATTTGTTTGGTGGTTGTTGTTGCCGCTGTGTAGCAAGCTGTGAGGGTAACAGTAGGGAAGTGGTTACTGTCTGTGGTGCAGGGGTCAGACAACCCTCTGCGCCGAGATGTTCCTAACCTACATCTGACAGTCATTAATCATGCCCCTTCCACATGAGTTCTTCCCGTCAATTCATCTGTCAGCACATTCACGCACTTTTCAACACTTTGTCTTAATCTAATTCTGATGCTTGACAGCTACTGACTTGAATAGCTTGAAAGACAGATCTGGTTAGTTAAACAATGGAAACTATCACGTGATCAAAGTATTTTTTAGTTGGGGTTGATCAATTAAAAAACTGGGGAAAGGGGTCATCAATGATTAAGATATTTCTCAAACCTTTAGTTGGGCTGGGATCAATAAAAACTAAGATTGATAAAAAAAACATGCATGAACACTGCTTGATACAAACTTATGGAACAAATTAGCATATGTTTACATTATAAACTGAACCCCAACCAGAAAATTATTTTGTGGTGGAATTTTTGAAAGATAAAAAAGAATGTTTGTTCCAGACATAATAAAGAGTTTAATAAATTTCCAATGTGCATACTCCATTGCAACAGCCTGCACATGTGGCACATATATTTGTAGATTGATAGATAGCCACGCAGAACCACTTAAAAACTGTAGGAACCCATGTTGACCAATGGACAGTTTTGGATGATAGCTGACAGTTACTAACTGGGTGAACATTTTTATGCGTGATGTTGACTTCAGTTTTATTTTTGTGATCTGGTCACGCATCCACACACTTTTCAACACTTTGTCTTAATCTAATTCGATGCTTGACAGAAACAGACTTTGAGAGATTAAAACAAAAACAGAAAAAGGATGCGGTATATTGGAAATCAATAATTTGGCGTCGGAATAAAAATGAATACTAGTCACATTTTTCAAAGTTCAAGTAGGGAATTTCAGCATTTGAAGACATGCCAAAGTGCTCCTTGAATCTCTTCCAAATAAAATTATATTTGGGAGTAGATTTGAATTTTACGAAATGTAGCCAATTCATATTTTGAAGATTAATCATTAATTTATTAACTGCAATGGAAGATGACAGTTCTATGGATGCCAAAAAGTTTTTCATAACATTCATAAGGAAGGAAGGCGGGATATAGAGAGTGGGTACAGAAAGGAGATTATTGTTTTTTTGTCACACTATCCAAAATAATCTTCTGAATACCGGCTCTGCGACGCCCATGATAGAGAAATGTGGCAGATCCTGGGAAAGGTCTATGTCTAACAATGGATGATAAATAAAAAATGATGCTGCTGCTGCTGCTGCTGCTGCTGCTGCTGATGATGATGATGATGATGATGATGATGATGATGATGATGATGATGATGATTCAAAAATATTTCTTCTCTTCAATCATTTCATGAAATAAAAATATGTGATGTAGAGAAAAATTTGTAGCTTAGGAAGCTAAAACATTTATCTTATATTGTAAGCGTAGATAACCTATAACTTATGGGAAACACAAATAAAAACACACTCTTCAGATACAAACAAGAATGCAGCAAAGTTTGAGAAAGCCAGTCAGTGTCTCTTTTCATTGAGTCTTTTTGAAAATCTTTACAGAAACAACCAATGTCAAATGTAATCAAAAATTGTATAAACAACATTTCAGGTTTTAAACAGATTTTGGTTTTATTCTTGTTCTCTTTCGTGCTGCTTATGCTTTCACTTCTTACAAAATTCTTTTTAATATTTTAATCCACAATGCTGATTCAAGATTTTAGAAGTTTTCAGTGACCTACATACAGTAAGGTCAAAATTATTGCACACTTCAACCTGACGTCAATGCAAAAGAACATGTATAACTGTTTACATCTCGGCAGTTTAAATAGGGTTTCAAAATGAAATACATCAATTTTGAAAAAATAGGACAATAATTTTGTACAGCAAAGATAGCTGAATTGGCAGTCCTGGCCGAGGCTGTTTGCAATCACTTTACACTAATGCCCAGAGGAAAGACATGAATCCATTTCTTTCCTTAACTGCTATTAAATAGCAGAGTAGTTAGAGCTCTTTATTCCTGTTAAGTAAACCATCTAAGAGAATGTTAAGGTCATTCTGAGAGAAATAATAACAGCTTGGCAGTCATCATAGCTGGTCCCAAGCCTGGGCAAATAAAGAGTGTTTGATGAGGGGCCAGGAATTCCTTCCTGTAATACCTATGAGTATTTGATACTGAAAGCAAGGTGATTGAGATCCTATGCTCCACAAAGAGTTCACAGAAATAAACAATTCCAGATTAAGCAATGTATATATCGAGATACTCATTCATTGGAAAGTAACATGGCTTACATAACACAAAGGAGTGGATGCTTGAATACAGTGCAATCATTTCAATTGGTAAGTACTGTTGTCACTGAATACAATGTTTCACGTGACTACTTTTGTTGCTATTCTACCCTTTTATCCATCGGGTCATTTCCTTCAAGATCCACCCTGTATTCAGTTTACTGAATTTCCAAACTTCAAATATTTACTTTATACAATGAAAGGTATTGCCACAAGGCATACAGATCATCTCCCTTCCATTCCCCTTGAATAAATGACATCCTGACACAGACCTGTCAAGTTTCAATGTTAAAAAGGACCGAGAATCGTGTGAAGATCCACCCCAAACAATAGTAAGAAAGGGGCTTCTAGGGGAAGTCTTGGGGCATGCTCCTTCAAAAAATTTTGAAGATTATGTATCCAAGATTGGCTAATATTGCATTTCAGGGCAATTGAAACTATATTCTTTCAAGAAGCCTATTCAAAAGAGGTTTCAAAAGATTGGGAAGTGATCTTTTAAAATAATATGATATCTTAAGTTCTATAAAAATATATTGAAAACCTACATGTATGCTAACCACTATTTAAATCTTAATCAATTTTATAAATCTCACACCCTTTGTAAAATGCGTGACAATGTATAAAAATGTGGGTGTTTTATACAAACAGCGTGAGACTTGGAACGTCAGCTGACATTTGCAAGTGAAATATTTCAACTGTTTATTCTCAAACAGAAACATCATTTCATGTACAAGCATAAAAAAAAATCAATATTTCCAGGAGAAGACATTTAGTAATCATAAACCTGACTGTCTGTGTATTGAGGCGAATTTACTTATTTTTTGTAAAGAAAAAAAAAGTTTGAATTCACAAACTTATGATCATAAAATAGTTATGTTTATCCTTGTTTTCATTAAATATACTGTTGATCAAATTAAAACCATGCATTCATTTTTTGTAAAAAAAAGTTTCAACTTTGCAAATTTGGCTATGCCATTGATTCAGAATAACATGTATGTATACATCAATCACATGTACAAACAGCACCAATGGAGCTAGGGGGCTGAAAATTTAGTCATTTACTCCTCATTATATCTAGGAAAAATGTTGATATTGATTTTCAAAAATTACCAACCCAATGTTTTTTTAGTATGCATTAGAGTTGATTTACAATGTAAATTTATGCTGAATTGATCTTACTTTGTGTCCAGTAGCATTCATACTCAGTTTTTAAAATTTCTACTTTTGTGATCACTGACTAGCAAAAGGTGAGAAAATCAATTTATTATTATTATCATTAATCAACCCTTTTTCAAATTCTCTAATTGATCATCCCCCCCAACATGGTATGTTGCCAGAAGACATTGATTGCATGATGATTTCTATTGAGTGACTAAGCTGGTCTGTAAATTTTTAGTTTTTTGTCTTGGTTTGAAGTTAATTTTTTTTTCAAGGGTGCCAAGATTTTGTGCATTTAGTAACTTTGGAAGCCTTCAACTTGGCTGTCGGTTCATTTATAACTGACATTGACATGACACTACAGCCATGAAAATTATTCAGTGGCAAGGCAAAATTTTTGCACAGCAAATGAAGTCGTACACTAATAAACTCATATGTAAAATTGATCCCCTTACAGTGATTTGAAATCACAATCAACTTGTATGCAGCTCTCATACAAACTCAACTAAATTGACAAGTTTTATATCGCTATGAAAATTTATGTTAGAAATATGCAAGGGCTTATTTCATTCTAATACATTTGATAGATACATTTATGAAAGTAACATTTCCATACCATGATTTGAAATCACAACCAAGTTATTGGTAACTCGCTTTATTACAAATTGTGTCCTACTGACGAGTCATATATACCTACATATGTATTTATCATATATATCATGTAAAGATCCAGCAATCATCTTCAGTCAGAACAGAAGTAGGAGTGGAGTTTGACCCTGCAGCAGCCTGGCTTGAATAAAATTCTTTCAAGCTGAAGCCACCTGCAATGGCTCAAGAAACTTTCGCTTGGTGATCAAAGTCTCCAACAAAGACTTAAAGGTTAAGGCAGAATGGCTTCATCTCCCACTCTAATACCATCAGTATTGTCTTGCAGAAGAAAAACATCTTCTATCACAACAGGTCTGGTTATCACTCGATAGAAACTGTCACATGACCAACATCTTTCACTAGCATGCTGTGTTGAAGATAATCAATTGGAAAATTGGATGATCAATGAATAAGTTACTCTTCTTGACTTTTGTTGGGAAGTGATCACTAAAAAAGACAATTCAAATGACAGGCAGGCACAAAATAAGGGATCAATTAAGCATGAACCTACATAGTCAATTGAATTCCCCACTAAAAACCCACCTAATTCCACTAGTGAGGCCTGTATGAGTGATACAGGTTGAAAACAGAAGAAACATCTACCGACAATTTGAGTGACAATTTTTGTTGATGATCTTAAAATTTGCAGACAGCATTCTACAAGGAAAAAGCAACAAAGATGAGGATCTTTAATATTCATTCTTATTATTGGATAAAATTATGCTCCTTCCCACCATCAATCTTTTAGTATTCATCTTGGGATATAAACTTTTCCCAAGATTTTCCAGACCTCTCTACCATGGCTAGTTTGTCAAACCATCTTATTTTCTGAGGGACACAATTTCACATATGATCTCAGGGGATCTATGTCGTGAGTAGTGATACCAAATGGTGGTATGATATTCTAGCAACATGACCTACCCTTCGCCATTTGAGATTTCAAATAGATTCTGTGATATTTCTGACTCCTATTTTTGCTCTGAATTGTACCATCTTGTGATCTCCGTACATCATGTTCAGCATGATTCTCATCAGGGCACATTGCACGGATCTCAGTTTGAAAGCCAACCTTTTGGTTAGATACAATGTTTCTGCTCCATAGGTGACTAGCGGGAGAATACATTGATTGCAGATCCCTCTTTTCAAGACTAGCAGGATTTTTTTTTTTGAAGCTTGGATGAAGTACTGTTACACAAATATCAATTTAGACTTCTTTCATCACATGCGATAAAAAACAACTGAAAAAATTAAGATGAAGGTCAAAAAGATGATGGTGTTCGTAAATCTGAGAAAAAAAATAGAAAGTATTTTGTTACTTTTTAAATTCCTCTTCTCTTTGGATAACACAACAACATTTTCTCTTTAATCTTCCTAAAACAAACATATTGTCAATTCTATAGGATTTCATACAAAAGCATTGGCACACAAGCATTTGTATCTGAAGGGACATACAGTCATACATATATCTATTAATTACTGTATATATGATGTGCATATTTGTCCATATAGTATCTCTAGAAGTTCTCATTGAATTTGAACAAAACTTTTTGAAATGGTGGGCCATGCAATAAGGAAGAGATGATGAAATTTTGGTGTTGATCCAGGAATTTTTCTATTTAAAGATTTTTTAAAATTTCTTTCATATATTTATATGAATTGATTCATGCTTGTGTGATTGTCTGCACAATATGTCCAAAAGTTATTAATAAATTCTAATAGAATTTTGAGGAAGAGAAGACCAATGCCCAAGGGAAAATTGATTAATTTGGAGGAATCTTGAGTGTGCTGTGTGCAATGGTTATACAAAAAGGCAAAAACAGTTTAGTGCCTGTAAAAAGGAACAGACATCATAAGCTTTTTTAATACAACATAAGAAAAATACTCCCAACAGTAAATTGTAAGGTTCCACACCTTTCTTTATTCGAAATTAGAAACAGCAAAATAAGGGAATTACTGAAAGAAAAACAAAATTTAGATTGGATCCTATTATCCAATGATGAGTGTCTAAAATAAATTTAATTTTTCATTTATTCTCTAATTTCTACAATCAGGATCAAATATTGTGCCAAAAAGGCTTCAACTGTCCATTGCTTTTTCACAGACACTAAAATATTTTTTGTACATCCATAGCATACAGCACAGCAAAAATACAAAGTACCATTCATTTTGGTCTATAAGTGTGTGTGTGTGTGTGTATGTGTGTGTGTGTGTGTGTGTGTGTATGTGTGTGTGTGTGTGTGTGTGTGTGCGAGTATATATATATACATATATATATATATATATATATATATATATATATATATATATATATATATACACACACATTTTTTTTTCACACAATATTTGCAAATGTATGCAGAGGCGGTTTGTGGAACATGCTGACCCCGCACCAGTTGAGGGATGCAATATATCTTAGGAACACTGAAAATCCTTAAAGATAATTGTAAAAAAATCTTGAAAATAATCTAAAAAATTGCAGGGTGGGGTGCTGACAGACTCAATACGGTTATGGGTACATGTTCATTGAAATATGAACCAATATATTCAAATGTTCATGTACATGTATAGAAATTAGGTATATATATATATATATATATATATATATATATATATATATATATATATATATATATATATATATATAGATATATATATATATATATAGATATATATATATATATATATAAATTCTTTTATATATATACATATATATATATATATATATATATATATATATATATATATATATGTATATATATATATATGTATATATATATAGAGAGAGAGAGAAAGAGAGAGAGAGAAAAATTTATATATATTTATGTGTGCGAGTACCTATCTATAAATACATATGCTTATACACCCATATATGGACCTAAATATATTTCTCCATGTAGATCTTATCACATCTTTGCATCCATAATTTTCATTTGTAGATTGGTATATACACAGATGCATACAGGGAGATAAGTAAATGTCTTCATTTTATGTATAAAACTAAGAACAAAGTTTGTATACAAATTTCATACAAAGACCAGCAACATACATAAACTTCCAGATGAGCAGGGGTGAGTATTGTGGTCCAAGAAAGCCAACTGCATTATAACTAAGTTGTGATAGAATTTAGCTCTTTTAAAACTACTTTAGAGTTGGATTGATATTTTGATGTTCACTATCCATCCATGTTATAACAAGCATTGTGTGATATCGAATCGCATTATAATGGGGGAGGCCTGTATAAATGAGCAGAGAGATAGAGAATGTAAGAGTTTATGAGAGATGTTAACAAGACTTAGAGAGAGAGAGAAGACGTGGCAGATACAAACAATGGGAGGGAGGTAGACTTCACCGTCTTTCTCCACCAATAATAGTAATGGATGCCCTCCCTTACCTCGGCAAATATAAGCAGCCGTGGAACCTTTTATCATCGTAATGCAATCTCCTCAGGCTTTATTGAATCTATGGGGCCCTGGTCCTGTCTCGGGTGATTGTACGTGACCCTTTTAGTAATGCTAGAATGCCACTCTCATAGTGGCTTACATAACTAATTTTATCAAGGAAATTGTTACTTATGATAATGAAAACATTATCCTTCAATAATAATTTCATTTATGCAATGTACATGAATCACTCCAATTTGATGGCATCCGTCGGTCTCCTGAGACTATGGATTCACACCCGGAAATTCTTGCTTTCAATCTCTCAAGGGCCCCAGCCTAGGTAAGGTTCTATGGAAGACAGGCAGTTGCCCATACAGCAAGTTTCCCCTTCCACACTCTGATATTGTCCAAGGGAAGGGCAAAGGCTGTTATGGCTTGGCACCAGTGTCATTGAAAGAGTTGTCAGAACAAAACCGAAAGCATCATCCAGTTCCATGTTTTGAATTCAGAGTTGTCTTTCTCCTAGACTGATTGCCACCAAGGGTTAGAGAACCCAGTCTTCACGGCTTCTTTTTCTGATAGCTGGTTTTAACATAAACAGCCTCTTCTGGAGTTTGAACTCTTCTGGCAGGTTTGAAATAAAGACTAGTCTGTCTCCTAAACTGGTTGCCAACGATGGATAAGGAGTACAATCAACCTAACTATTTACCCATAGCTGAGTTTCATGGTTTCATGCCTTTCACAATAGTATTAATGCAAATTGAACATAAAGACCCAACCAGAGTTTGAACTCAGCTGAATGATTCCATTTGCTATAACCATTTGGCCACTGTGCACCTCTTGAACATATATATTTTGAACAAATTGTATTTTAAAAGAACCAAGATTTGCCATGTATTGAAGTAAAGACAATTGCTCTGAGTCATTTCAAATTTCAAAGAATCACAAGTCAACTTAGAGAAAAAAACGAATGCTCAACTTTGATCTTGAAAATTTTGAAAGCCATAGAAAAAGAAATCTACATCCCATATGAATGAAATGAATAAAATCTTTTTTTCTCAATTATCTTATCAACTTCAGAATCCCAAAATACGAAGCAGCTAAAGTGATAAAATTAAATAAAACTATTTCATATTCTGATTGCTATACTCCCAGTTCATTTAATTCCTTAGTTTTCAGAAAAGGCATGAACCAAATTTTCCCTGGATTCTCTTTAATCATATGTTATTCAGAAATTGCCTTGTCACTCTCTGGTACCGACCAATGAAAAAGGAAGTCTGAAAGGGGTTTTTCTCAGCTTCTCATGACAGCCATAAAAAAATGTGGTTTTCCTGATTTCTAAATCTCATTTAAAAAATCAGGAAATATGAATTAGGTGAGATCCAAAAGAGATAAATAGGAAGATACTAGTAAAATCCTAATAATGCTACCTGTGAGATACTTTTGCTTCATTTCTAAAATGCTTTATGAGAGTTGAACCACCAAACCCCTGGTAACACTTCCAAATCCCTTACCAGTTAATGACCGAGGGAGATGTTTTGAATGAATATCCCTGGAAAAGGGTATCAAATCTTGAACTATTTAATCCTTCTTTAATTTGACAAGCCCAACATGCATTAACAATAGTCAGCTTGATCAGCTGAGAAAGAAAAAAGGCAAAATGGAATCAACAAATGTCATATGATATGGCTATTTGTTAGAAAGTCATTCATTTACTGGAAATCGTAAGTGGAATTTCTCAGCCAACAGAATCTCCTGAGATCGAAGGATTGATTTACGCAAGTTTACAATGTACAAAAAATATAGGCTAAACCAGGATTTTGTGTAAAAAACGTTAAGGTTGACTTTTACTCCAAGTCAACTTGTACGCAGCAAGTTACGATACCACTTCCAATTAAGTTGGAACAGGTATATGTATTCACTCATGTCTGCCTGATGGTCAACACAATATCTCCTGAAGTCCTCAATGAATTTCTATTAAATTTTTTAGAAGAGTGGACCATAGACTAAGGAAGAATTGATCAAATTTGGGGATGAATCCAGGAATTCATCTTACAGTTATCTGCCCTGCATCATAGATAGTAGTCAGAGGTATGCATGCTGAGTATTTTCTAGTTTAAAATTTATCCGTAAGGTTTATATATTTTGTAATAGTTGAAAATACCATATTAGTTGTTTTTTCACCTCTTGAGAATACAGATACCCTCTCAGAATAGGAAATCAAATCTTAAACTCATAAATCATCTTTTAATTTGACAAGCTTAACATGATTTAACAACGGCTTGCTCAATCAGATGAGGATTAAGAAAAAATTACAAGGAAAAATAAGACATCACCATTGCAAGGGGCGGTCTAGAATTTTGAACAGAGAGAGAGAGAGAGACAGAGAGAGACAGAGAGAGAGAGAGAGAGAGACAGAGAGAGACAGAGACAGACAGACAGACAGACAGGGATAGATAGAGAGTAAATGCAAACCATTACAATTAAACATTATATATGCCCACGTTAAAAAGACATTAATTACAGGGGCGGATCCAGGTGGTTGTCCAGGGCAGTGGCCTGTTTAAGCTGTGCGGCCGCACACAAGAAGAATTATGCCACTCAGTAAAATTTTAATGCTACACACGATATTGGATTAGATAATAATGAATAACCCATGAAGAAAAATCAATACATAGACTGAATCACTTCTTTTATCAGACACTTTCTCATTGAAAGTAACTGACTTTTCTGTCCAAATTTCTCAGATGAGGAATCATCATTATGTGGTAATATTTTTGAACACAACATTTTGGCCCTTGTACAGCCTTTATCAGGGATGTATTGTAATAGAGGAGGGTTCTGTGTGCTCTGAATGCTGGGATGGGGGCCTCCAATACAAAACCAACCTGAAGAAGGCCGGAGTTGTGTTCAAAAGATGAAACAAGATGAGGACAACAGTCTGAGAAAAAATCGTTACATGATAACAAACCTTTGTTTTGTAAAGTTGAGACGAAAAATCAATGATCCCCTCATAAGAAAACATGTCTTTTTTTTCTGTATGCTATACTCCTTCAGTTGCCTATAGGCTATTTGATCATGCGCAAGCGATATCAAATAATTTGAAAGAACATTGATCCAGGAATTCTGGATCTTTCCCAGCTCAGGCAGAGCACAATTAAAATTTAAAAAAAAACATTCAGATTAAGGAATATAATAAATAAGAACTCAAACGATCCCATGTAATCATTAATCAATCTTAAAAACAAAAATGCATTATTTGGTTTTTCATTGAATCGAGTAAGATGTCTTCCAATTTAGTCTTTATAGAAAATTCTATTTATTGGTTCTTAAGTAAATTTCTTTTATTCATTTTTGCTACTTTTCTTTTTTGTTAATTCTAGTATTTAAAAAAAAAACAATGTCTCAAATGTAAGTGAAGAATGCCAGATCAGATATTTTTTTTTTAATGTTAAAACTTGTTTTCTTTTTGCCACATTTATTCCATTTTGGAAACTTTTAACAAAACCTAAAGCCAACCAATTTCACACATTCAAATCAAAGAACCTTCACATCAAAAACCTGAGCTTTATGACCACTAGAAATAGCAAAGAAGATTATGTGGAGACATGGCACATACCTACTTCATAATTTCTTGATTTTTGGATGTTCAGTGTCCACTAATGGAGACATTACTGTATACCTAGTTCCTAAAAATGAACTCTTACGGCATATGTAGTTCACAGAACCCATTTCCATCACTGATGGCTACTATAAGGTGAAATTAAAGAAACGTTTCAATGCATCCTTGGATATGCCATGAAGAACATCATTAAAAAGAAGATGGTGATATTTGACCAGAGAAAAGGAAACGCACACATGCCATTTGTATTGGAGCAGAACAAAAGAAAAGCTGAGCCAAGAAGATGAAGCCAGAAAAGGGTAGAGGGAGAAGGAGACAGAGAAAGACAGATAAAAAGAGAGACAGCAAGTGAGGGAGACAGAGAGACAGAGAGAGACATATACAGCTAGACAGGGGGAGAAAGACACAGAGAGAGAAAGAGTGCAAGAGTGGGAGAGGACACGGACGAGGAGTGAGACAAAATAAATGAAGTCAGACAAGGGCAGAAAAAGTAATTTCCTTGCTTGAAACATAGATACAAGCAGAAGCTCCATTGGAACAAATCATGTTGGTAATTCATATCTGACCCAAGGTCATTTCATAGGATCCAAATGGTGTTCCTTGACTTTGTCCACCCCCACTCTCTCTCTCTCATGCGGACTTATATATATATATATATGTTAGCAGGGAAAAATAACTTCAAATATAATAGAGAAACAAATGATATTTCATGGAGATTTCATAAAATTAAAGCAAAGTAGGATGTTGATTCACCTGAAGAAATATTTCCCTGACTACTTACAATATCCACTTTTTATAAATAAGTTAATTTGTAAATGAATGAATACTGAAAATTCTTAATTGATTTTTAGCAGATTTTAAAAATCTTGGTATGATTTTCCAGTACCTATTTAAATGGTTGTTATGCTCATGAACACACATAATGTTAGTGTTTGTAATGCACAAAAGAGTTTAGTTGACTGGCTTCATTATAAGCCACCAAAACATTAGAAATGAAATGTTCATGTATTTGATCCATAACAATTATTTTCTTTCAGAAAAAAGGCCAAAGTTCGAGTAACCTTGGGCTAAGTCTCTCTTTGTCAGTTTGAAACATTTCATTAAAACTCCCCCTGCATTTTGTATACACATGAAGCCAAGGATTGAATGAAACAAAAAAAACATTCTCACAAATTAAGTCAAAATCAAACATGTCTGGTCAGTCACTTGATAAGAACATATGTGACCAATGTCTTTCATCAGAATGCCGTGTTGGGAGTGATCAATTACTAAATTGGAAAAAGGGGTGATAAATAATTATGAGAAGTTACATCTCCCACCTTTTGTTGGGCAGTAATCATTAAAAAGTCTGAATTTAATAGAAAAATCAAATTTAATCACTGTAGGTCACAAACTATGGGATTAATTTAGCAGACTCTAACACTGCAAATTGAACCCCCAACAAAAAAACTATGGGATGTATTTTTGATAAACAAGGAAAAAATTTTTTTTTGACATAATAAGGAGTAAATGTTCAAATTTTCAGTCCTCTAGCTCCATTAGTGTCGCTGATAAGTGCTGTACAAATATACATAGCCAGCCAGACTAGCTCTGGAGAAACTCCTATTGACAGTTTTAGTTGACAGTTTCTAATATACAAAGAGAGTACAAAAATTTTCATGTATATAGACTTCAACATGATCGATTTCTAAACTCAAGTTTGGAATGCCAACAAAGTTGGAAGAGGTAAATGTATTCACTGGTGTCTGTCTATCTCAGATATAACAAAGACAAGGAGAGCAAATGAGAAGTTTCATTTAACCTTCAGCATTCTGCATTGTTTTTCAAGGGTGCCTTGATTTCTTAGCCCTGTAGCTCCATTGGTGCAGTCTGTCTACGTGATACATACAAGACCAGCCAGCCAGCCTGCCAGCCAAACTGAAGAGACCTAGGCTGATAGTTTTGGTGGATGGTCTCTAATGTATATTAATAAATATTTTCCATGGGGTTCCCATCCCTGGAAATTCAGATTAATAATTTGATATTCAATCTGATAATCTAACATTTTTTGTATGTCTTCCATTCTTATAAATTAAGGAATATTTGGTCATTTTTGCCCATCAGTTGTTGATTTTGCCAATGGTTTGTTCAACTGTCAACATATTCTGAAAGAATGCTGATTTTTTTTATTTGACTCAAGATTTCTTTATGTTACTGCCCATAATAAGACTGGGATAATCAGCTCTTGAATGTCTCAGGAAAAGGCTTTTGACTTGAGGATACTTCAAGTGCCCTGATCTGACAGTTAATGATCAAACCATCTGAAATTGAATGACGTCGACATGGGTTGTGAATGTTTTAGGAAGATTATGTGAACCAGAATTTCTTGAATTAATGTTCAATATCTGAATGATTCTTGTATTTTGTCCAAGTCTGGAGTTGACTTTGTTTTTCTATCATAACAACAAGAACAATCCTCACTAAATTCAGGGGTGTAAACTCTTCACTATGTCTATTGGGTCTTGTTAAACCAAACCTATATATAGAATAAACATTTCCCTGCCAACTTACAAACTAAGTCTTATATATTTACTAAATTATTTATTATATATACAATACAAAAGTTGCAGTAATCATCTTCGGTTGGAATAGGTGTGGAGTTGGAACCTGTAGCAGCTAGGCTTGTCTAATATGAGAAACCATCAACCAGAACTGTAAGCATAGGTTTTTCAGTTTTTAAGAGGGTCTGGATGGCTATCTACTTATCTATCTGCTGCACTTACAGACCATACCAATGGAGGTAGACAGCTGAAAATTTGAACATTTACCTCTTATTACGAACAGAAATTTTTTTTTTGTGTTTACAATGTACTATTATGCTAAATTGATCTCTTAGTTTGTGCTTGGCTGCATTCAAGCTCATGTTTTGAAAATTCATAACTTTTATTGATCACTGCCTAACAAATGGTGTTTTTTTTCAATTGATCACCTGACCATGGTATGCTGCCAAAAGACGTTGGTCACATGACTGTTTCTATTGACCAGACCTGTTTAAACTTTGGTACAAATTCTCTATATTTAGAGGTTGTATAAAGTATGTTAAGATGAACTTTTTGCAATGAATAGGATACTTTTTGCTCCTGTAGTATTTGTGAGAACCTTCCAATGTCAGGATCAATAAGTGGAACTATTGTAGGAAGAATAAGAGAAGGGTGAAAGATAGAATCAGGGAATGGGTTAGGGGTATCAGGTACCGAGAGAAGATTTTGAGAATGTCAGTATCAATGTTGAACTATAGGAAACACCCTACATAAACCATCTAACAATGTCACAAGGCAAGTACTGAACTGGAATCAGCTGGGAAAGAGAAGAGTCTAGAGAACAAGGCAGACTTCAAGAAGATTAGTTGAGAGTGAGGCAAAGGTGGCTAGATTGAGAAGAGCCCAGCTGAAAAGAATTGCCCAAAACCAAATCAGTTGGCATGGTATGACATGATTGCAGCCCTATGCTCAACAAGAAGTCTACTTGAATATACAATAGGTATATTTTGAATAGTGCTGTTAATTCATTTCAAAATTTTCCCTACTGCTCAAAACCTCACTGTTCAAGATCTCATTATAATTAAATGTGTGTTTACTCTTCAGTTTTGTAAGCCGTATTACATCAAAAACCACACTATTCAAGGTATTGCTGTAACTAACTATTGTAGGAAGGGTAACAAAAGGGTAGAAGTGAGACCTAGATGATGGTTTAGGGGTAACAGGTAACGATAAAGGAGTTGGAAAGAGATTTGAAATAAGTATCCTATTCTTAAGAAATTTGTATCTTCAGGAAGACAGCATCATTATTTTTATGATATAGCATACACACCAGGATACACAACTTCATGCAATGAGTTCAAAAAGTATCCGATTCATTGCAAAAAGTTTAGTTTACCATCCTTATACAGCATCAATATTGAGAGAATTTGGAGCAAAGATTTGAAAATTCAACCAGACTGTACTTTTGTACTGGTTGCATTCCTGAAAAACTGTACGAAAGTTGAATTTCCAAATCTTGAATCATTGAATAACACATTAACTTGGGGGTTCCATTCCCTAATAGCTAAAAATGAACTTCCGAATCTTGAGGCATAGAATTTCATATCAATTAAGGAGTTCCTTTCTCATGTGAGTGACTGTGACAATCAAACAAGAGGAATAGGCTTGTATAAATCCTTATATCTCTAGCAAAGTCATTGAAATCATTTCCATTGATAAAATGGTTGCACCTGGCCAACGACACAGAGTAAAATTAAAATTATGGACAATAAAACTTAATTAATAATTAATTAATAAACATATTCATTGATATAATTATGCAATAGTGTTATATATAGATAACTAATCAATTTAAAAAAGAACTATTAAGAGTTTACTTAACACCACATTTCTTTTTGTGTATAATAATCATCGCACATAATTTTTACTGACATCTTTTTTGCATTACGTAAATATCTTTTAATACTGTTTTTATTCTTAATGATTGGAGACACAGTTGACCGACTCATGCTCAAAGCTTTGCTTATTGAAGATTGAGATTGGATGGTTTCTGAATGGTTAGTAATACCAATCTTCAACTCTTTTGCATTAGTTGTATGGGGCTTAAGCTGCTTCACATTTGAATAAAAATTATTATTTTTACGTTTTGTAGTTATTTATTGACGATAATACATATTTCAAAGTCGCAAATATTTATTAAAAAGGCCTCTAGACATAGTTTGCATATAATGGTATGGTGCAGTGAATAACTGTCATGGCATTGGTTTATTTATGATCTTGAATGAGCGGGAAAAAGTTCCAGGAAGCAGCAAACCAATAAAAATATTGAAAATACTATTTGAAATATGTATTTCAAATAATAATAGATGATTGCCATTTAATCAATTTTTGTAAATGTATGATTCTCAAACCCATTTCAAGCAAACCTAAAATGTATAAAAGCAATACTTGTGCACAATCTATTATTATTTAAGCATTTTATGACATTGTGCTCTTGAAAATTCAGGGGAAAATGAAGAAATGCAAGAATAAATTTCCCAGGTCTAATGCAGTTAAATTAAACACGTATCGATGCCAGAATTTTTTCAGTAACAAAATTGAATTAGGGGGGCTAATTTATAAGGTCTGGAACTCTGAAGTGTATGAAAGTCAAACAGAAGAATCTCAAGGACTGCCAATACAAAAAAATATATTGAAACTGGGTTTAACATAAAAAATGAACTAAAATCAGAAATCTAGAATTAGTCAAAAATTGAGAGAAAGGTATATAATTATGTTAAGATAAACTTCTTACAGTACAACAATGCCTTAACCATATTATATAAAATCCACACTATAAATCCAAGGTATTATTGTAACTATCATAGGATAGCGTAACAGAAGGGTGGACGTAACACTCAGGCAGTGGGTTAGGGGTATTAGGTTATGAGAAAGAGGTTGGGGAACAAATTCCAAATAAGTGTCCAATTCTAAAGAATCTTGTCTCTTTAAGAAGACAGTATCATCAATATTGAGCTGACCAGAGTCATTAGGAATTCCATTTTCATGTGATACAATCAGGCAAAGATCTATCTCTCCCGTCTGGTTTGCTAGGCTTCGACCAATTTGAATTGAAGAGGGAAGAAGAAAGAAAGTAAAATGAAAAACAAAATGGAGAGAAAGGAAAGGAAGGAAGATAAATCAAAAGAAAGAGAGAGAGGATGAAGGGGAATGAGGGAGAGTAAGAAAAGGGAGGAAGAAAAATGGGGTGGGAGAAAAAAGAGAGGGAAGAAGAAAAAGAAGGGAAGGAAAAGAGGAAGAGAGGAAAATGGAGAGAAAAAGAGGGGAATGGGGGAAAAAGGGAAAAAAAGAAGGGGAGAAAGAAGAAGAAGAAGAAGAAGGGAAAGAACAAAAAAGAGGAAGAAGAAGAGAGTAGGGGAAAGAAGAAAATATGGGAGAAAGAAAGGGCAAAAAGAAGAAAAAGAGAGGAAAAGTGAGAAGAAGTGAGGGATGGGGAGATGAAAAAGATAGAAAAAAGGGGAAAAAAGAGAAAGAAGGGATGAAAAAGGGGGAGGAAGAAAAATGGGAGAGGAAGAAGAAGTAAAAGGAGAAAACAAGATGATAAAGAGGGAAAAAAAGAAAAAGAATTAGGACCTATATCAATCTATCTGCTACTAGAATGAACTGCATGAATTTTCTGTTTTTCTTTACATAACAAAGAATTCTCTCACTTAAAAGTAACAATTTTGCTGATAAAAATATCTTCTACCTATCATTTGGAACAATGGATGCTTCAGCATAAGCAAGTTCAATTATTATTTTTTACTTTTCAATAAACATGGAGAATCTATTTGAATTCTGAAACATTGGTTTTATATATATATATAGTTTCTTTTCTAAAAGAAGACAATCTTGTAGGAAATTCAGATATATTCGTGAATTTTCCCCAGGTATCAACAAGTATTCTATATAAAAATGACAATTACAAAGTCCCTTACAAAATTATTTTATTGAAAATTGTTTACAAAATAATTCTTCATAAGAAAAAAACCTCAGATTAGATATTTAAAAACTTATGCAGCAGATGATTATGAAATTAGATACTGGATTCAGAAATAAAAAACAAAACTATTTTTGGTACTTGAAAAACCACGTCCTGTATTGAATATCAAACCAAGTATAAATAAATTATTTCTGGGAGATAAGCAGTGCCCATTCAAAAGGTGCATGTTTGGAAAGGGATGGACAATGAAGCTTTGCCTGGCCTGCCATTATATTCAATGTAAAACAACTTTTCGGTTGTTGTGCGAAACTACGGCTTAATTCTCTTAAGGGTTGCCAATTTAGATTTTTCTCATCTAAATTTAGATCTACGATTTTTGATAAAAGATCTATGATCTGTAATTTTTTATTCAATTTTATTAGATTCCTTGAGCATCCCAGATCGAAATAACTTCAAACTGAACACTGCACTGCTTTGTAGGCTGACTAATATACCTGGCAAATGTCAACTTTGTACAATGGCCAGTAGTTGAGTAATCGCAGTGCACACACACACACACAGTTTTCTTCAATCATAGTTTGAATAATGTTTTACCTCTGCCAACAAAGACACAGAGGTATATGCATCTGGTTATTTCTTCCTGTCCGTCAGTCCACACGGAAGCATTTGATGGATTCCAAAGAAATCTTAAAGAGGCCTTGGCAATAGGGTGAGGAGGAGGGGGTTACATTTTCCAGGAATTCATTTTGATAGATATTTTCCCTTTTTTTTCCCATATATTTATGAATATGTTTATATCAGTCCACACAATATCTCCAAAAGTTTGCAATAGAATTCAATGACATTCTCTAGAAGGGTGGATAATAGGCTATGGAGTGAGTGATTAAATTTTGGTGTGGATCCATGCACAATTACCTACCCTCCGTCATATTCAGATGCTTTTTTTCCAGTTTTTATCACTTGTATCATTTGGGAGTACATTAAATTTTTAAATTGACAGAATGGGAAAAAAAATTTTAAATATTGAAACAAGATTGACCATTGATAATTTATGAACAAAAATCAAAAATCTTTTGTTCAAATTCTATTAATTTTGAAGCTGTATATGGATTTTAAAATGAACTTTTGGAAAATGTATCAGATAATTTTGAACTCATTGTATAGATATAAATACAAGTGTGCACGTATATATATATTGTGAAGACATGCACATAATAATGATAAAAGAATGATAAGAGCAAGTATTTTGGCTTCACGTTCGCAATTTTATTTGATGCCAAAATATCTCATAAAGACTCAGTCTTTGTACAGAGCTGTCTATTGTCTGCCATATCAAAATACCCAAGAGAAGAAAAATGAGAACCTATACTGACCAAATTCTATAAATATTGGATTTTTTTGTCTGATCAGACATTAACAATAACCCATGAATAGTCTTTAGTCTAATGGTACATAGACTTGCTCTCACCGTCATGTTTTGGTATATCTTATAGAGGAGATTGGGCTCTCTAGCCTTGGCTAGTGTAGGAGAAAGACAATTCCAAACAAGGGAGCCTTCTTAAGGGGTTTGGCATCCTGCTGCCTAGCTAATGCCAGATGTATCACTGTCAGCTTTCCTCTGGGCTACATCAGCAAGGCCAAGAGAGGGATTCTGAAGATTTGATATCCTAGGATCTTTATATGCCCCAACCAGTAATGTGCCCTGGAAGGGACGTTCACATCCACAGTTTTGTATGATGGATGAAAAGTAAAAAGTCCAAATTAGCATTATTATTATATATCAAAAACCCCATTTAAAAGTTTGAAAAATAAATTTTTGTTGAAACTGACAAATTTCTTAAAGATAAAAAGCTCTTATGAATTGAAAACATGTAAAATTACTCATGAATAAATGTTCTATCTAGGAAAACACAATGCAAACCTAACTTACACCTGTACCAAGGGAAAACTGTTTTAGGATCTAAGAGGTAACAAAGTGGTTTGGGAAAATCTCTGGCTAATAAACGCAAAATGCAATTCAAAATGGTTCATTCTTACTTTCATATTTTGTTTTATTCTTATCTCTCTTTTTTTTTTCCATCAGCAAAAACACTTCTTTTTGATCAGGCCTTGTTAAGGGCCTGAAACCAAATCTTGACCAAGGAAAGTAGAAGCTAGAATTGAAATCCACAAAGACTTCTGCTAATGGACTTGAAAAGTGAAATTTGTTTCAGTTGAGGCAAAAACAACCTCCCAAATTCTGGCATCTAACAACATATTTTTAAAAGACTACAGAAAAATGGTTAGTGCTTTTGAAGATAAGCTGTTATTATATGCATGCAGGTGAATTCCTGTGAAGACAAGAGGATAATCAAGAAAAGAAAACACTAGTCTTGGGTGAATTTCAATTAAATTGGATACGTCTTGTCAATTCATTGGCCTCAAATATTGAGCGAGAATTCCAATTGTTTGGATTTGCACATGCAAAATGGTTTTCCCTCATCTAAAAATTCCGCAGAGCCATTTTTATATAAATCTTGAGTTTCAAGCAGCAGGATTTGACTCTTTAAATTCACAAAAAAAATTTGAATGTTGAAATCAAGGGGAATATCTACTGATCAAAATCATCTTCAGTTAAATTGAAAAAAATTCTGTTCATAGAAAAGTTCCATTATTATTAGATTCAAAGAAGAGTTTCATTATTAGACTGTATGAATGTATATATATCATGCATACAGGCTGCACCAATGAAGCTAGAGGGCTGAAAATTTAAACATGTACTCATTACTACATTGAAATTTTTTCTGTTTTTCTTTTAAAACTCCAGTAGATTTTAAGCGTGTGTTTATGTGTGTGTGTGTGGGGGGGGGGTCATTTTGCGATTCATTCACATTTATGCTAAATTGATCACTTTGTGATGTCTTCTTTTTGAAAAATTCAGACTTTTTAGTGATCACTGCCCAAACAAAGGCAAGGAAAGTAACTCATTCATTGTTCAACCTTTTCCTTATTTTTTGATTGATCCCTCCAAACAAGGCATGCTGCTAAAAGATGTTAATCAAGGGACAATTTCTATTGAGTGACTAATCAGGCCTGTTTTTTATTCTATTCAAGGAAGAGTTCCACAGACAGTCAAGGTATTAAGAGTTAATAAAACATGGACGACCATAAACCCTCATATCAATGGATCTTTTATCACCAGATTTCAGAAATACTGGACAAAGTCTATTCATTGTGGATATTTTGTCCATCATAGAAATATCGGGAATATCTAAAAATTCCGGACTGGTTTTGGGGGCATAAAGTGACCAGTAGACGGTAGGCACAGAACTCACACCATCATCTTTAATCACACTCTTGATGGGGGTAGTATCTTACAGATTTCTCCCTTCATGACCACTGGATTTATTGTGCTTTTTAATGTGATCACTTACAATGGTTTATACACAAAGAGACAGGTACTGACACTAAATTTGAGGTGTTATCAGTAAATAAAATTCTCTTATTTCTTTTATCTATCATCATTATATTCTTTTACGATATAATTTCATCGATGTAATGTGCCATGTATGCATTTGTGCTACTTTTATACGTAATTTAGTAATACCAGACACTCAGCATCAGCAGACACCTATTCCCCAATAGTGGTCTATTATTAAGAGGGTTTAGTAAAGGTTTGTTATTGGTTTGCAAAAATCAAAGGGAGGTAATAAATAACACTGATGTGGCTGCTACTAATATATTAAGGAATATATATGAGTAGAAAACTTGACCATTTGAAACTGTATTTTATTGAATTTAATTATAAAGGATATAACTCAGTGTTAGGGTTGAGAATCAGGTTGAGAGTAGAGTTGGTGTGATTAAACCTATTTTTTTGGGATTATAAAATTAGAATGAATATAGACCAGCAACTTATAATAAAGATTCATTGAACTAGGCTAAAAACTAATCCTAAAATTGAATTATATCCTTTGTAATCACATTTAATAAAATAAAGTTTTAAATAGTTAAGTTTCCTGATTTCATTTGTTCTTTAATACATTAGTCATAGCAGCAGCTGCATAAGTCAGTGTTATTTGTTACCTTCCTTTGATTCTTTAGTTTGCGGACAATGGGCAGGCCATGTTGCAAGAATGAAAGACAACTGATGGACATCATGTCTCACAACATGGATCCCTAGAGATCACATAAGAAACCGAGGCAGACAGAACACAAGATGGAGAGATGAACTGGACAGATTCAAGAAATACTGGCTCCGCGACACCCATGATAGAGAATTGTAGCAAATCCTGGGGAAGGTCTATGTCCAACGACGGATGTTAAAAGAAAGATGATGATGATGAATAAACCTTTACCAAGGGTTACAGTTTTATTGCTTGAGGAATACCACCCTTACAATAATGCGAAAAAGAAAAAGAAAAAACATACCTCAGAGATTGGAATTGAAAAGTTTATGGACACTTGTTTTCAGTTTGTTTTTCTCTTACTGATTTATTTAAATGTGTTCATTGCCATTAATCTCATGTGCTGGACAAAGCCATGATGTAGGACAATAGCTAGGGATTCCTGTGATGATGTGGAAGAAAAAGTGCAAATGCAGACTGCTTTCCTCTGGCTGTTATCACTACAGTGCCTTCCCTAGATGACAACAAAAGAGAAGGACCAAACCACTTGACTGACAACTCTGAATGATTTGGTAGCCAATAGAGTCCAATGGAAACAGTGCATCAGGAAAGTACTTGACAGTTGACAGCAATGGCAAAGCTGATTATATCACAATATATAATGCAGACACCCTACGGCTCCCTTACTTGGATTATATAAGGAGTCAGCACCAAGTACACATCTTTGAAATCAATAGTTTCCAACCTTTCCAAAGTCATTGCTAGTTTTACAACTTATGACATTCAAATCGTCGTCGTCATCATCATCATCATCAGTCTTTTATTGTTCATTGTTGGACATAGACTTTCTCCAGGATCTGCTAGAACTCCCTACCATGGGCGTTGCGGAGCCGATACTTTCCAGCCTTGTCTAGATCATCTCTCCATCTTGTGTTCTACCAGCTTTGGTAACGCATGTGATCCCTGGAGATCCATGATGTCCAGCGTTTGTCAGCCATTCCTGCAACATGACCAGCCCATTGCCATTTGAGTTTTCTTATAGATTCTATGATGTCACGAACTCCTGTTTTTCCCTTGATATATTGTGCTATCTTGTGATCTCCCCTTGAGCATGGTTCTTCTATATGCATGTTGGAAAAGATGGCAAATTTGCTGACTCATCATTTTTGCAGAAAACTACTCCAACCTCCAAATAATTCTTGATAAACTGAATGAAGGAAGCATGACAGTTGGCCTTCACATGAACTTTTTCAAAACAAAGGTCATGTGCAACAATCATGTTGGAAATAAACATACAAAAATCAAAATAAAAAACAGAACTCGAGAAAGTAGACAAGTACATCTACCTAGGACAACAAATCTTCATGAAATCCTTGAAAGAAGAAATCAGGCAAAGAATCACTCTATGATGGCAGGCATTTGGCAGTGCAAGTCCAATCTATCCCGTATAGTATATATCTAGCCTATTTGTATCAACTAGGAATATGATTTTACATAACTTCCATTGTTATGAAATGCAAAATTTATACAGTATTAAAAATAAATGTATTGGCATGTTCTAAAAAAATAATAACTTACTAGCTTCTAAAATGAAGAACCAAGAAAAACAATTTTAGACAAAGCACTTTTCTAGGCTAGTTATTTTCCAGCAAAGTGGTTACTACTATGTCTGCGTGCTGGGTATATAAGACGACCGATGAACGCAGCAACTGTCAACCACAAACAACACAACACTGAAAGTCAGCTCCACTTGCCTTAATCAATGCCACTAGTCACCTCTCTTCTCACACACATGCAACATACATTGATATTTGCACTCATGACTGCCCACTAGATATCTTCAAGAGTTCTCAATGATTTTCTAGGAAAATTTTGTAAAAAGTTGTACTAAGGGATATGGAAGAAATAATTACATTTTGGGATGTAGCTTTAAACCTAGAAATGTTCTCAATCTTGAAAATATCCTTGTGGTAATCTCTCTTTAGTAGCTGTGATTAATTACAAATGGAAATTTTTTACCTGATTTTGATCCAAATTCAATTGAGAAAATTCTCATTTGTCCCAAATGACAGAACAAAACAGGAAGTACTTACCTGCAAAGAAAAAAGAAACTTGATTACTTTTAAAATCAAAGGTATTATTTTGAAAACAGCACAGCAATATTTCATGGGGATCATTTATTCAAAACTAGATAGGTAATGAAACCAAGGCCTCTGAGAGGTGAGATACAATTGGGCCTGGAGAGTTTTTCAGGTAGAGCTGTGTGTATTGAAACTTCTGAGTCAATACAATGTGTTCATTAATATGAATAGGTTGACTATTATTTACTGCAGAGCAAATATAGTACGGCCGGCTAAAAGGGTTATAGCAAATGAAAACAGGATAGTTAAAGAACAAGGATGCTTGTATAGTGTGTGTGTGTGTGTGTGTGTGTGTGTGTGTGTGTGTGTGTGTGTGTGTGTGTGTGTGGTGGAAGGTCCAAAAAAGGTTTCCACCATCTTGGAAAATTCCTCTTGGAGGCCCTGGATATAACATGAATAATAGTGAAAATCACCAGGTTAGTAACAGGTTATTTTGAAGTAAATTCCTTAGAGAACACCATCAAAATCTTGAAGAAAATGGGTTCAAGAAATGGTTTTGCGATCAACAAAACATCAACTTGGATGAGCCAACCAAAAGTTCTCACTTCAAAAGCTGAAAACATATTGACTCAAAGATATCGAATGATGATTTTGTTGAAAATACAATTTCTTGAAGTCATTTTGTAATAATTTAGCATCTTATGTTAAAAATAGTACAAGTAAAAATAATTTTAATTATAACTTAAATTAGATCATCTGGGATAGAAAACAAGTCAATAGTTTAATTAATAGTTTGATTTTCAAATTGATAGAAATTGAAGTCAAAGTGAGCAATAATCTTATGTTATGCAAATTTTTTCCTCTGGCAAAAGTATGCACGCTTATGAAAATGTACGCTTGAAATCGTTTCGAGATAATTTCAACACAGCCTCACATGGCTCTATTGGTATGTTTTAATATAAAACAAGTAAGATTATGTTCTATTAAGTGAGACATCTAGTCAAGCTTTTATTTCATGCTTTAAACTACTTAGTTCATTTTGTTGGTTCCTTAAATAAAAAAATCAGTGTAAAAGAAATAAAACATTAATTATCATTTTTATGTAATGCAATGTCGATATAACTAATAGCAAAAACACTTGTCAATTTGCAGATAATTATCTTCAAAGATGCAGGAAGGAAATCAAACTCATTCAATTACAAAGCTACTGTCATACTTATAATTATAAATATCAATTACTCCATTATTTTAGTTAACGAATATTGTGAGCATACGTTGATTTCTTTTGTGCACTGGTTGTAGGAAGCATATGTACACATCCAGCTTTGAGGAATTTATGGTCTTGTGAGGTTTCCAATCAAATCAAGATTGGGTTTGAAAACTACAACTACTGACGTCAATGCTAAGTCAGTAAAGCTGAAATCTAGTCAAAATCCTTCCCAAGATAAACAGTTTTTATTGTTATGTCATACTTATAACCTGATTTACCTCTGTCAATGAAATCAGAAGTGGTATATAAGTGCTCAATGTGACACCTTTTTGCAAAAATGCTCTTACGTTTGGTAACAGCATTTTGATTATAATCAAAATCAAGACAGTCATCAGGAGTGCTGTGATTAGTGGGCTCCAATGTTTTGGCCAATCAGAGCACAAAAAGTGCCCAATCAGCCATTTTCAAAAATCTAAGAAAAATCACAATCAAATTTTGACAAACTTTCATGTGTGATATTTAAATCACTTTTAGAGCACTGATGCTTGTTTTGTTTTTGTTTTGCTTTTTTAAAAATCTGAACACTCTGCATTATGATTTTAATGCATGTTACAATTTTTTAAGTTATCAACTCAAAAATAGAATTTATGGGCAGAAGTTAATGATACCTCCCAAAATATACTGAATGCATTTTTATGACTTTTGTGATATCCATGGGTCAAGCAAGAATTGGTCAAATTCTGGAGCAGAGCCGGGAATTTGTTCTTGATCCAGGGATATTTTTTCATGTATTACTGGGTAAACAAAAATCCAAGAACTTAAAAATCAAAACTTATAGTTACTTCCCTTCATAGCTATATATAAACGAATTTTCATTCAGTTTTTAGTTAATGTATGTCATTGGCAAAGGATGCACTGTCTGAGTGCTTTTTAGTTCTAAGTGACATTGGTTTGGAGTCTGTCATAAACCCATTAACATTCGAAGTCAGAATTATTTTTACTGATTTACTACTTAAGGACACTTTCTAGAACAGTGATTCCCCACTGCTGGGTGGATTTAGGTAGTCCAAGGGGGAAATAAGTCTATTAGGTAAAGATAAAAGCTCTGCTGAAAACACTCAAGGGTATTGGGGATGTGTGAAGCAAGGTGGAGTTCAACTGTGAAACCAAAGTTCTGAATTTTCCTCACCAACGCAGATTATCAAAATTATTCCAAGTTCAGTTGTATTGCTCTTTTGTCATTTTCTTTGCTATTCACTTGGATGGAGAGGGTGAATCTTGTAATCTTATTGCATGGCAATGGCCTGAAAAAGGTTGGGAACCATTGGTCTAGGATCTTTAAGCTGTTATCAGTGGAATTTTCAAGTCCCCCGAATAGGAAATAGATGTTAATTTCTATTACCCCACCCCAGGCAAAGCAATAAAACAATGCAGTTCTTCATGCAAAAATCACAAAAAAGATGATCATAATCAGATTCTATTTTCTAGAAAAAGGTAGGGGGTATAAATATGCAAAATAGCGCATAAAGTAAATCAAGCATTCATATAAATCCCTGATAAGATGTTTCATTTTATTTCTATTGCACATTGAAGATAGGATGTTGTTATTGAATAAAAGCTCTACTGTAATATAGAAGATATTCGGTCAAATACCATTTCAGAGGTCTTTCAAAAGATGTTAGTTGCAGAAAGCATACACAAATTAGTCTATATGCCTAATTTCAGTTAAATATCTTATGAATGTAATCAATACATGTGTCAAGAATAAAAACAAGAAAATTTTGTTTAAAAAAGAAGACATATTTGAAAGTTTGATCAGTAATGTATAGTAGTATACTGTACATATTGTAGTCCAAACATTGTCATTAAGAAGCCCCAGCTTCATATGTTATTCCTTCTGTCTCTATTGCAGTCTTGTTCTTTAGCCTTTTCAACCTAGACAATGTCCTTAAGGAAATTAAAGCAAATACCCTTATTCCTGGGCACTATCAAATCTTATAATGTCACAGCAATTAGTTTCTGAGACAGTTCTTGCTTAAGCCACTGGCAGTAGAGTTTATTAAGAAATGTCTATATTTGAAAATAACACAAATCAAGTAATAAGAAGTTCTGATTGTTCCAATAATTGGCTAGGAAACTGATTATTGCCAGTTCTGGCAAAGCCGCTAAACAGATGGATATCTTCGTTTAATATGACAGGAAAACTGAGAAAACAGAGAGGCACTTGAGGAGGTAAACCATGACTAATGAGAAAAATCCTGGATTAACTAAAAATGGCAGAAAAGGTTGAAGCTAAAACTTTGAATTGAATATAATTACAAAGACAACACATACAGAAGAAGGAAGGAGAAAAGCTAGTTAGAATTAATGCTTAATAGCTGTGAAGAGTATTGGAGTAAAGCAACTGTTTGCAGGGCCTTTCAAAGAAGGTGTTGAGACCCCTCGGAGTGTCACGGAATGATTTGTAGAATATTCACTAGCATTATTTTTCCTTATCTTTCTACAAAAATGTTTTCTTTTTGATGTTTATTGTTAAAATAGCTCATTGCTATTCACTTATTCTTTATGAAAAAATTGTTTTCATTACATTTCAGTGATTTATTGTTTTAAAAATTACTTTTGCTCTTAATAAACACCATAAAGCTTAATACAGATGATGAATATGTTGCAATTTTTTACATTTTTTTATCTTATTCGTTTCTGATTTTTATTGTTACAAATGAAATAATTTTTCTTAACGGCAGAAAGCTGAGGCCCTTCCTTATATCATGAGGCCCTGAACTGCAGCTAACTTAGTCCGTAGGTAAATCCAGCTTTAGCATCAGAGCTTATTTGGAATTGTTCATATTGAAATACAAACAAATCAGGTAATAAGAGGTTCACATTGTTTCTATAAGTGGTAGATAAAATGCAAATTGCCAATTTTGGCCATGCTGTTAAACAGACAGTCATCTTTGTTTATTATGACAGTGAAACTGGGAAAACATGGAGAGGTGGCACCCAGCCAGCTGAAACCATTGCTAATGAGAAAAATTGTGTATTTACTAGAAATGGTCAGAAAGGCAACTGAAACTTTTAATTGAAGAACACACTGAGGACGGAAGAAGAAAAGCTGATTAGAATTAATGCTTCATGGTTGCGAATAATGACAAAAGATGCAAGATGTCAGTTGACACCCACAAAATGGAATGACTCCCTGTGCTGAGAGTTTGTGTATTATTTTATTGTGTGCAACAGCAAGTAATGAGAGATTCGATTGCTGAAGAAAACCAGTACTCAAGCCATTACTTGAGACAGAGTAGACAATGCAGTTGCTCTACCAGAAGTTATGGACAGAGAAACAAAGAAACAGAAAAAGTCACAATGTTTATCATTATATAGATGAATATCTATGAATTCAAATAATGTTTTATATATAAATTGATTCCAGATGTTTTCGGACTAGTATCTTCACCTTTGGTGTTTTGATTACTTTTTTTTGACATAACCTTTTCTGGTTTTTCCTAGGTACCTCTGAGAAATCAATTGACACCTGAACTGTCCATTCTAAATCCAAAATTTTGTCAGGATGGATTTTTTTTTATGTGTCATATTCTTTCAAAACTCAGACGATCATTGCTCTCCACAGCTTCCTTTCCTGTGTCACTGTCAGCGACCTCTGCTTGTCTAAGCTATTTTTCCTGCCATCCACCTGCTCGAACTCTTCAAGCAGGTCACCTGCTGCTTACTTTCTCTCCTCTTGGCCTTTTTGCACCTTGTGGGCATTAACTTCTCCAAGTCGTCCTTCCTCAAAAAGCATTTAATGTCCAAAATACAGCACATGATTAGGAACCAAGAAAGCCAACTGGTCACTGAAAGATCCAATTGACTTTGAACGCGCTTGTGCATACCAACTTCTAACAACTCAAGATCACGTTACGTATCTCCTATCAACCTAATGGACACCTGAGTGAATGTTAATGCTGCCAAATCAACAGACTCAACAGAGAAGTGGAGTCAATGCTTGTTGCATTATTTAGAGACAATTTTGAAAATCAAAACTCTGTGGAGATGACTTAGTTGTGCAAAGCAGGATGAGAATTTATTGAAAAGAATAAGTAGAGTAAATTCAAGTAGCCTTCTGTTCAAATCAATGATGTCAACATTATTATTTACTTAGACCTTGTGTCTTCATCTGGACTTATAGTTATGTTTTGGCTGTTGTAGAGTTAAGGGGGTTGGCTCACTGAAGGGTTCCCTTCAACATTTAGAGAGATTTGAAGAAAATTTTCAAAAGTTGGACTTACACTATCATTTAATTGGTTAAAACCAAGCTCCAGGGGTGGGTTATTTTACTATTCATGTATGTGCAAAAATATCCTTGTAATTGTGCAACATCAGTAGAAATGCAGTAGGTGAACTATAATTTAAAAAGTTTTTTGGAGCCTCCTTAATTGGGTACCTGGAGGACATTTTTAAATTTCCCCTCAACTATGTCTCTGTACACAAGTTTTTTCAATCCAGTCATGATACTTGAGTAAATCCTTATGATGTAAAAACAAAAAAAATGGACTTGGATAGGAAAGGCTTGTTGTATTTAAGTTGAGTTTGAAAATGAAGATCAGATTGAAATCCAGGTTATAAAATAGATTTTTTCTTTGTCAGTTAAATGTCAGAGTTTCTTAAATATGCATTACATAACAAGAATACAGAAAGTATTTGAGTAGTAGCCAAAACCAAATCAAGTTGATCTCAGTGTTTGTCTTACTTACACTCAGTTGACATGTTAATGTACACAGCTTCTTTGATTTTTCAGTTTTTAACAGCATTTCCGTCTATTATCTGGACTTATTCCCAGAGAGGATAGTGATCCCACACAACAGAACACAAGCAACAAAAAAGAGTTCAGTTGTTTGAAAAACTCTTTGAATGTCAATAATTCTGATCAAAACTATAGACAAAGAGAGAACCTGTTTAGGCAGGCAATATCTAGAGAGGAATTAATGTCACCTCTGTTTCTGAATGTGTGACTCCAGTGATAATGGCTCTGATAATTCTATTGGTAATTTACCATTACCATAAAGAGACCACAAGACAGCACAGTAGAGAGAAAACATGAGTTGGAGATATCATAGAATCCATCAGACAACTCAAATTGCAATGAGTTGGTTATGTTTCAAGAATGGCAGACAACCTCTGCATATCACAACTCACAACATGAATCCTTAGAGATTATATAAGAAACTGTTATTGGAATAAAATAAGATGCCATAATAACTTACACAAGTTCTGTATTGGTTAGTGAGAGAGAGGTCTCGCAAATCTTGGAGAAGGTCTATGTCCAACAAAGATTGCTAAAAGGCTGATGATGATGAATGAATTTGGAAGAGATGTTGTGTTCCAGGAAGATTGTGAAATTATTGATTTTGTTATTTGGATGCAAAATAAAAAAAAAGAAAACATTTTGAGCATTCAAGATTTTTTATGTTCATTTGAGCTGATCTTGATAAGAAGTTAGAATGAGAAAAGGTTGCAAATTCTTCATAAAAACCTGGTCATTAAACCTGTCAACAAATCTTTGTTGTGATGAATCAAGTTTTGTAACTTGAACTCTTTCCCTCCTTTTAGTAACCTTGGAATTTATATTGCGTCACATCAGTAAAAAGAGAACATGTTTAGACAGGTCGATTCAGGAGCCATAAATGTCATCCTTGTATTTCTGAAAATGTGACTTTGGTATGTAGAAAGCACTCAGAGAGCATATACCTCTGCCATGGCTATTGTCATTGAAAACTGAATCAAAATCACTTCATATACAGGGTGTACAAAATTATCTATACAAAATACTTAGATATTTGTATAAGTCCAGCTATTGAGAGAAAAATCATGCAATTTGTGACCAAAGCATCAAATTTCAAAGTAAACCATGTTAAAGTATGATGATTCCAATGAGGAAAAGAGACGAGTGATCAGACAACTGATTCAGGGTCAAATCCTTATCAGCAAGCAAGATCAGTGAACTGTAACTGAGCGGCCTTTGCATAGCCACATTGGATTAGTTTGTGGTGGGACTGTGATGCTCAGGGAAGTTGGTCCAATGTGGTTGCCATTTTGTGACTGTATGCTCGGACCCCAGGAGGATTGGCAGGGCAATAAGACTTTGTCACTGGGTCTGTTAACAAAGAACAAAGTTAACAAAGGAAAAAAATTTGAGGGCCTTTCTTTCATAGTTAATATTTACAAAAACACCAGATGATATTTTTTTCTAAAAAATGTTCATGATTTATGAAGAAAAAATCATCTACTATAAAATTTTCAAGTGTTCATATGTATATGAAATTTAATTAACAAATAAGTACATAAGCATATACAATTATACATAAAAAGAATATCTTTTTTTACTCAATGTTCACTGTTAATACTGAATCTTGTTATAAATAATTAGTAACTTTAAAATTTTTACAATGGATGCCTTTTTCTCATAAAAAATTGTGAACATATCCACATTGCACAAGTTTTAGAGAGAAAAGAGTCAACCAATGTTTTTTGAAATAAGGAAATATGAAAGAAAGGCCCTTCAGTGGTCTTCCTTTGATTTCCTAGGAATTCGGAGTTAATCGATCAGCAACGAGCAAATGAACAGACAGTGATCTGTGATTCGGAAAATTGAATGCCATCGTTTGGCACCATACATATCCAACCAGATATAGATGGCTGAATTATGCATCAGGTCAAATGTCTCCCTAATTTTAGATTGATCTACACATATCATAGTTCTTTGGAAGAAACTTGCATACAATATTATATTTTGCATGATTCTTACAATGTGTGACCCTTAACAGTTGGACTATATGTAGTTTATTGCAGAATGAAGACAGAGTAATTCTACACAGGTACCATACATAGCACTTCTAAATGGTATTCAATATCTAATCAGGCTAAACTGTAAGCTACAACCTTTTGGAGGGGCTACATTAGAGACATTGTCTATCAAACAAATGTTCAAGACCTTGATGATCTCAAACAAAGAATCCAGCAACCGATATCCACCATTGATTAAGAGATACTTTGATGTACCTGGTTGGAAATTGAACATCATGTAGGTATGCTATGTGTTAATAAATGGTGTCCATGTAGAAGTATGATAAAGTTTGTAATAGAAAATCAGTCTTTATTCTAATAAAAATATTGTGCAATTAGTTAATATTATTAAATCTATTTTGAAAATTTTAAAGATAATTCATGAACACCTTATAAAGCTACGACGCAGGGGAGGGAGTTAATCAAAGAATTCCTGGATGTATGCCAAACTTTAATCACTTCTTACTTAGCCCGTGGCTGACCATACCACAAGATGTGATTGAAATTCAATGAGAACTCTTGGGCAGACAATCATGAAATGGATACATAAATGTATGAAAAAAATTAGAAATTTATCTCAATCAAAATTTAAATTCCTGAAGTGCACCAAAATTCAACCATTTTTTTCATTTTAATCAATGGTTTACCATTCCAGAACATTTCATTGAA
Source organism: Thysanoteuthis rhombus (assembly GCA_963457665.1). NCBI lineage: Eukaryota > Metazoa > Mollusca > Cephalopoda > Oegopsida > Thysanoteuthidae > Thysanoteuthis > Thysanoteuthis major. The sequence continues at coordinate 6,222,713 of OY735223.1, forward strand.
ATGCAGAAATTGTGCCGACAGACTGACACAAGAGGTCTGAAAATTCAAACGTTTATCTCTTACAATGTCTATATACAAAAAAACATCTTTTTTGTTTTTTTAAAGTTTGTTGGCAGAGGTAAATAATGGCTCTGATACTTTTATCTATAATTTTTACACTGATAGAATAATTTCAATGGCTTTGATATTTTTATTTACAATTTTCAAACTCATAAAATGATTATAATGGCTTTGATAATACTATCTATAATTTTTACACTCATGAAATAATTCTAATGGCTTCAATACTTTTATCTATAAATTTACTCTGATAAAACAATTTTAATGGCTTTAACACTTTTATCAAAAATTTTTACATTGAAGAAATAATTTTAATGGTTTTGATAATTCTATTTACTATTTTTACACTGATTTGATGTGAAATGAGCATGAACAGCCCCAACTAGAGTTTGAACTCTGGTTGTCCATGGCCAGTGTTTGTGCTGGTACCACCAGGCAAATTACACCTCTATTTAGAATAGTACAATGTTGTTTTTTAAAATACTTGTACCCGATTTATATTTTAAAATCCTCCTTGTAGCCCTAAGGCTAAGAAGATTAACTTCAAAAAGTCAGACATCAATATCAAAAAATGTAAAAGAGAAAACGTTAGAGTTTAAAGGTATCAAGTTTAGAAGTCTGTATCAAGATATTAGCAAAATAAATATGCAATGCAATGGCTTCTGTTGCATTAAGATGAACAAAAATTGTATACATTAGCGATAAAAGGTGAGAAAAAGGCTTGTTTGCCACCCCTTTTCAAACATCCCCCCATATTGCCTTACTTGCATTAGATATTCCTCTCCCTAATTGTTAGACGGTCCCTCTCTCTCATCTATGAGTGTGGGTATTGGAATCTGTACCATTGTTACATTATCGATTATTGGACGTCTTATCAAGTGACACACATTTTCAGCTTGACAGGGAATCCTTGTTAATTGGTTCTTTGTCATATCTTTGGAATACAAGAATTGGTTTGAACGCCTTTGAACAAAAGATTAAAATCAGGGTTTGGTAGAATCTTCAATCATAATTTGAAGGATTACCAGAAGCCAACTATGAAGAAATAATCATCAAGGAAAGAATGGTTCAATGATTTACAGTCACATTCTCTTAGAGGAAAGGTTTGGTTAGTCACTCAATAGAAGCTGTCACATGACTAACCTCTTTTGACAGCATGCCATGTTGGGGTGATCAATTGAAATTTGGAAAAAAGAGTTATCAATGAATAAGTTACTCCTCTTGCCTTTTACTGGAAACTGATCACTAAAAAGTCTGAATTTTCAAAAAACAAGTAGGCCAAAACTAGGAACCAATTTAGCATAAACTTACATTGAAAACTGATCCCCCACTAAAAATTTATTGGAGGGATATAATAAACAAAAAAGAGGTTTTTTTCTGCATAGACATTGTGAGGGGTTGATGTTTACATTTTCAGACCTCTAGCTCCATTGGTGTGGCCTGTATGCATGCTGCATACATAGCCAACTAGTTAGCCAGCCAGACCAACTTCAAAACTGAAGAAATCTATGTTGGCCATTCTGGTTGATGGTTTCTTATAACCATTAAGGGATGAATGGTCCACTGATTTATAGTCTCAATCTTTCAGAGAAACTGTCCTGTCAACATCATCTGAATGATCAGCTTTGGAAAGATGTTTACAGAAGATATTTGTCAAGAATTAATGAACCAAAATCTTTGTATTTACAGACTTTTATTCAGTGTCATTTGTTTAATGCTGTCAAATAATCAACCAGGAGTTGCTTGGCAAATATATTTGAGGTGAATTAACCCATCAACAATGGAAGGTGGAGAATAGTAATAGTTATCAATTGCAAGATGAAGCCAGGGGCATTGGTGGAAATTGGAGGGGGGGGTCTTAGCTTCTTTGGGTCCTCCTTCTGACATCTAGTGCAGTGGTTCCCAACTTGGAGGCCGGAGATGCCTGTGAGTTCACAAAATTGTTACAAACGCACACTTTTCAAAAGCCTGGGATCCATGAGCTTGTTGAGTAAACGGTCAATGCAGTTAGAGAGTTGAGGGCCTGGTTGGGGTGCTTGGCTCCTTGAAGGTTTCCCTACAATATTTACTGAGATTTGTTATTGTATAATGTAAGTAAAAATGCAATAGATGAATTACTATTCATGAAGCTTTTGAGGGCCTCCCTCCCATGGGGGGGGGGGTGTAAACTTTGAATTTCAAAATGATTTGGACATATAGCAAAGATACAGGGGAGTAAAAGTGCCTGGATCCATCGCCTGAATTTGTCACTTCTTCCATAACTCACTATCCCCTCCACCTTGTCTTTCACAAAATTTCATTGAAATTCATTGAGAACTTTTGCAGATATTGTGCAGACATGTAGGCGAAGTAATTAAAAACATTCCTTTATTTTTCCTTAATTTAATCACTTCTCCCCTTTGCACATGACTCAACCACTGATAATATTTAATTGAAATTTATTGAGAAATGTTAGAGATATTGTGTTGACAATCAGGAAGGCATGATGTGTATACCTCATCCAATTTTGTTAACAGAAGCAAACAAGGAAGAAGGGATTTCCAAGCACAGTCAGATGCACCTTGAATTTTCAAAATTTTCTATAAATAAACCGTGTTGACCCTCAGATCAGAGAGTTTTTCAATTTGATCCTGCTCTTTGAACTGCCTTCACTTCTGAAAAACTGGGGCTAGGGTAAGTGTTCGCTCAGAGGAAAAAACTGCTTTTGGCAAATTTCATAACATGATTGATTGAAATTGTTGAGTATAAACTGCTCGGTTCAACTTTTGATGACCCCAAAACCGTCATACCTTGAGAACTGTCTTTGCTTCTGAATATCTGGGGGTAAGGCGAGTGTTTACCCAGGGGAAAAAACTGGTTTTGGCAAGTTCCATCACATGACTGATTGAAATTGTTGAATATAAACAGCTTGGTTCCACCTTGAGAAGAAATATGTCACTATCATGAGCAGCTGACTTGGTTAAGAACTGACCTCACACCTCTATTTTTCACACACCTACACTCTCTATTGATATATATACAATATGCACACACATACACACATACATACACACACACACACACACACACACACACACACACACACACACAAGAGAGAGAGTAATACAAGGAGATAGAAAGAGAAATCAATGAATTGTGTGTATATAAATATGAGAGAAGTAGGGAGACTGTGAGTATACACACATATATATATATATATATACATATATACATATATATATATGTGAACTTATAGAAAGTCGAGAAAAATAATTACAAATCAATGATGTATATGCAAAAATTCTTGAAAAATCTATCTAAAGATTTATAGAAGAGATACAGGTAATGTGAAATAAAAATATGTACATATATCTCCAAACACATCTACATATTATGCCCCCCAAAATACATGCACATATATTTACATGTACTCAGAGAAAAAAAAAATTGATGGATGAAAAATGTCTATGCCTCTCTCTCTCCCTCTCTCTCTCTCTCTCTCTCTCTCTCTCTCATTCACTCACATATAAGACACAAGCAATTATACTCAGTCATGTGTGAGTGTATATTTATATGTGTGTGAGTATACAGAAAAAGCTTGATTATCCAAATGAAACGGGCACAGAGTATTTTGTTTGGATCATTGATTGTTCATAAAACTGATCCAATCATAAAAAAAGAAAGCCATACTGAACCCAGTTATGGGACCTTGAAATCTTGTTCAGATAATCCAACATTTGGATGATTGATGTTAGGATACCTAATGTTTCTTTATGTGTATGTGTGAATATATATAGAGATATTTATGAACAAAAGGTCCCTACGCGCTGAATCACATTAGTAGCCATGGAAGTGGCGCAGGGCTGGGGGGGGGGGACAAAAAATCGAAAATTAATCAAAGTGGATCCAATGCTGGATCCTGGATCAAAGGATCAGAGACAATTGAGACTTGATTGCACACAAGAGAGACGCGACATGGAACAAAAGCCCCTATAAATCCTTTAATGGAAGCAAAGCTCATTTAGCCTGATGGAAGGAATGTGGGGGGAGTGAGTGCACCCCTGCCCGCCCTCAACCTGGGAGATGTAGATCATCATCATCATCAATCTTTTATCGTCCGTTGTTGGACATAACACCTTCCTCAGGTTCCACTGCATTTCTCTATCATGGGCATTGCAGAGCCGGTATTTTCTAAATTTGTCTAGTTCATCTCTCCATCTTGTATTCTGTCGGCTTTGATTTCGTATGGCATCCATGTTGTGAGTCGTGATGTCCATTGGTTGTCTGTCATTCTTGCAACATGACCAGCCCATTGCCATTTAAGTTTTCTAATAGATTCTATGATGTCTCAGATTCCTGTTTTTTTCTTGATATATCTATTTCTCCAGTCACCTGAGCTCTACTTCTGTATGCTCACTTGACGGACAATCATCAAGACAGATAGATATTGGAGAAGAAAAGGAAGGAGAAGATGATACATTGACATATTAACATCTACCTGAGCATTTCTAAAACTTCTCCATATCAAAGCTAATGTTCTCGTTTAACCCATTTACTGCAGATGATGGAAATTCTATGGCTAACTCAATAAAATTTCCGTTTGATCGTAATGGATGGCAATTCAGTTCTATTTGTGAATCAGGGTTTTTATTTTGCACTGAATAACTATTATGCTTGCCACCCACAGCAGTTAATGGGGTAAAGTCATTTTCAGAGAGATTTTACTCAGAAAATCCTAAACTCTGGATCCCTTAAATGAAGCTTCACAAGTATGTTGTAAAAGTAGCATATGCTATGGACCCTGCAATTTCAAGGGCTTCACACTGAATACTTGAAAGCTATCAATTCCAGATCAGTGATTCTGCACCTCCTCTTTCGCTCCACTACCACAGAGCCCTCAACTTTAATGAACGACTTTGTGTTTAAGGTCATTAATTTCAGCTAGTTATCACCCTTGAGCTATTATTTCATTATGGTAAACGATTGAAGCGTGATATCTATGTGATACATGTACATTATGTAAATATGCAAGTATTTGAAACTGAATTAATATCCGCTGCACAAAAATCAAAATGGAAAGTAATGCTATTACTAAAATATCAGACATATTTGTCATATTATCAGGCTGTATTACAAATTTTAAAAATTGATTATTTCGCAAGTAAAAAATATATGCTATAAGCCCTGTACTTGCTTAATCCGACCCGGGTTTAGGTCAAACTCCAATCCACACCTGTTATTTACCATAACAAGAACAACAAGAATGACACAAACTATCCTCACCAAATTTAGGGAAGTGAAAATCAACATTCCCTTATATAGATTGGTAATTGTTTCTTTTATTCAGTGAACTAAATTGATAAGTCTTATATTTGTACCAAAGTTTATGTTAGAAATATGCAAGGGCTTATTCCAAATATATAAATGCATATATACCAAAAAAATGTTTTTTTATGATTTTTTCATCCATCATACACACAATACAAGAGTTGTAGTAATAATCTTCAGAATTAAAAGCACGGTTTGGCCCTGCAGTAGCCAGGCTTGCAACTCTTTTTTTTTGGCCTCCAATGTTTTCTTCCCATGATTCCCATCTGGAACAACCATCTTTCTTCAAATCCATTATTCATTGAAATTGAAGTATCAACAGAATTGCAAACCTATGGCTTCTTCGTATTTATCCTTTTGAGAGTTAAGTCTAGATTTGTGCTTCAATTTGATGCAAGAATATAAAGAAAAACTAATACATTACCTGTTACTTTGCTGACAATACACTCAAGGATGGTAATCTAAAGCACTATAGTAAGAAAAAACTCATGGGAATTACCTGAAGTGACCATTCCCGACACTTAACCAAATTTGCTACTCACAGGAACATGACAGCAAGTTCAATTTCACCTCATTTTACTTTCTTGCCTTTTTACTCTTGTTGACGACTGAGTTCAGCCATTCTCCATTAGTGAAGATCTTTATGCCTAAACCTCTATCCTTTTGTGTCCCCCTACTCAGCATCTCTCTTCATTGTTTTATCTTGGTTGATGGTTATAATGAGTGAAAAATGACAGACTTGAATGATGGATGCTACTGATGCTATGGTAGGAATGGAGAGGAGCAAAAAAATTAGGTACTTTGATAAAAAGAGTAAGGGGAGAAACGGAAGCCAGGTACTTTAAAAAGAGGGTTGGGAGGAGTGGGGAGAAAAGAGAAGATAGAAGAGGAGAGGGTCTCATGGCTGCTAGTGATACTATAAGTGTTAAAAACATGACTCTTATTATAAATATGATGATTTTTGGCTAAATTGCTTATAAAGACACTTCGGTTTACAGCAAATATGTTTTCTGAATCATTCTTTCAACAAAAAGTTTTCAAAAAGCAGTAACTGAAACAGTCACTTGAACTGTCAACATAAGTTTATCAAATTTTTGAATGGGTCTGACTGGCTAGCTTTCAATATTTTTTTTGTTTTTGAATATTTTCCCCCTGAATAGCTTCAATTTGCAATGTAAATTTATGCTAAATTGATCCTTTATTTTGTGTTCAGTAGTTTTCATGCTTGTTTTTTTTAAAAATCAAACTTTTTTCAATGATCACTGCCCAACAAAGGGAGAGAGATGTGATTTATTCATTGATCATCCCCTTTTCAATTTTTTTAATTGACTGCCCCCAACAAGGTAATGCTATTAAGAGATGTTGGTCATGTGACAGTTTCTATTGAGTGACTAACCAGACCTGTTTATATATATATATATATATATATATATATATATATATATATATATATATATATATATATACGTAAATATATATATATACATACATATATATATATATATATATATATATATATATATATATATATATACGTAAATATATATATATATATATACATATATATATATATATAAATATATATGTGATAATTTTTGGCTTATAGCAAATGAAAATAGTTCATCTTTCAGCAAAAGTGTTTTTGGATTGATTCACATTTGAAAAAAGTTTTATCTCTTTTTTTAAAAGGTCCTAATTTGCTGTTGCCAAAAGTTAACAGGTTAAACTTGCGTCTTGTGAGACAAATAATCTTCCTCAATGAAAAATGGGAACTAGTGAAATAGTTCTTCAGATTGTGAACAGAAAGAATAAAAGTGCTTCCAAACGAATTGGGCTACTTTCGAAGGCTCAACGTTACTAAATCACCAATTTGCCACTTTTAGTTCTTTAGATCTGACAACCTCACTTCCAAAGAAGAATTTTCATTGACTCTTAGGAAGCTATAAAGAGAAAATGCTTGTGTTCATCAAAAACCTTTCCGTGTTTAAGCATCAAATGTTCCCAGAGGGAATTTCAGAAAGAGAGGCTATAAAGGAAACAGCTCAATATTCATGACTGAACTGACTCCGATTTCTCCGCAGTGAAAATAGCGCGTAGAAACTAATTCGAAGTCACAACTCTCACCTCACTAAAAACAGTCAGGACAAAAGTTCAATTCAGGAATGGAAATGGGTTTAGGGAAATAAGTATATGGTGGTAATATTTGGATTTGGAAACTAGGTGTACAATAATAGAGTTCTATAGAAGAAATAGGAATTCCCCTTTGAACGAAATGGTCAGTCAGAAGATGAAGATCATCCATTTTGGGGAATAATCTGCTGCAAAAGTTGCAATGAAATCAGTCTTTCAAATAAAAACATTTCTTGCTCTTTCTGATGTAAGCTTGATGATAAGTTACTGAAATTAAATTTCATGCATAAATCTGATTCAATATACATTTGTGAAAGACTTGGGAACCCAATTCATCCAAGTGATATTCTGTTTATATGATGAGGAAGCAGGGGGTGGTAAAATCTTGGTGCCTTGTATAGCTGTAATGTTTACACTGCCTTAAGACGACTTTGCCTGATACTAATGTACTTGGAAAATAACATGGCACAATCTTCATACACTTCTAGCCATCACTACTGTCATATATTCCAAAAATCCATAATATATGTCAGCCAATGATGGTATTTATTTGCCTCCCCTTAAGGGTGTACTCAGAGACAATGTTGAGTTTAATGTGAGGCCAACACGCATATGTGAGGGCAATAACGAAAATTGCCGCATCCCAGTGAACAGTGTAATAAAGGCATCAGGTTGATCTACGAACCTCCCCTTTTTGTACAATGATGAGATGCTGCTTCTTGGCCTAGTAAACTTTTTTGAGGCTATTGGATGAATCATAGGTTGAAGCTACACTAGTCTATTTATGTATCTCACTAATTTTTCTTCGAAAATGGTATTTCCATGGTTGTTGTCATTTATTCATTCTCAGAGACTTGGAGAGTGGTTTCAACATCGTTTTAAAATAAGAGTAGAAAAAATCTCTGTCAATCTACTGTTAGCCAAATAAATCTGGAACAACCAATGAAAAACAAGCTCATTATCTGTGTCTTATGATCTTAGCATTATAATATGGGCATATAAAAAATCTGGCATAAGGCTCCATATGAAGCATGAAAAATAAAGTACAGGTTGGCATAAAAGTTGTGAATAGATTTAAAACAATCATAACCTTTTCTATTTTCAACATTCTTTTGTTGTCCCTCTTCTCAGATGTATAAAGTATTAGGAATTTTATCCTGTAAAAATATGCAACTAAGCAATCAACAAAAATAATAGTATTTTACAAGGAATCCCTTTAATGTTAACCCAAGGAGCATATTCTCATTATTTGAACTTGTGAGCCCATGATTTGTTGATTGTTTGTGCGTTTTTAAGGATTGGATTCAGATAGTGATCATCTATGAACTAGGAGACCATATTCAGTCAAAAATGCTGAAAATTGTAATCATGCTCAGAGGAGCAGTTACCCTAATGAGATGTTATGTAGAATGTTATTGAAAGAGCAAGAACTTATGAAGAATTGTTTTTATGAGATCACTGGCACTTTCCACAAGAAAAAATCCAAAATAGAGTAAAGAAACATCTGGATTCTCAAGAATCCAAGTGTTATTAATAAACCTGTCAGATTAAGGTGAAAAAGAGGTCAATAGTTTTTTCTCCTCCTGATGTCGATTTTCAAGTCTATAGACAAAATGGTATGGCCAGGAGTGCTGGAACATGCAAGCAAAAAACAAATATACAGATATTGGAAAAAAAAGGATAGGTCCTCTTGCCACCTTCGGTGGCTATGGTTGTTCAATATTTTAAACCCCTTTATGACTCTTTTTCCCACTCTGTAGTAAAAAGAATTTAATTACTCTACTAATGAAAATAACTTTTGTCACCATCAAATTGGGCACACTTCATAAATAGGAAACTGCTTCTTGCCTTAATTTTTCATTTCAATTTTAATCCGCCTTATAAGGTTCTTGTTGGACCTACACCTTCCCCAAGTAAGTGTAATACATGGTAGTGATAGGCCGTACCTGGCCATGTCAACTGCTTGAGCATTTGCACATCCTTCCAGCCTAAGTTATTCATTTAAATCTTTTGCTATGAATCATAAAGAGTTGTGGCCGGCTCAAAAACTTCCATATAAATAGGAAATGATGTCTGAACCCCAAGTTCAGCTGTTAATAAACCTCTGTCCCTGTGCAGACACTGACCCTGTACTTACATGTGAAATGACAAATCCCACTTTAGGAACATGCTAGTTGAAATGACCAGTTGGAAAGAGGAATTTGAATTTCTATTTGCATGGAAAGAAAATAGAGCCAGAGAAGAGGTGGATACATTTTGGCACACGTTCCAATGGGCTTGTGTGGGGAGCTTGTTACCACATAACATCTGTGCAGAATAATGGAAAAATGCCAGGAACATCATTTAAGTTGCATTATTTGCTAATGGATGTTGACATATGAAGATGACACATTCTGGTCAGTCATGTCAACAATGCAGCACTTTGGATTGCATAAGAAAAATCTTCTGGCAAAGACAAGAAGAATGGTAAAGCTGTTGGCAACTTGAACTATTACTCAACAATTTTTACTTCTGTACTCTTTTCAGTTTTGGAAAAAGATTATCGGACAGTGTTTGCTTGATATTGAAAGATGTTAATGCAGAATGGAATCATGGGAAGAATTGTTTGAGGCAAAAATAAGGGTTAGAACATCTCATTAAAAATGTGGAGCTGTGTACTAAGGATCCAGAGTTTTGAATTTTATGAAAAAAATATTTCTGAAGATGACTTTAAACAAGAAAAACTTTGTTATTATTAAACCAATAGAATATGTAAAAAAACAAACTTTTATTTTCTTTCCTAAATTGTCCACCAAATAGGTTTTTAGGGGGCAGTTCAATTTACAATATATTGGTCTGTAGTTTGTGCCCTACAGCATTTTTAGTGATCAAACAAAAGGCGAGAGAAGTAACTTTTCCATTGACCACTCCTCTTTCTAATTTTTTAATTGATCGCTCCCAAAATGACAAGCAGCCAGAAGATGTTGGTCATGTGGAAGTTTCTATTGAGTGGCTAACCAGACCATTCACTTGATGATATTAAATACTTCATTGATGTTAGCATGAAATCATTAGAATCAGTTACAACAGCATAACTTTGAAAGGCTGAGATGATGCATTACCAAGACTCAAAAACTTCTCCCAGACTAGCATCCATATAATAAGTTTCATGCCAACCTTTTACAAAATCAGTTTTTAATGTTCATTGTAAGATGTAGATCTTTCTCAATTAAGTATAGGCCATGAACGTGATGGGCCTTATCCTACCTCACTACCCTATATATATTGGCAGTCGGGGAGGGAAGAGATTGATTCAAGTGAATTATGGCAGTGATCACAAACTATCCGAACCCAGTGCTCACCAATCCCACTCATTGCTCTGTTCCTCCAGTTAACATTTCAACAAATTAATGTTCAAGCCTTTATCAAATAAGCTTCACTTCTGGAAATGTTTTAATCGAAGTCTTTATGGAGCATTAAAATTTACATTAACAACAGAAATATCCTTTTCTGTCAAATGTAAAGCAATAAAATATTCTGAAATAAGGAGCAAAACAATAATATATGGAAGTAGATGCCAATTTGGGGATTTAAAACAGCAAAGCCACATTACGTTTTCCAAACCACTGATAAATTCATGAAAATAAAGACTCTAAAAAAATGAGTCACTCATTAGGAACTGTCACTTGACCAACATTTTTGGCAGCATGCAATGCTGGGGGTGATCAATCAAAAAAATTGGAAAAGAGGTGATCAATCTTTAAGTTACTTCTTTTGTCTTTCATTGTGTAATAATTACAAAAAATGCTTGAATAATAAACTTACATTGCAAACTGAATCCCCACTAAAAATCTTTTCGGAGGTAGAATTTCCAAAAAGAAAAAAGAAACGAAAGATTTTTTCAAGACATAATGAGCAAATATTTGAATTTCCAGCCCTCTGGCTCCTCTTGGTTCAGCCTGTACATGTGATTCATTCACAGGCAGATAGACCAATTATGAAACTGAAGAGACCCAAGTCGATGGTTTCTGATCAAATCATTGCTTTACTGATACTCCCAATACAAAATATCCAAGATCAAAGAAGATATGTGATAACATTCACGAAGAGCATTCTCAAAAAAGTAGGGACTTCAAAACTATTAAAAAATCTCTCAGTACAGAAAGAAAACAAAGAACTTGTGTACTAAAGAAGAATGGAGATTTAAAAACAGATAGGGACCAAATTGTTGAACTGACCCAAAAATTCAACAAAAACCGCAATGTGTGCAAACAAGGGACACAGAACAACAAACAAGATATACAAGTCATGAGTAATCAGTTCGATTATTTCACAGAAGTTACTCCGAGTGAGGTGGAGCAAGCCATCAAACAAACAAAAAAGGGAAAGGCTTCAGGACCGGATAACATCAACTCAAAAAAGCTGGTAAAGTCATCATAAGGAAATTACCTATTCTATAAAAACTTATGCTTCAAACAGAGTAATGTCCCAGAAGAGCATAACACTGCAATCATAATGTTGCTATAAAAAGAAGAGAACCTGAAAGATCTAAGCAACTTCAAGCAGATAATCCTACTCAAACTGATTCTGCAAACTTTTTTTCAAATGAATCACAAAAATACTAGATGAAAACCAACTATGAGAACAGGCTGGCTTTAGAAGGAGCTACACAACCAACAACCATCTCCATTCAGAAAATCAACCAAAACCGAAAGCAGCAGAATATAAAACGCCATCTGCTGTAGCATTTGCTGAATGGGGGGGGGCGGTAGATTCCGGATATATCTTAATGACAACCCTGTTACATGATGGGTGTTTCATCCCCCTATTTGAAATGTAGGCAAGTATGACCCACTGAATGGTCCTGACGTCATATGGTGCGCTTGACCATTGACAGGAACAGATGACCTGACCCCACATGTTTTTTTTTATATCATAACATCAAGTTAGGGTTACATTAAACAATTTTAATACACCATTATTGTTTATTGATTATAAGGTTCAAACTTTCAAAACCCTCACTCTGGCTGATAAGGCTTGATCCAAGGTGGGTAGGCAAATGACCCATTCATACCCTATCCCAATGGACACCCATGGCTGAACATGCATCATAAACATATTTTATCCTATAATTAGTCTTTGTGATTTGAAAACCAAGCTTTGCATGACAAATGCTAGTATATTTCTTTGCACGAAATTGCTTGGAAATTGCCACTGTGACAGTAAGGAAATCCACACAATTTCTATTTCCTTCCCCACTAAGGCTTGCCAAACAAATTGACATTCATCATTTTGGAGGTATCATTTATTTTACAAGTATCCTTAAATACATGTGCAGGGGCAGATACAGACCTCCGGACCTTCTACCCCTCAAATCAATATCGGTACCTGTGCGAAGAGATTAAGTAAATGCTGACCAAGACAAATAATACAAATTCCAAAAGTTTTCATTTTTCACACTCTTCATTGTATTTCTTCCGCCTGTTTCATTCTCTTTTTATTTCGCCTGGCTGATTCACCCACTCTTCCTCTCTTACTGTCTTTCTCCTCTCTCCTTTCAAAATTTTCCTTCTCCCTTGTCTCTCTGTTCCTTTCACTCCTTGTGGACATCAAGTCCAAGTCTCATCCTCCTTGTTACAATCATTTTCTCTTTCAGTTTCTCCTTCCTCTCTCTTCTTCTTCCTTCTGACTCTCTTTTCCTATTTCGCATCCTTCCTAGTTTCTCCATCTCCTTTTGACACTTTCTCTCTCTCTCTTTCTCTCTCCTTGACACTTTCCTTCTCCATGTGTCTCCCTGGCACTTCCTTTCTCTCCCTGATACTTTCCCCCTCCTTCCATCGATAAAACTTCCCCTCTCTCTCTCTCTTTCCCTATCAGAAACTTCCTTCTTAATCACTTCCTCTCTCTCTATTAGCAATTCTTTCATATTCTGTCTATGCCAAGTTTCTCGTTCTGATCTCTAGATAACCAGATCGCAATTTATCATTCAATGTGGGGGGAAGGTTTTGATTTCAGTATCACGATGCATTGTTACTCATTATAAATAAAGAAATATGATCACTACACAAGACTCACAAGAACCAATACATAATAATGTATGAATAATTCATTTTATGTCGGCTGCAACTTGAGAGGAACTAATTTCTTACCTACATAAAAAAAGCAAAAATGTACATAAAACCAATGAGATGAATCACTGCAACAGATTATTAAAATCTCAACATACAATAATGGAACTTTAAAATATTTATATACGTTTTACCACTCTAATGTGGCGCCAGTGTCTGCCAGAGGCATAAGGGAACAAAGCAGCTGCTCAGGGCTTAGTGACTACCTGAGGGCCCTCAAAAGTCAATGGTGTTTAAGGAAGTGGAGGCTCCAAATCGAATTTTGCATAGAGCCCCATAAAGGATTAGATCAAGCCAATGATGTATTGCACGTGTGGCACTGGCCCCAGGGCGGATTTAGGCATCCCCGAGATGGTGAAGAAATTTTTGGACCCTTGGTTTCAGTGGTCGGTTTGACCAGATTTTAACTATCTTGGCTTATACAGCAAGTTTTACATAAAAGTCAGATTAGCTCTTATTGCTTTTCTAGTCACTTTTAGTCTTCATTTTAAACACGTCATGTTTTAGCGTTTCCTACTTTGAAATTCTGACGTCAATAAGCTATTTTAACATGATCTTTTTTTCTTGACTTGTTTTAATTCAATGGCATAAATAAAAAATCATGAAGTACCCCCACCCATATATGCTATGTTGGGGCTGGTAAATTGAAAAGTTGGTAAAGGGGGTAATCAATGAATAAATTACTTCTCTTGCCTTTAGTTGGGCTGTAATCTCTAAAAAAGGTCTGAATTTTCAAAAAACAAGCGGGCACAATCTAGTGAGCAATTTAACATAAACTTGCATTTGGAAGGACATTTTCCCTACTCATTGAGAGGAGTATGTGTTCAAAATTACAGGTTTCTAATACAAACTGTTTTTAAGGGCTGGGTGAAGTCCGTATAGATAGATAAATATATTGATGGATACACATAAATGTCAGAACACATGAATAATATAAACCAGGCAACAATGAATAAACCTGTCTGTTATGGAGAGGAATTTTCAAAAAACAAAAAACGAAAACATTTCCACTACTCATTGAAAGAGTGTGTATGAAAAATTCCAAGTTTTTACTCTAAACAGTAACGACCGGACAAAGTCCAAATTGATAGATATAAATTTCAGAACTATTGATTGACCTAAATCCAGCAACGGCGATTAAACCAGTCTGTTGTGGTTAGTGATGATTAATAGTAACAATCACTTTAGTTCTTTTTTGCTCCTGTTATTTTGGGGGTGGTGGGGGCCCCTAGTTAATCTGTGCCTCAGGCACCTATTAAGCTTAATCCATCCCTAGCCTGGACAGCACATTTTGTATCAGTCATTAGTTAATGAAAGACAGGTTGGGTGTAGAATGAAAGGAGATTGTGTAAGTTCCATGACACCCTGAGCATTGTTATTTCTTGCAAGAAAATGATTTTCTCATTCTTTAAATGAAATACTTCAAACAGAGTCCTCTTTCCCTCTGCATTCCAATCGGCCATGGCTCTTTTTATTACTCCTTTTCTTTTCAGTTGGATAAAGAAACTTTTTACAAGGAGTTCTGAATTTTTGTGGCACCCCTAGATTTCAATGCTCTTGGTGATTGCCTAGGCTGCCTTATGCATAACACTGGCTCTCATAATATCATACTAAAAACAGGGGCATAGCTGAGGGAAATAGGGGGGTGCTTTTTTGAGAATGACCCCTAGACTCTCAAAATCTCTATAAATAACAATGCATCTACTGCATTTCTACTGACATTAATCAAAAACAAAGATTTATTTATACATGCATGAATAGCATAAATAATAATCCAGCCTTCAGTGTTCATTTATTGCAAATGTTCTTACTTCATCAAATCTCACTAAATGTTGGGAAGGGCTCCTCAAGGAACCCCCAACCCCATCCCAGGCATCCAAATCTCTAGCTACACCACTGATAATGATGGCTTGGCTCCTCAAACGGAGATTCAGGAAGGTTTTCCATGACTTTTTAGGTCCTAAATTGACAGGGCCTGTACAGGAATAGTCCGAAGGCTTGCTCAATGGAGTTTTAATGAGAAGAACTAAGATACCATTGATAATTACATGATGTATATTCACTATCTTTTGTGAAGCTTTTTCCTCTTGCAGATGAATTCACCACAGGAACATGAAAGATAAACTGAGAAATTTAATCTTTCCTTTCAATCATGATTCTCAGATGTAACTCCTAAGACTTGAAGATCCATTTGATTTCAAGATTTTCAAAAGAAAGAAAAAGATGTCAAGTATTTTTGGTTATTATTGCAAAATGGAAAAATGAAGAAGAAAAAGTGAGAATGAAAGAAAGGAAGTCTGAAAATAGATTTTTGAATGAAAGAAAAGAATGATTCCAGAGAAATTGATGGCCACAAAGAGATAGAAAGATCCCAATGCAAATCTCCACTTGGGCTGACTGACAGCTTTTATGGTTCGTAGAAAACATTAAAATTCGATCAAGAAAAAGATGGCCAAATTCCTTGAACAGGAATTTCATTCTTTTCATATGGTTCATGGTAAGGATCAGTTCACAGGAGTGGAGTGGCTTAACCGTTAACTTCATTGAAAATAGAATCTCTCGACCAAACTCGTTTTAGGTGAGTCTTTACATACACTTTGCAATGATTCCTTTGAGAAAGGCATAAATCTATTTCTTGCCCTAGCTATGTGTCTGTTGAAGCACATCTTCTTTTCTTGTACCATTTGACCAGGTCTATATCATAACTGATAACTACTTTGGCTATTGTTTCCTTTTCCGTGTTAAATTCAAAATGTATACGCAGCATAAACTACTTTTCCAGTGGCAAAGCCAACATCACGATAAATACAAGTTTGCTACTTTCATTTGTTCCTTAATTGACTGATATAATCTCAAACCCAAACCCAACACTCATCTTAGTAACCCTAAACACTAAAGCTAATATATCTTCTGAAGTTCAATTCAATAAATTATGATATCATGGTTACATTTTCTGCTTTTATTTGAAAGCAAAATTTTTGAAACATGAATTCATAGATAAGGCTAAAAAAGTGTAAAACCATATCAGAGAAAATTTCAAAATTTGTGAAGAAAAAATGCCATTCTGAGATCCCCACACAAACATAGAGAAATCTAGAGTAAAAATGTTCTGTTTTTAATAGGGAAAAGGTAATAATCATCACTGCTTACATTAGTCTTCCTTATAGATTGCTTTTTTGCCTGAAACTGTGTCAGTTTTTATATTTGCTTCCTTTTATTGCTATATATGATATCATTTAATGAAAGCTACATGACATATATTTGATAATTTTAAAAGAGCTTTCTTCCTTTAAAATGAATTCACCACAGAAAAAAATGATAGAAACTTAGAACTTCAAAATTTAATCACTCCTTTCAATTCGGATTTTCATTCATAAAATCCAAAATCCAAAGATCCAATTGATTTCAATGTTTTCATAAGGAAAAAAAAATGAGACGCCAAGTATTTTTGGTTACACTTGTAAAATGGAAAATGAAGGAAAAGTGAGAATGAAAGAAACCAAGAAAATCTGGAAATAGGTTTTTGAATGAAAGAATGATCCCATCGGAATTGAAGGCCACAAAGAGATTGAAAAGCTCCCAATGCAAATCTCTGCTCAAAGCTCTTGCTGAATGACAGGTTTTATGGTTCTTAGAAAACATTAAAATCCCACCAAGACAAAGATGGCCAAATTCCCTTATCAGGAATTTCAGTCTTCATAAATGGCTCACGCTAAGGTTCCAACACGCAGTTGAAGGAGTGAGAGGAGCTGCAGTTGTAGCAGAGCCAATTTTAACATCTCTATTTTGTGTGGAGATATTATTTTCAAACAAATCAAAACAAAACTGGAATATCTATAAAATTATGATGTTTAATTTAACGTAAAGTATGGATCAATAATCTCCATGTAACATAAATCCTGGAATAAATTGAAATACATTTATGATGGAATGAATCTATCAAATGGGAATATTCTTTGCTTCTTCAGAAGTAAACTTGGGAATAATCTTGCTGAAATCTGAATTTCATGAAAAATCTGACTTGAGACTCATTCTTGAATGACTTGTGAACCTAATTTGTTCAATTGATATTCTGTCAATATAGGGGAGTGGAGGCTAAAATCTTTGAGCCCATTTAAGCTGCACTATTTGTCCTGCCTTAAGTATGATCAAGATGAAAGGTTTGAAGGAGTCAATCTGAGCAATATACAGATGCAATCATCAAGAACAAAAGACAAATCTTTAAAACTAAATTCCAGAAATATTGTAGCAATTTAGTTACCTTCCTGCAAGCCTGATCATTGTGTGAGCTCCAAACAGCCGCGCCAAAGCCTTGAACATGCTTGCAAAATTCAATCTTAATGTGATCATGTCCAATACATAGCCATGTTCATGATTTTACTTTCAGAGAAGCCATGTTTTTTTATGTATTATGTCTATTAGTGAAAACATTTATCACATTGCCGTAGCCCCATGAATGGCCAGTCCGGTCAACCAGCCAAGTGGGCTACAGATTCTTCTCTCTTTGATCCTCTGTGTATGTCTTTGGGTATTCCAGGTCTTATTTTTGGGGATACATCCTTGAAAATTTGCATGAGTATACAACACTAGGCATGATCGAAAAACAATTTTTTGTTTTTTCAAAATTTGAGCTTTTCGGGTCTTTATGGTCATTTTGGACCAAAAATGCCTCAAACTTGCACTGGTATTTTTAGATAAAAGATTCATCTTTTTTAGATCATTTTTGAATACTTAGGTCTGGTACACACACCGGCTATGGTAATTAATTCATGCAAGGTACGAATATATTCTATTCAACCCACATAATTATAAAACACCCAATATTGATTGATCTGATTTATCATTTAAAAGTCATATCATCACTTGGATAAAAACTTACCTGTCCTCATAGTTTTCTGGACGATCCTTGCCCAGACTGGTACAAAATGCTGACAATGCCACAGTTCCATAAGGACAGAATGTGGCATAAGGTCTGATCTAATGTGAAGGGGCTCACATGTGTATGCATGGGCATTCCTTCAGCAGGAAAGTAAGTAAATAGTTTAATGTGTGACTGAAGAAGATTCTGCGCAGGGGAAGAAACAAAGATGAAACAAGATTTGAATAATACGAAAAAATCATTTCATCTTACTTTCATATTGCTCAATCAACATAGAAAATTTGCTCAAAGCCAGTTTTTATTCTAAAAGTTTCAAGTACCACTTCATTTCTCAATAGTGTCTGGGAATTCAGCACCTTACGGCAACCTCTCTCAGACTTGTTTAAGATGCTACGTGAAAAAGTCCAAATGCAAGTGTATGTGTATGTGAGAGAGAGAGAGAGAGAGAGAGAGAGAGAGAGAGAGAGAGAGAGAGAGAGAGAGAGAGAGTGAGAGAGAGAGAGAGAGAGAGAGAGAGAGATTTCTCTGTTCATGTGAATGGGTGGCTAAATTTGAGCAAGTGTAAAAATGTGTATATGTATACATCTATGTGTTTATATGAGTTGCAAATTCAATAGACATACTTGAAATATACAAATGTATGTACATTTGTGTATGTGCATATATATCATAATTGAAGAGGATCTAACATATGCTGTGTTGGCGCTGATCAATTCAAAAGTTGTAAGAACAGGGTGATCAACGGATAAGTTTTTTCTCTTACCTTTCATTGGTTGGTGATCAGTAAAAAAGTTTGAATTTTTAAAAAACATGTGGGCACAAACTAGCAACTCGTTCAGCATAAACTTATATTGCACATTGAGCCCCCACTAAAAACCCATTTTAAAAGGTCATCCTTCCAACTCACTGAGGGGAACTCATCTTGGCTTATACAGCAAGTTGTACAGCAAAGATACTTTCAATTCTCCTTGCTTAGTGTTTTTTAGTCTCCATTTTGAATATGTCATATTTTAGTGTTTCCAACTTGACAATTTTAACATCAATAAGCTATTTTAACATGATTTGCTTTTTACTGGTCTTCATTCTCTGGCAGTATTACTTCCCTTCTAACCATTGAGGGAACAATTTAGCATAAACTTACATTTCAAATTGATCCCTTCACTAGAAATAATTGTATGGAAGGAATTTCCAAAAAACAAAGAAAACTTTTTTTTCTAGACATAATGAAGAGCAAATGTTCAAATTTTCAGCCCACTAGCTCCATTGGTTCCGCCTGTATGCATGATATATTCATAGCCAACTAGACAAACTTGAAAACTGAAGAAACCTATGTTGACTGGTTTGGTTGATGTTTTCCAATATTAGTAAAAAATAATTATTTCATTAACAAATAAGAAAAGTTTGTTGATTTCTGTTCAGTTTTTATTTTGTCACAAATGGAGTTATACAGAATGTCTTTGTTTCTCTTTCCATAACAATGGACTCTTCAACTAAAGTTCAACAGATTATTTACTGAAACACTAAAATAAACATATTGAAATATATATTATATAAGTGAATAATGGGCTGGTCACATTGCAAAAATGTCAGATAACTGATAGACATCACAGCTCACAATGTGAATCCCTACAGATCATATGCAAACTGTGTTAGACAAAATATAAGAGGGCGTGATGAAATAGACTAATTCAGAAAATATTGACTCCACAATGCCCATGATAGAGAGGTTTGGATACTAAATTGATGATGATGATGATGATGATGATGATGCATGGACATTGATGAATGACATACAGATATATACATAGATATATATACAAATAAATATTAATATACATATATACATATATACATATATATATATATATATATATATAAATAAACATATATGTATATATATATATATATATATATATATATATATATATATATATGCATAAATAAACATACAAAATCTCCCAATAACCCATCAACATAAAAACAATGATATAAATAGGGGTTGTTCAATTTATCATAGTGTAGCAATTTTTCAACTAACTGATATTGAGTCAGAAAAATCACTTAATTTTCAATTCAGCCTACAATATTTTATATATATATGTAAATATATATATATATATATATATATATATATATATATATATATATACATATATATATATATACGTATATATATATGTATATATATATGTACACTGAGTATATATATACATATATATATATATATATATATATTTATATATATATATATATATATATATACAGCCACACATATATGATTTTTCACACATATAAAATTACAAATAAAGAAGACAGTTTTAGTTACTTTATAGAAACGATCATGTAACCAGTGTGTTTTGCCAGCATACCGTGTTGAGGATGGTTAATTAGGATATTGGAAAAATGAGAGATCAATGGATAAGTTACTTCTTTGGCTTTGATTAGGCAGTGATCCCTAAAAACGTCTGAATTTTCAAAAAAACAGGTTTGAATGCTGCCAGACTCAAACTAAGGGATCTATCTAGCATAAACTTACACTGCAAAATGAACCCCCACAAAAAAAACCTATTTAAGGTGAGAATTTTCATTAAACAAAAAAAAGATGTTTCTTTTAGATATAAGGCGGTAACCGTTCAAATTTTTCAGCCCTCAAGCTCCTGTAATCAATATAACTAGTTTCCCCCTTCAAATATATACATAGCCAGCCAGCTAGACCAATTTGGAAAGAAATTTATGTTGACAGTTTTGGTTGATTGTTTCTAATATTTTCAATTTCTTCAAGTTTCCTATTTTCATTAAATGAATCAAAAAAAGATCAATTTTTCTTCCTTTTTTCCATTTTTGCGCTAAAAACATTTTCATTGCTCAAAATGAAAACGTTTTTTTTGTTTGCATTTTATTGTCTCTTTGTTTTCCCATTAGTTGAGAACGCATCAGGCTGACATCTTCATATTTGGATAGAAAGAATTCTAGAATTGGATTTTAACACAAGCGAAAAAGAACAAAATATTGAAGGGGGAAAAACAATTTATATTTATTACAGTAGAATAAATGGCTTTCGAAATAACATTTTGGTATCACTGCAAATAAAAGTAGACACAATTCAACCACAATCTCTGAAGACGGCATATCTTTTATGGACCACACCATTCTGGGCCGTATTTAAGGCAATGCTAACAGAGCGGCCACAGAAGAAGCAATGATTTTAGTTATTATTTAGATATTATCTTACATAGAGATAGATTATTAAAGATAATTTTTCAAAACAATAGATCATAAAATAAGATCCAGTTTGTCAGCACAAGATACCAGTACCCTCCAAAAAGGAAACAACAATGAACACCAGATTTCAGATTAGATAATGTTGAACATTGTCTCAACTTTCTCGCTCAGATTTATCTTTATTGTTTGGTATCTTGATATTGTCATCTGGCCAATGAATTCAAATCTTATATCATTGAATTGAGGTTTCATTTCGGGTCTCATGGACGTCAGCTTGAGGGTTCACAGCCGAAGTGTTATGAATATAAAATCAAATAAATCAATGCATAGATCTTGTTAGTTACTCAATAGAAAACCATCGATTGCCCAATATCCTTTTGCAGCATGCCATATAAGATGAGGACGGTCCGAATATCAATAGAAATAATAATAATACCTCATTTCAAAAATTCAGAGATATACTTAGGGGTGATCTATTGAAATATTGGAAGAAAGGATGATAATTGAAAAGTTACTTCTGTTGGATCTTGTTGGGCAGTGATCACTCAAAAAGTCTAAATTTTCAGAAAAAAATCAAGGAATCAGTTCAGCATAAACTTACATTGCAAATGGAACTTCTGATTAAAAACCTTTTTAGAGTGGAAATTTTCAAAAAACAAAAGAAAAAACAGTTGTTTCTAAACAAAATAAGGTGTACATGTTTAAATTACCAGCCCTCTAGCTCCATTAGAGTGGTCTTTACACATGAAAAATATATGTACACATATAGCCAGCCAACTGGACCAACTTGAAAACTGGAGAAATCTGTTTTGATAGTTTTGGTCATAGTTTTTGTTGAAGGCTTCTTATACTTACAGTTATTAAATACGATACGACATCTCTTTGTATGGACAGCCGAAACAAACTGGAGGATTCACAGCCAAAACATTGTGAGTATGAAATTAACCAAGATAAGGACAACAGTCAGAATAAATGATGATGATAATTAATAGATCAATGCATAAAAGAAGCATTGCTGATCTTTTACATCATAAGAGAAAACATTCTGCAATTCCAAGAAATAGTATGATATCTGTTCCTAAGATGCATGTTTGGAAAGGGATGGTATGTAGAGCATAATTATCATATAAAATAAGTTATTGTTATAAGAAACTATGGCTTTGAAGTATTTCAATTACCTCTCTCTAGCGTTGCATAGCCAATTTAGATATTATATATCTGATATTTCAGATAAAAGATCTATCATCTGGAGTACTTCGATAGACCCCTTCTGAAAATGTTCTTTTGATTTTTGGAAAAAACCTTTTTGACCTTTTGGGGGCCTTATTTTGATGGGATTTTCAATAACATGTAGATTCTCCAGATGTTTCTAGATGTTTTTTTTTTCTTACCCAATTTTAGATGTTTTTCAGTGGAAAATGCCAGAGATGTCATAAATTGAATTTATTCTGACCATACTTATTTTTCGACGGAATTTTTTACATTATTTCAAATTTTGATGCTATGGTTCTTTAATCATTGCCTGGGAAGGCGAGATTTTTAGTTTTGTTAAATTTCTCATGAACCACTGATTGAAACAACTTCAAACTTGACACTGCACTGCCTTGTTTGCCAACTAATATATCTGGTGAATGTCAATTTTGTATAATGGCTAGTTGTTAAGTAATCATGGTGCACACACTCAAATTTCATCAATATCATTTGGATAACTTGTTTAGTAGACACCAAGTTCCAAAGATTAACTGAGAAACGTTTTTCAAGGATAATCAATTCTATTTTGATTGTAGCTTGCCAAGATACTACTTCAATCCCATTGACTTGAAAATCGCTTATCTACTTCAAGATAGATAAATAAAAAATCAAACAAAAACCTTCACAATTACGACAACCTTGTCAAAATCAGAATCTATATTTTGCCTCGAGATTTTCAAACTTATGTTTTTCCCCATAATTCAATGTGACAGAAAGCCTTCAGGCTTGACATGTCCATAAAGATTTTCGACTTCATCTTTGTCACTTGAAATAAGAAAATTTCAGATTTCAATTTTCTCTGTTATTATTTTTACTGAGAGAAATAATATCTAAAAAATAGATCTTTTATCTAAAAAAATGACACCAGCCCATAATTTGAGTATCACTGATTCAAAATGACCATCGAGAGCAAAAAAGCATTATTTTGAAAAAACAAAAAAAAACATTTTTAGATGATGCCAAAATTGCAAAGCTGTAGCCCCCATAATGTGACCACGTGCACCTAGAGACACACAGACACACGTTCAAGCAAAGAAAGTAGAATCCATTGGCTGGTTGGATGGGCAGACCATCTGCAGGGCTCTGTTGATTTGATTAAAAAAAAATTGGATATTTTTCATGTCTATATTTTTATCACCAAAGTGTCTAATCTGTTCATATCCCTGACTGTATTTTAAATCTATCTTTTATCAATAAAGTGATTTCTCATTGATTTCCTTACATTGTTTAATTCTTTTCGTCTTTTCTGCTTTTTCTTCACAAAAAATTCAGTCTGGTTTTCCAATATCAACTTCATTAGCTGAAGTGGATAATTCTTGTGATTTGCCTCCAGGAAATGACTTGATCGACAAGTTAGATATGTTCGTTACGACAACAGGACTGGTTAGTCACTTGATAGAAACAGTCAAGTAACCAATGTTACTGGGAGTGAGGGTGATAAATCAGAAAATTGGAAAAAAAGGCTGATCAATAAAAAAAATTACTTCTCTCGCCTTTTGTTAAATTATGATTACAAAAAAACAAGCTTGAACACTGCTGGACACAAATCAAGGATCCAATTTAGCATAAACTTACATAGTAAATTACCTTGAAAACTAATTCTGGGAGGGAGTTTGTGAAAAAAAAATTTTTTTTCTAGAACTGATAAAGAGATGATGTTTGAATTTTCTGCCCTCTATCTCAATTAGTGTGGTCAATATACATGATGCATGCTTATTTAGTCAGCTAACCAGCTAGAATCACTTAAAAACTGATGAAACTTATTTTGACAGTTTTTGTTGATGGTTTTCTGGATATTACTTTGTTGGTAGTACCAGAAAAGAAGACAAAAACAAACATGATGCCCGAGAGATCAAGATAGAAAGTTGGCTTGAAGTTTAGATTTGTACTTCTGCAATCCATCATTAGATAACAAGGCAGCTGGTGCATTCAACCAGGCTTCACAGTGACAAGAAGGATGCGAGTTTGAGTCTCTCCCGGAACTTATTCTTTATTCCCAATGCGCACTGTCAACTCACTGCCATAGATAGATGGCCTGAGTTGAGACGTGATGAAAAAAAACTAAAAATACTAAGATGAATGAAAATAGTAGTCAAAAATTTATTATAAAGGTTCAATTGTCTAACTCCAGGGAAAAGTCCTGACTTTGTTTCCCGTACCATAATAACAAAAGAAACAATCCTCAGCAAAATGAGTGATGTAAACCGGTATGCAAGATTCACATTCACCAACTGTGATTTGAACTCATGACCAACTGATTGCCAGTAGGCTGTCTCACTGATTGAGCTAAATGACAAATCTTAGATATCAAAGAAATATTTATCATACAGATATGCAAGGGCTTATCATTTCATTCAAATAAATTTATCTATACAAAAATTCATATCTTAAAAATTTTTTCATTTCTTATATATACAATACCAAAGTTGCAGTAACAATCTTCAGTTGGTATAGAAGGCTGGGAAGAGTTTGCCTCCGCAGCAGTAGGCTTTGTTTTCTTGTCTTTCATTTTCAAGAATTCAGTCAATATCATGTTTCCCATTCACCAATTTGTATGCCATGAAATATAGATTACATTAATTCTTTAGATATGCATCTTTTCTTTATTGCATAGATAAAGGACCTGAAAGAGATTCTAATTAAAGATATAAACATGCTTTTATGACACATTGACTCCTATAAATAGGTCATAAATAGCCAGTAGAGATATAGAACAAAGTTCCTGGGATTCACAAGTTTTCTCAAACATATCAGATCCTCTTATGAAATCCAATTGATCAAATTTTTGTGAATAAAAAATCATGGCATCCAAGAGATCGTCCAATGGTGATCTTGTCATCAATGTGCTCATACCATCTGGAGATGCGAACTGAGAATTGCTTTATATATATTTACACATAGTACAGGTCTACATCCAAAATACAAAGGTTTATCTGAAAATGTATTCACAAATATTTATAGATACACACATGAATGCATCAACTAAAACAGACACAAATCTGATTTCTCAATGTGAGATCTTTTCCTTTTTGTCAGATTCCAATCCAAGTTAGATTTGACATTGTTACTCCTCCATAACAATAACAGGAACAATCCTCACCGAATCTAGGGGAGTAAGCTCTTCACTGTCAATCACGTCACATCAAACCAAATCCTACATAAAATTAACATTTCTCTAGAGTGATTTAAAATAATGACCATGTGATTGGAAGGTAGTTCTCTTACCAACTGAGCTAAATTAACAAGTCTTATTGACCTACGAATTCATTTATTATATGCACAATAAAGAAGTTGCAGTGATCATATTCAGTAGGAATAGAAGGAGGAGTTGATTTTGACCCTGCAGCAGCACAAAGGAATAAAAAATAAAATTGACATTTTTTTCATTTTTTGCAAGCAAGAATTCTCATGAGACTTGACTGAAAGAGATAAACCAGAACCAATCAAAACCTGAGGTGAGGACTTCAAATAGACAACTTGACCCAGAGCGAGATTAATTGTTACACTCTTCCATCGTAGCTGGCAAAAAAAAATTTAAAAAATGGAGTGACAAAGTTCAGTAAGTACTGGCTCCATAATGCCCATGATCAAGAAGTTAGGTGAATCTTGGGGAAGGTTCATGTCAAAGTTACAAGACTGATGATGATGACAATATAGAACAAAAAGCTGCAGTTTTTTCATGAGATTAAATGTGGTCGATGGAGAATGAGTCTAAAAGCCAATCATAAACAAGAGGAAGGGAATGGCAGTGATGGATAAATGATTAAGCTGAGAAGGTTTATAATAGCACTGGAAGGAAGGGGACCCTGTGTGCAAAAAGATTGTTTAATTGAATGAATAAAAATTGATGGGTGTATACGTGAGTATTTTGAATTATATTTGAGAAATTTGGCATATATTTCTGTACCTTGTATAATGAATCACTATAGCCCATGCACGTACCATAATTATCAAAAATTATCTGTCTCCCCAGATTAGATCTTTTATCTAAAACTATTTAAAAAATACGAGCAAAAAATTTGGAAATTGTTGTTTCCCAAGTGGCCATAGAGACCCCCCAAAACTCTTTAGGTGGTCTTTAGTGGTGTACTCATGTGAATTCTCAGGTTTGTAGACCCAAAAATTGTGTCCAGGAGCATCTGGAGATACTCAGACATAGACACTCAAAGAGAGAAATTGTAGCCCACCTGGCTGGTTGGTCAGGCGATTTGTGGGGCTATGGTGATTCAATATATTATCCAAGTAGTACATTATAAATAGTACAACAATATAAGTCATTTAACATGACTTAAACCTTCAACAGAGCAAGTTCAACCTTTAAAAACAAGTCAATCCCAATAATCCTAAAAAGAAGAGTACACAACCAATGCATCCTTCCAAAAGTCACTTATGGAACTGAAACATGGAACCTAACCAAGAGACAGACTTGCAAACTGAGAAGCATACAATGTGCACATGAAAGAATCATACTCAACCTTACATGGAAAGATCACAAGACAGCACAGTATATCAGGAAGAAAACAGGAGTCCAAAACATCATAGAATCTATTAGAAAACTTAAATGGCAATGGGAAGACCACGTTGCAAGAATGGCAGACAACCAATGGACATCACAACTCACAATATGGATCCCTAGAGATCACATGCAAAACCGAGGCTGACAGAATACACGATGGAGAAATGAACTAGACAAATTTAGAAAATACTGGCTTTGTGACGCCCAGGATAGAGAAGTGTGGTGAATCCTGGGGAAGGTCTATGTCCAAGAACGGACGTTAAAAGACTGATTATGATGATGATGAATATCACTTAATTCTCTTCAATTTTGTTCTATTCAATTGAATAAAAATATCTCTATATACATCTCCATATTCAATTTACATCAAAAATATCTGTTCAACATAATAATACACATAAACTCCAGTGATAAAAGTGTGTGAAACTTAATGAAAATTACAAGCTTATCAGAACAGAAAAACATTTACCAGGCTCATTTTTTTCCTAAATATTTCTGTATAGGTTTATATTTCAGCTGATAACTTCTTAAATTGCTCGAATAATTAATTTTATCTATTCAAAGAAGTATGGTGTAGAAGGGCATGGCCAGGAAGAGCCTTACTTACTAATCAAGGGGACTAGGGAGAGAAAAGGGTATATAATATAACAAAATGCTGATAACTTCCTTTTCCAAAGAGCATTGACCCCACAATTGAGATTCTAGCATGACTGAGTCTAGTTGTCAGGTTAGATCATATAACTCCACTTAATGAAGATAGGTGTATTTTTTCCATCCAGTTAAGATAATGTTTTATTGTGTTTTATTGACGCCATTGTCTGTCTTGATTTTTGTCTTGACAGAATTGCTTAAATAAAGCAGAATGATTGCCATTATGTTTTCATTGCTAATTTTCTTGAACAATAAAATCAAAGCAGAAGCCATTCCTCAAGAGTTGTGCAGAGTCTGAAGGATAAAAATAGTCCTGGGTGCTTATTAGAAACCGTCAACAGAAACTGTCACCAAAACCATCAACATAGGTTTTTACAGTTCCCAATTAGATCTGGCTGGCTACCAGATGGCTATCTAATGATGTGTTGCGTGTACAGGATGCATCAATGGAGAGCTGAAAATTTCAACATTTACTCCTTATTATGTCTAGAAAAACGTTCTTAATGCTTTTTTAGATTCCCTCCTCGAAACAGGTTTTTAATAGGGTTGTTCAATCTACCACATGATATTTAGCTAAACTGATCCCTTATTCTGTGTCTGGCAGCATTCATGCTTTTGGGGGTAAAAATTCAGACTTTTTAGCGATCGCATCCCAATAGAGACTGAGAGGAGAAATTTATTCATTAATCACTCCTTTTTTTCAATTTTTTAATTGATCCCCCCAACATGGCATCCAAGTAAAAGACATTAGTTAGGTGACAGTTTCTATGGCGTGACTTACTAGGCTAGTTTTATTGAACAATTAAATCACAACAGAAGGTGTTCCCAAAGTACTGTGCAGAGTCCAAATGATAAAAATAGTCCTGGGTGGTTATTGCAGTAATGAACATATCTAACTTATCGATCAATGTTCCTGGGGCCAAATCTCAAGAATTATCCACTTCGGCTAATGAAGATGATATTGGGAAACCAGAAACAACTTTCTTGTAAAAAGAAAGCAAAAAAGACAAAAAAACTTTAGGCAATGAAGGGAAATCAATAAGAAATCACTCCATTGATAGAAGATTAGTTTAAAAAGCATAAAGGATATGAACAGATTAGATGCTTCAGTCACAAAAATGTAGACGTGGAAAATATCCTATTTTTCAATATCAAATTCCTTCCAGAGGATAAGTTGATGATTCTTTTTTTATCTTTAATAAAGTATAACTCAGACAAAAATTCATTTTGTAAAGTTACCACAAACGACCATTTTTGTGACAGGTTTTTGAATTCTTGATTCATATCTTATATTGGAAATCTTTGGTTTGATGCTGCCAGAATGAAACCAAAGCAATACAGCTATATTTATTTGCATTTACCAGGGCCACATAGTTCTCTAAGAGACTGCAACATAGTTGGCCAAGGATACAAATTAATTTTAGTTCGTTGAATGAAAATCAAGGCTAGAGAAATGATTTTAGGTGAGAGAGAAATTACCAATTTATGTTCCTATTGTTGGTACTGTTGATTTGAAAAGAAGCGCATTCATGCAATCATATACAAAAATCCTTGCATCATTGATTCACATTTGGTTTTATTGGTTCAGCTTTTTACCGAATAAGAGGGTACCTCATTATTTTCGTATAAGTATTTACAGATAAGATATCTTACCAAGTGCATCAACACTGTAAAATGCATAACTTGGTACTGTGCTCACTAGTTACCACTCAAAACAAATACAACTGCAACTATCATAATCAAACCTTTTAAATTCTGCCTTTCCTTCTCTCCCCCTTCCTCTCTTTCCCTCACCTTTTCCATCTCAGCAGAGCAGCCAATTAGGAGCCTGATTCATCTCCAAGAGTTTTGTTTCATTCTTCTGATTGGAAAAATATTTTTCTTTGAAAAGAAGTAATGACTGAGAATTCAGCTGAACTTTTTGAAATGCCAAAGGCCTACTTTAGGAGCCTTGGGGGCCCAATTGGAAACATATTTAGCAGAGCCCCAGGCTCAGAACCAAGGTCCATAGAATCTTAATGATATGAATAGAGTTTATCATAGATTTCATACCTCCATAGTAGAATGGAAGGCAATTGAAACGTGTGCTTAAAAGGACATTTTTCCACTCTTCTATGATTGATTAATATTATCTAATTCAAACATACTAAAATCATAAGCAGTATCAAAAAGCACTACTGATTCTTTAAGAATTCAGAGGAAAATTGAAATTGTTGCTTTTCTTGTGTGGTGTGTATTTTTGTGGCAATGTGTGGTTGTGTATATTTGACAAGACTAGAGTAGATTACCCTGGCACGAAGTGCTCTTAGGCACTAGGCCCAATTGGGAGCAATTGGTCCAATTGGCTTAGAGCCGGCCCTGACAATGGCAGTCAAAAATTGGACAGAAAGATTAGCAATGTACTACGAAAGAAAGAAAAGTCTTCCACGTGATGGCAATCATAAAAGTGACGCAGCATTAACTGCACTCGAAGAATCTATTGACCTTACCAACTTTCTTGCTCTGGTTCCTCAGCCAAAAATGGTTGCTGAGCAATTATGAAGATTTCTTTAAAATGTCCAATTCTGACTTTGGTGATTCCACTTGCAGGCTGATCCATTTGGTTCTGGTCCAAACTGGAGAAAGGGAAGAAGAGAATGGAGAAGAGAAGGGAGACAGAAGAGAAGAGAGAGGAGGAGAGAAAAAAAGAAAGAAATGGGGGGAGAGGGTGAAAGAGAGAAGAGAGACATTGGAAGATTGGGAGAAAAGAGGGGAAGAGGTGATAGAGAGATAGAGATGAGAGATAAGGTAGAGGTAGGTAGGAGGGTATGAAATGGACAGCAAAAAGGGAGGGTTGGGAGTGAGATGGGAGAAGAAGGAAGAGAGAGAGAGAAGAAGAGATGAGGGAATAGAAGACAAAAGGGGAGAGAGAGAGAAGATGGGAGAAGAAGAATAGGAGAGGGGATAGAGAGGAGAGGAAAGGAGAGATTGAGAAACGAAGAAGGGAGAGAGAGAAAAAAAAAGAAGAGAGAGGAATTCTTGACCAAACAGCCTATTTCTAATTCCATGTAAGTCAAACAAGATGAAAGATAAATCTTCCATTGTCCAATTCTTTCATTACTTCTAGAGAAATTTTTTTGTCTCTTCAATTGAAACAATTTGAAAATTTATCTTTAAAACATAAAAATATGTAGAATTGGCCATCAAAGCATCAATTTAACTGTCACCAACAGTGTTTACATAGATTTCTTCAGGTTTCAAGTGAGGCTGGCTGGCTGTGTCTGTATTGTATGTATAAGCCACAATAATGAAACAAGAGGGCTGAAAACTTGGACATTTACTCCTCATTATGTCTAGAAAAAACTTTTTGTTTTTTGAAAATTTCCACCCTAAATAAGTTTTTACTGGGAGGTGTCAATTTGCAGTGTAAGTTTCAGATAAATTGGTCCCTTAGTTCATTGATCACAAAAGGCGAGAGAAGTAATTTATTCATTGGTCATCTCTTTTTCAAATTTTTTCATTAATCACTCCAGCACAGCATGCTGCCAAAAAGCAATGGCCACATGACAGTTTCTAACTGAGTGACTTACCAGACCTGTTGTTCACATCAACTTTCAACATTCAATAGCTGATTTGGCTGAGCAAAAAAGCTTGTCCAACCACTGCAGATGACACCATTTCTAAATTATGGTCTGATTCAACTTCTGATATCTCAATATCTAATCAAGGAGTTGTCATTTTGTACAGACAGACACACTCAAATGTATATGTATGTGCCTCTCTCTCTCTCTCTCTCTATATATATATATATATATATATATATATATATATAAATAAATAGTAGGTTGTGGATTCGCTACACAAACTAGCTCATGTTTCAGCCATATATATATATATATATATAGTTTCTTTATGTTTTGTCCCATCTATAGAAGTTACAATAATAATTTGAGGTGAATCCATGAGAGTACTTTTTTAAAAAAATGGCCAATTTTGAAGCCATTTGAAGAAAATTGAAAAGCAGATATGCACCATATCCACAAGTACCAATCCCTATTTTCCACCCTTTAAATAAAAACTCTCATTGGAAGTTCAAGATAGGACTTTCCCCTCTGGAATGATTAGTTGCTTGTTTGCTTGAAAATTTTTTGTATCTTCAGATTAAAGAGTTAGAATGATCAAAGCCATATACAATAAGTCTTAGGAAGGTGTGTCATTGAGGATAGAGAGAGCTATTTGAAGATACCCTCTGGGCCCCCAATGGAAGGCAGCCCTTTAAAAACTTCAAAAATTACAGTCTATCTGTCATATTTCTACTGAGATTATGTAATAACAAGGATATATTTGTGTATGTATGAACTACATAAATAATTATTCAGCCTTTTGGGTTTCTTTTCACCAATCAAGTGATAGTGCATTCTTTGTTTTTCATCAGATCTCACAAAAAAATCCCTCAAGGATCCAAGTCCCCTGGACCCCCATATCTCCAGCTATGTCTCTGTTGTAGTATACAAGTATGGAAATATTGATAAATGTACGTATCATTCATTAGAAACAATCAAGTAAAACTGACAGCATAGGTTTCTTCAATTTTTTAAGCTGCTTTGGTTATATATGTATTACCTGTACAAGCCACACCAATGAAGGTGGGAGGGCTGAAAATTTGAATATTCACTCTTTGTCATGTCCACAGAAAATTTTTTTTTTTTTTAAATTCCCTCCTTAAATCAGTTACTAGTGGGGTGGGGTCAATTTTATGCTAAATTGGTTCCTTAGTTTGAGTCTGGCACCATACACACATGTTTTTTGAGAATTCAGACTTTTTTTGTGATCACTGCCCAACAATAGATGAGAGAAATAACTTACTCATTGGTCACCTGTTTCCAATTTTTCGATCGATTACCCCATTATAGCATGCAGCCAAAAGACATTGATGATATGACAGTTTCTATTGAGTGACTAACTAGACCTGTTTCATGATTCTCCAAAGCTAATGCAACAAGGCAGAAAATTATTATCTAAACAGAATGAATAACAAAGAAAAGATCAAAGAAAGATCTGAATTTCTCGTCTTCATATCTAGACAACCAATACACAATTTATTACTTGATGCAAAGGAAGGGTTATGTTAGTATAAGTATGCATTGCAGCTTATTATAAATGAAGAGATATGATCACTTTATGAGACACACAAGAACTGATACATAATAAAGCATGATTAATTAATTTTATATTGGCTGAAACTTAAGAAGAACTCATTTCTTACCTTCATAAAAAAAGAGCAAAATATGCATAAAACCAATGAGAGGAATCACTGCAACAGATTATCAACATTCAAATTCATACAAAATATTTGAATTCTAATATCAAGTGGGATAACTCCTGATTTAATTACTACCTTTGAACTTGAGTTTTCATTCAATCTACAAAAGAGTCCTATAATTTTTATGCTATTCATGGAAGAATCCTCCAGTCAATTATGAATGGTTAACAGTGGTTGATGAATTTAAGAAGTAAAATCAGAAATCCCAAAATATTCATGCAGACTGTTCATTTTTGATCAGGCACTTTTTGGTTAAGCCATATGCATATGGGCCAGGGGACAAGGGAGGCAACTGTGTCCTCAAATTCATGCAAAATAGTGTATGATTTCATGCAAATCAGAGTAATTTAGATAAAACCCTTGTAAATTTCAAGCAAATCAAACCCTTTGCCTCAGTTAACCAATGAGTTCCCATATTTTGATGAGACCAGCAACTCTTATAGTCTGACACACATTGAATCTATAGCCATTAATTTCTGGCTCTGCCACTAGAGTTCTCAGATTTCAAAGACACCCAAGAACCAATGCATAATAAAATGTGAATAAGTCATTTTATGTTGGCTGCAACTTGAGACAAACTAATTTCCCACTTACATAAAAAAAGAACCAGAATCACCGTAAAAACTTTATAAAAGCTCTCTATATAACAATGAAACTTTTTGATATTTTTGTATAAATTTCTTACGAATTATCATTACTAGGGCAGTACTTGTTCCAAAGGTGAATGTTTGGAAGGACCAAGACTTTATGGTGTATAAAGATAATTGTCCTTTTGTCCAATTAAGCAGCAGATTCAAAGTATTTCTCTTCAGTGTTGCTAATCAAGATATTTTTTGAAATCTAAATTTAGATAAATTCTATTATTCATCAAATTTTGTTTATTCATTTTTTATAAGATTTCTCGAGAACCTCAGATTCAAAAAATCTTCAAACTGGACACTGCACTGCCTTGTGTGCTGACTGGTATATCTGGCGAATGTCAACTTAGTAAAATGGCCAGTTGTTGAGTAATCATGGTGCATACACATAGATTTCTTCAATTGTAATTAGATTTTTCACTGATCTATTATAAATAGTGTCCTCATCTTGGTTGCTATAGTAACATCATTTCAGCAATTGTACTCTTGAAACTTCTTCAGGTGTCTGTCTTAATCACTAATCTTCTGGGAAACACAGATCAACCTCTTTTTTCTTATCAATGTTGATGGAATATTCTCATTACGTTGTTCCTGTCAGAAGATATTTTGTACCTATTAGTTCTTCCTAGTTGATTTGTCCTTGTAATCTCACTCATCTACTTCTTCAGGTGAACTAGAATATATGACTTTTTGTACCACCTGATCCAAGGATTGAATTAGTTGCCAGTTAGCAGATAGTTCCAGTTATCATTTCTATATACAATTCCTGAAAATGTGTTTTTACAGTAATCTCTCAACTATGCGATGTGGGTGTTGAGGCCCAAGAAAGTCAACCATGTAATAATTGAAGTATGATTAATCAGAAGTCAATCATAAATGCCAAGACAAGCTTG
Organism: Thysanoteuthis rhombus; assembly: GCA_963457665.1. Taxonomy (NCBI): domain Eukaryota; kingdom Metazoa; phylum Mollusca; class Cephalopoda; order Oegopsida; family Thysanoteuthidae; genus Thysanoteuthis; species Thysanoteuthis major. The sequence continues at coordinate 6,257,669 of OY735223.1, forward strand.
AAGGTGTTGTTGAAAATTGAGAAAATTATATGTGAAAACACTGTATAATTATAAGTTAATTGATTACAGATTGATGAAATCTAATATCTTAGTCTTACTTTACTGAGAACCCTCAAGAACTCTAACTAATGCTTGGCAAACTGAAAGGAGAAAGCAAGAGAGTTGGTCTTCACGTGAACTTCAGTAAAACAAAAGTTATGTACAACAAACATGTTGAAGAAAAACATACAATGATCAAAATTGAAAATGCAGGGCTGGAAAAAAGTAGACCACTACATCTTCCTAGGACAATGAATCTCCTTGGAATCCTGAGAAGGAGAAGAAATCAAGCAAAGAATCACTCTAGGTTGGCAAGCTTTCAGTAGAGCAAGTTCAACCTTCAAGAACAAGAAAATCCCATTGGTCCTAAAAAGAAAGGTATACAATAATGCATCCTCCCAATAGTTATATAAGTTTTGGCTCAGTGATGCCCATGATAGACAGGTTCAATGAATCCTGGAGAAAGTCTATGTCTAATGACAGATGCTAAAAGGCTGATGATGATTTAATTAGTCACTTGATGAAATTCTGTTTTCATTCATGGTTTTCTGGATGTGAAATTATTACATAAGTAAAAATGTCAGGGGGGGGGACGACCCACCCGCCTTATATTGTGAACCGCAAGGGACACCTGTATAGCCAATGTTTATGGCAATCAAATTGTTGGCTACACATTGATCAGGAAGGTGGTCATGAGTTGGGTAGACCATGAAGGCAGGGAAGAATCTTGAGCTCGAATAATTGTTGATGTATAGAATAATAATGTTGCGATGTCCCATGTCAGTGTTGATGTAACAAAAAATTCAATGTGTAATCATAAATCTAGTTATTTACGTTACTTCTATATGAGTGTATATAGCCATAGGCACAAGAAAGGTTTCTTCAAAGCTATGCAGTCAAATGTAGACAATGCAAAAATAGTAATTAATATTTCGATGTATTATTCACATAATCTTCTGCAAGAGAAAAAGAAACTAATTTGCAGTTAGTAAATAATTTGAGTGATCATTTTCAAGCACAATCCTTGCAACATGTTCATATGCAACCAATGTTTGTGGCAATCAAATAGTTGGCTGCGCATTGATCAGGAAGCTGGCCATGACAGGGAGGTAGGGTTGACCATGTTGGCAAGAAGTCGATTTTAAAAAGGATGCAATCATCGAGAAATTAAGTTTCTCATGAATAATGTAATCTGGATGCAGACATCACAAGTGACACGCCGGATGTCTGCATGCATTGCGGTTTCTCCATCCATGGAAAGAGGTGCTTGGGGTGAGAGAGGAGTAGTGGATAGAGAGAGAGGATTTCAGATGAAAGAAAAAAGCAATGGGTCAAGTTAGTCACTCAATGGAAACCATCTCATGACAAACATTTTTGGCAGCATACGTTTGGGATGATCAACTAAAATATTTGAAAAAGGCATGATCAATGAATAAGTTACTTCTCTTGACTTTTGTGGGGCAGTGATTACAAAAAAAATCCAAACTTCAAAAACACAAATGTGAATGCAGCCAATCATAAAGTAAGTGACCAATTTAGCATAAATTTACATTGCAAATCGCCCATCCCCCCAAAGGACCCTTTTTCAGGACATTTTTTAAAAAAGAAACAATTTTCTCTTAACATAATACGAGGTAAATGTTCAAATTTTCAGTCCTCTAGCTCCATTGGTGGTACCAGTATGATATTCATAGCCAGACCAGCTTAAAAACTGAAAAAAACCCATGTTGACACATTTGGTTGACAGTTTCTGACATCGAGTAAAGAGAAGATACAGAGGAGAGAAAAAGCAAAGTGGAAAGAAAGGGAGGAGAAATATTGATAACAAAAATGAAATGGGAGTAAAAGAAGAAAACAGAGGGAGAGGGAGGGAGAGGGAGGGAGAGGGGGGGGGGAGTAATGAAAAAAAAGAGAGAATTCTGACTACAAATTTTTTTTTGTAGCGATCAAATCTCCAGTTATCATTCGCTGGCATGAACTTTTAAACAAACCATTTATCTCGAATAGCTCATCAATGGTCCGACAATCATTGATTGCATGGCAAGCTTTTTCAGGATTTTCATAATTTCTGATTGTTGAAGGGTCGACAAATTGTTGTTGGTCTTCAAGTGACATTTCACCCCATTTGAAACATGAATAGCTATCACACACTTGTTTTTTACCTGAAAATTCTTCTTTGGAAGCTTTACAACAATTTTAACTGCAGTTTTCACCAAAATAAAACAAAATTTCACACACACACTCTCTATTTTTTTTAATAAGCCATTGTGAAAATTGCAAAACGTACTTGCAAACAGTGGAAAGAAAACCATAGACAACAAATCTGTCTATTCAGATCCAGACCACATGGCTGGATTGCTCAGAACAGAGTCGACTCGTAACATCTAACTGTATAATGTGCAACTACATCCAGTTCAAATACTACGTTTGAATGGTTCATTCTTTAATAACTTCCAGTAATCTTGAATATGATGCCAGATTTGGAGAATCCAAGTAAAAACCAATTCCAATTGTGAATTAAAGAGATAGAGTTTAGTATAAGGTTGTGTCAAATGCTCATATTTTTCCAAACAGCGGAATTTTTCTGACTATTCTGACCTTCCATAATTATTTGTAATCATCTCTCAATTTTTAAATTCTACTGATGAGCGGATTTTTCTGGATTATAAATTGATTTCAGCTTCAAGAAACAGAATCTTGAAAAAAGAGGAAAAATTTGTTAGTTTTTATAAGTGCATGAGACGCAGAATTATGGAGACAAATAAAACAAAACTTTGAAATAATAAAGCATTTTCAAGATCTTCCTGATCTTGCATGTAATCTCCCTTTTCTTTGAATTCTAATCACATGTCTAAATTCCTAGAGCAAAAAGAAATTTCATGGTGTTTTTGAACTTGCAATCTGCATTTAGCCAAAAGAAAAAGTGGAATTAAAAGGGGATTATAAAAAATTGTATGTTTCTTGATGAAGGAAAAAAACGCCCATAGCAAATAAGGTAACATAAATTTCTCATAAAATATCAGGATTGGCAGTGTTGCCAATTCAAATCAATCAATTAGCAGTGATATGCTCAAAAACTTTGGCTATTTTTAGAATTTTTTGTGTGTTTCAAACATTTTTGGCATTTTTTTGGTCAAAGTAGTCTGAAAATATTTCTTGAATCTGATCAGAGTATCTGTGCACTCCACCTAACATCACAGTATGCCTAGCATCAGAGTATCTCTGTGCTCAACCTAGGAACAGTGTCTGTGTCATTACTGGCACTCTGCCTAGGATCATAGTGTAGTATCTGTATGCATTACATTCTTTAGTATCATTACACCGGTGCAATACAGTAGCTAATGATGACTTACTGAAAGTCAGTATTGGTAAGTGCAAGAGGCCTTGGATTTGTCCTGTGGCCTCAAAAAATAATCTTGCCAAGTCTTGGGGCATCAGTGAGGAGGCAGTACCTTCCTATAGAACTAAAACGGAAAGGTCAGGCTTGCTGGGAAAAAGAAATCTTTTGAGCTTTCTCATATACGGAATCCAATATCAAACTGACTTGTGTCACATCTTGCTCTTGTGGAGAAGTGAGTAAATAAAGATTAAAGTGTCACTTTCTGGCTTTCCGTCAAGGATGTTTAGTATTTGTGTTCTAGCAGAAGTTACAGACAGAGAAAAAAACAAACAGAAAAATTCACAGTTTATTATATAGATATAGAAGATAAAGGAAGAGAATTAAAGCCCATTATTTGAAACCCCCAAATATCATTGAATATTGATATTATCCAGCTTCAAGACCTCATGGAAAAAAGTCCATTTTTTTTATTGTTAGAGTAGTTGACAGAAGTCCAAAGAGTTGAAGATTCTATTCCGTGTGCCTTATTAGTGAAGCTTATTACCACAAAAGAATGTGGGGAAAGCAAAGCCTCTCATCATAATTATACCAAATGATAGCTTTCAGAGTTAGAAAACCAATGGCCTGAAAAATAGGGATTCTTTTTAAGGACTTGACTGTAAGTGATGTTCATTATTCCTAACAAACCTGGTGGAAGCAATATGCAGCTTTTAAACAAAGGCAATAAGAAATTCTTGCTCAAATAGTTTCATACATACTAATAAAATGCCCAATTTGAGTTTAGAAAATTTGCAGTCAAGAGGTCTAAGGATTTATCTTCAAAACTGGGATAAGAAAACTCATCTGACTCTTGCCCAAAGAAATAAAATGATGAAAAAAAACAAAAATGGGTCAGGTTAGTCACTCAATAGGAACCATGTGATCAATGTTTTTAAGTAGTATTTCATGTTGGGGTGTGACCATTCCAAAAATGGGCAAAAAGGATGATCGATGAATAAGTTAATTCTTTTAGCTTTTGTTGAGCAGTGATCTCTAAAAAAGTCTGAACTTTCAAAAAGCTAGTGTGAATGCTGCTGGACATCAATTGAGATCAATTGAGGATTAACTTGCATTGCAAATTGAGCCCCTCACTAAGAACCATTTTGGTGGAGGGGAGGTGAAAATACCAAAACATTTTCCTACTAGTTGGAGTGTGTGTGTGTGTGTGTGTGTGTGTGTGTGTGTGTGTGTGTGTGTGTGTGCGTGTGTGTGTGTGTGCAAAATTTCAAGTTTCTACTATGAAAAGTTGAGGCTGAGTGAAGTCCAGATACAGAGATTGATGGATACATATAAGTTTTAGAACACATGAATGACTTAAACCCAGCAACAGTGTTTAAATGGTCTTTTGTTGGGAGCAGTGATTAAAAAGCAATGTAGCTATTTATATTCAGAGTATTGCAACATATCTACTAACACAGAAGTTCTTTCATAAGGCTTCAGAGAGACTTGAATCCCTTTCAGCTTGAAAAAGGGATGAGACAATGAGATATCAGTCTGCCACTAGATGATCTTCTAGATCCTAAACTGGGAAATTAAAAGAATCAGAATAGACGAAGATTCCTAAATAGCCTTAGATTTGCAGACAACAATTTCCTTTTTGCTGAGAATCTTCATGACCTCCAGATGATGCTGGACAGACCGAATGAAGAAAGCAAGAAAATTGACCTCAACATAAACTTCAGTAAAATAAACGTCATGTACAACGAATGTGTTGAAGACAAAGACACAAGAATTAAAATCAAAGGCTTGGAACTGGAGAAAGTAGACAACTACATCTACCTAGGACAACAAATATCCATGAAATCCTCAAAAGAAGAAGAAATTAAGTGAAGAATCTCAGTAAGTTGGCAAGCTTTTGGCAGAAATATAATTCTGCTAGACCTAAAAAAAAAGCTTATACCAAAAATACATACTCCCAATAGTCACCTACAGAGCTGAAACATGCAATCTATCCAAAAGACTGACCCTTAAACTGAAAACCATGCAATGTATACAAGAAAGAATCATGCTCAATCTCAAATGGAGAGAACACAAGACAGCACTACATTATTGGAAAGACAGGAGTCTTGGATATCATAGAATCTAGTGGAAAACTTAAATGGCAATGGGCTGGTCATGTTGCAAGAATGTCAGACTGCCAATGGACATCACGACTCACAGTGTGGATCTCCAGAGATAACAAGCAAAACCAGAGCCATATATATATATATAATATAGCATGATGAACTAGACAACTTCAGACAGTACTTGTTCTATGAAGCCAACAATAGAGAGGTCTGGTTAATCTAGGGGAAGGTCTATGTCAAATGAAGGATGCTAAAAGGCTTTTGCTGCTGCTGATGATTTGCTTCCTCGAGAGTGCAGGATGAGACACAAGGTTGAATTTGATATGTAAGCCAACTGAAAATTTGGGCTCAAGGATAACTTGACCGGGATGAACATAGGATAGGTGACACTGGACCCTACTGACCCCTCAAGGTCAATTTCTAGGTCAAGTCAAGTTTTTGAATCTCTGAAAGATGGCTGAACTCTACGGGCCGCAACTTTGGGTACAAGAGTAACTTTAAACCAAGATGAACACAGGATAGTGTGCGCTGACCTCTGACTTTGGAGATAGTAAGTGGACAAATAAAGAGACAAACATGAGAGAAAACAAACATTTCTTCCAACTATGTTAGAAGTGATAAACCAGGAAATGGTTTTTAAAGGAAGAAAATTCATGCCTAAAGATAGCTTGTGTTATGATATAAATATACAATTTTTGCAACAGACTGACTTGAAAGATACAGAGGAAGAATGGTTGAAAATATTGAAGGGTCTGGTTAGTCACTCGATAGAAAATCATGTGACCAAAGTCTTTTGGCACCATACTTTGGGGGATGATCAATTAAAAAATTAGAAAAGGGTGATCAATGAATAAGTTAAACCTCTCATCTTTTGTTGCGTAAGAGTGTGAATTTTCAAAAAACAAGTGCAGATACCTCCGGTTACAAACTAAGGGATTAACATAGCAAAAAATTACCTTGCAAATTAACCCCCCCCCCCCGAAAACCTATTCAGGGAAGAGATTCCCACGAAACACAAAACAACAAATATTTTTCCTAGACATAAGAAATAATTTTTTAAATTTTCAGCACCCAAGCTCCATTGGTGTGGCATGTATGCATGATACATACAAAGATATCTAGCCAAAATCACATAAAAACTGAAGAAACCTCTGGTGATAGTTTTGGTTGATGGTTTCTGATATTTTAATTTTCCAAGCATTAGAGCGATGGCTGAGGAGGTAAAGTGATACGTCTTCTCCCCATTTATAAATATGCAACTATAAATGGGTCTCATATCTAATGAAAAAGAAAAAAAATGTATTACATTTCAGAAATTGCAGTAGCCAAGATTCTGCAATCCTTTTCAAGTGTAAAAGGAGGCAACATTACTGCCCCACCCTCCATCCAAGGAGAGAGTGGCTTATTCAAAGATTAAAATCCGCCAGCCATTGCAATATCAATAGAACAACAGCCGCAGGGATGAATTATTCAAAGAGGATAAACTCAGAGAAGCCATCACTGTATTAATGGCCGCAACAGTAAGTGGTTTGGTGGAGTGGTGAGCATCTTGCTCAAGTGACAGATACTCTCATTGGGGTTTCCTGGCAAGGAATTTCACACACAGGCAATCACCTTGCATTTTACAAACAAAAAAATAAAGAGCTGAATGGAGCAAGCAAGACTTAGCAGGCTTCTTTGAAAAAACTGTAAACAAATGCTTTCATGAAAACACTCTGACTTACTCTCAAAATGTGGTTTATGAAAAGCAGAAACACTGAGGAATGCTGGGAAGAAGTAATCTTTTTGGGGGTCTAGTTTTGACTAAATCTCATGCCTCGCAGACATTCTTTTTCTTCCTATCTGTTCACTCTGTCTGAATTTATTGCTTGCCAGCAAATTCCTACTATGTGATATACCACAAAATCATAAGTCTAATGACTAAAAACAGTTGAGCAGTTTAAAAACTCAATGAAACCATTATAGAATAACTTTTTAAGAACCATGAAAAAAAATGAGTTAAATCATACTGGAGCAAATGAGTATAGGCACACCTGAAGATCACTTTCAAGTGTGAAACAATTTGTTGCAATGAAGAACAAATACACATACACATCCCAGCCCCTATACCTTGGTATCTCTTGAGAGGTTCAACTCAGTGACACTAAAACCTGTAATTGATATAGCTTCCTGTCATCTTGCTCCTCCTTGTCACAGGTCCTTTGTTATTTGATACTTAAAGGGTGGTATGTATGTTGCATAAGCACATATCATCCATGTCACATATTTCTCCAAGGAGGAGAGATGGTCATCTACTGCCAGGAAGCAGAAGGTACGATACATATTTTCAATGAGCACACAGGTAATACACTTTGATCCAAAGGGCTGTGGAGCCACTCTTTGATCTCAGGTAGAATGCACAGATACTCTGCAAATATGCCCATCCAAAGATAAACAATTCTGTAATGTTCTTTATGGGTACTCAGCTAGTTTATAATAATACACTGTGCACAACAAAAAATATTGTTTCACCTTTGCTACCAGATGTTCATCATGACTGCAACGCTTTTGGTCGGCTTAAAAAATATATAATGTAAGAGCTTTCCGACCAAATCCTCACAATTCATCTTTTGTTGGCACAAAATCCAAACAGGACCAAATAAGTCTGTTTCCGATTATCTATCATTTAGTTTTTTTCTCATTCTTGTATGCAAAAGAAAAACCATTTCAGGGTGGGGGTAGAAAGAAAGCTTCCAATCTTTTTTTTTTCTTCTTAGCAAAATAAAAAAAGGATGTCTGGGGAGAAAAAGTTTTGGGTGTTCGACAAGAATTCGGGGAAAAGCAGAAAGCGAAGAAGGAACTACAAATATTTCATGACAGCATGACAATTTCAATGCAAGTGAACCTTAGTTTTGGCTGAGGGATTTCAACAAAATAAGAAGTATCTCAAAGCTACTCGTGATTTGAAAATCAGTTTTCTTCCATTCAAGAACCAGAGCAGCACAACTAAATACACACTTTTCTACAGTTGGAATACCAAAACTGTTACAGTCTGCCTTATGGCCATACATATATCTCTATATATGTTTGTACTGTGGATGTGAAGTGATCAGGTAGAATGTAGATGAAAATGACAATTGGAAGGTGAAAAAACTCAAAAGATAGGTGTTACCTCAGAAAATTTTTTTATCTTTCTGTGGATGTATTTTGATGCATTTCGACGATAGCCAGCCATCTTTTTCAGTAAAAATAAAATTATGGTGATTCACAGAGAAAATTTTTGCTGTTCCCATGTTTGATGCTAAAGAAGAGTTTGGGAATATTTCCGTGTTATTTGATTGTTCAGTCGAAGCAGGAGGGATGCTTTGATGCATCTGCGTGTTGATGAGTCCTGAATTTTCGTGATTTGGTGAGCTTGATGAAAGTTGATGCGGTGGTTATGTATGTTCCAGTGTTCCACCTAAATCTTTGATGGTTGTTGAGCATCAAACATGTAAACAGTGAAATTTTTCACAATGAGCTGCCACAAATATTTTTTTCTCTGAAAAAGATGGATAGCCTTCTTCGAAATGCATTAAAACACGAATAACTTTTTGAGTTGTAATATCTATCTTTTGAGTTTTTTCTCTTCCCCTTCTAATTGTCATTTTCATCTACATACATATACATATATACATGTACATACATATATATATGTGCATATACATACATATATATATATATATATATATATATATATACATTCTGTAGAAAGGATATAAAAAATTTCTTCTGCTACTACCATCTGCCTTACGGCCATATATATATAGATATATATATACATACGTATACAATATAGGCTTAAATAACTGCTTCAACTCCAAATTCTCATTTTGTTTATTCACAGTCTATATCTGCTATATTTGTTTCTTTCAACATGAAAAATTATGTTATTAAGAAACGGGCATATGATCCAAAAGAAATGACTATAAACTATGTTATATTATGTAAAAACTCTTATTTGAATTGAAATGAAAAACTGCCAGTAATGCAATGCTAGATATATATATATGTATATATATATATATATATGTATATACATATGTATATATATATATATATATATATATATATATACATATATGAGTATTAGGAATGGATGTAGGATCTGACAGAATGATTTTAAGTTGCATTATATTATACTGAAACTCTTATTTGAAATGATCTCCTGTCATTACACAGTAAATATATCACTTGGCCTAGACAAATTGAATGAGCAATTAAAGAAAATGAGGCAGCTGCAAGAATCCAACCTGCAACCGATATGGTAGCTGCTTCAACATAGCCTTGCTCCTACCATTGAGCTAAACAATTACCAGAAAAAGGCCCAAATATTCCTTTCAATTCCAAATTCTCAATTTTGTTTCTTCACGGTCTATATCTGCTGTGTTCATTCCTTTCAACGCAACAGTTATGTATCAAGAAATGGATATATGATCTGAGAGAACGATTATGAATTGTGTTATATTATATTGAAACTCTTCTTCGAAATGAATAAGATAGCTACGGTTGTTGACTTTTGTATGCAACTATGTGGGGTGTTAAATCATGTTTTGACAGCTTCTCCATTTTTTCTATTCAGTAAGTCTATTTTTTTAGTGAAGGTGAGAATCTCTAATTTCTCATTTAGGGATAGGTAGCATGGGGTTTCAATATTCTGGCACGTCTGGCATTTTGCAATAGGTATGTGGTCCCAGTAATATGTGGATAGTGATCCCTAAAACATAATTTAATACCCCACATATAAGTATTCAAAAATCAACCACCTTTAGTTATCTTGTTCTTCTCGTTATTATTAGTAGTAGTAGCAGTAGCAGTAGTTCTATTGAAATCGACAATTAGTAGTAGTAGCAATATTACTATCGAAATTGACAATTTTATTCTTATCTGAATCATTTGCTGACTCCTTTCAATTAATTGCATGAAGATTTTCATGAAAGTAAACTACGACCCAGTCATTTTAGATGTCTCCAACATCTTACAATGTGTAAGTGGATATTAGTTTTGAATGGATCGGGAATGAAGAAAACTGGCTACAAATATGGCTGACTAAGGAAATTTTGAAAATTTATCAAAATAAAAAAGGATTCTATCTTATTCCAAACGAACAATTTTTCCTACACTGATTAGTATCCTCATCTTGGTTGTTATAGTCACAGTGTTTCAGCCATTTTATCCCTCAGCATCCATCAGATATTTGTGTCAGTCAGGAACCTTTTGGGAATTTCGAAAGGAACCTTTTATTCAATTAACAGATGTCTCATATCACTTAATGCTTCATAATGCTGTAAGATGGGGATACTAGTCAGAATAAATCTGTACGTAATAATGATAATCCTTCATCTTGGAAATTCAGACAAAAAGGCATTTTTTCATTCATTGAATTTCACTGATAAATTACAACAATGTTAACCAGAAAATATATGTATACCCACATGTACATGATAATTATCTCAATAGTCAAAACAGATGCAGTGGTATCACTAGTAAGGCAGCAATTTCGTTGTTTGGTTCTATTCTCTTGATCAATTTAATTTAAATTTCAATGATTAATTTCAGCAATGTCAACTAGGAAGAAAAAAGCAGTTTTGGGTTTTATCGCTTTTAGATTTTTCGTCTTCATGAATAAAAATAAATTTTTGAAACTTGAAAGCAAAATTTAAAAAGAAATACGATTAGCACAGACAATTTACGAAAGAATTTTTTTTATTGAAATTTTCCTGCTTTTCTTTTCAATAGTTTTCAAGACAAATGAATAGACTTTTCCTTATCTGCCTCCTAGACAATTCATTATAAAAGTGATTTCATTTTCAGAAAAGACACTAAAAGTCTTCATCCTGGACAGTATGGAATAAATTTGGTAATTGAATGCAGTATCATAAAACTTTCATGAAACTTTTGATAGCAGTATTGATCTTTCCAAGATGCGTGTGTGTGTGTGTGTATGTGTGTATATATATATATATATATATATGAACACACACACACACACACATATATATATATATGTATATATATGTATATATATATATATATACATATATATATATATATATATATATATATATATATATATATATATATATATATATATATATATACACACACACATATATATATAGCTAATGCATAAAATAATAAAGATTTAAAGAAAGTAGACTATAGGGAGAAATATGGCAATTTTATGTCATATGAAAAAAGCAAAAAAACTTATATGAAACTTTTGACATCAATATTAATTTTTTCAAGGTTCTCTTTGAAAAAAAGAAATATATATACATATATATATATATGTGTGTATACATATATATGTGTGTGTGTGTGTGTGTGTGTGTGTGTGTGTGTGTATGTGTAAGTGTGTGTGAATGAATGTACGTATATATAAAGCAAACAAATAAATTTTAATAAGGTAATAAAGATTCAAAGAAGTGTTCTTTTAGATATGCCATCAACAATTCTATGTTGTTGTTCATACATGAAAATTACTCTAAGTCTAAAAGACAGGTCATTTGCGATGTCACATTTAGACAAGCATTGTTCCATTATCTAAATAACTCAGTTTAGAGGAATCACTTTTCTTCCCCCTGATCCATTTACAAGATGATTATTCAAGATAAAGGGCATAATTAACGTTAATAATTGTTTTGAAGAAATTTTATTTTTTGTCAAATCAATGTGTTTTCTTAGCTCATTTTATAGAATATAAATATATTTTTCTTCAAAACCTTCCCCCAAGTCCATTGAATATGCCTAATTGGTTGGGTTGAATTCATGTTCAGTGGTGTCTGTAGCATGACTGTCAAACAAACAGACCATGTGACACCTCTCCCATATATATATACAAATCTAATTCTCTAGACAAAAATCCATGTCAAATAAATGAGCCTAAAACAGTCATTTTGAGAGTTTGTATCTGACAAATGAAATGCAATGAATATTTGCACTGCTCAAGCTAATTTCCAATTACAATTCAAATGAAAACCATTCGGAAAACTGGACAAAACTTTATGAAATGTTTAGATTATCTTGGCTTTGAATTTAGGTTTGATTTTTCTATGCTTTTCCACAAAAAATAAACTAAAGTCTGATTTTGCCATCTTTATTGTCTGGAAAGTCTCTGAATTTTCAACTAAATGCAAATATCAATGCAGACTGTAAACGAAGAAAAAAGTCCCCTCCCTCCTGCAATTTTTTCAATGTTTCCATACATTAGTCCATGACTGAATCAAATTGATCCATCAAGATTGAAAATATCTAATTTATCTCTTTTTGATCCTTGCTGACAGACAGTACTAGCAAAGTTAGATCAGGATTTGGAGCACCCAAATCAGCTTTAACAAAAAATGGATCTATAATTCGGAGAAAATGTTGTTGTCTATTGTCAAAAGGTGTTTTGCTTTTGCATGACAATCTGCGACCACATACTATTTCCGACATGGTTCAAATGCTTCAGGAACTGAGATTCAAGGTATTGGAGCAGCTTCCTTATAGTCCTGACTTTGCTTCTTCTGATTATCATCTATTTGGTCTTCTCAAAGATGCCTCAAGAGGTCATCGATATGACACGGACTAAGATGTGATTCGTCCCTTATTATGTCAATTAAAAAAATTTTTTTTGTTTTTTGGGAAATTCACCCTCTAAGGTTTTCTGAAGGGTGTTCAAACTGCTATGTGAGTTTTTGCTCAATGGATTCTTTATTTTGAGTCAGGCATGTTATTGAAAATTCACACTATTTTAGTGATCATTGGCCAACAAAAGACAAAAGCAGGAACCTATTCATTCATCAGCCCTTTTTCCAATTTTTAAAGTGATCACCCCAAACGCGGCATATTGCCAAAAGATGTTGGTCACATGACAGTTTCTATTGAGTGTTAACCAGACCTGTTTTTTTTTCTTTGCATAAGGACAGGTTTCTGTTTACGCACAAGCCTCTTTGCAAATATCTAATTATGATCAGTATTCAGGCATTGTTGTCTTGTTGGAGTTTTTGCCAGAATATTTCTCAAGCTTTTGGATTTTTCAGTTGTTTTTTTTTTAAACCACTGAGCAACTCCAAGAAAATCAATTTGGCAGGGTACGATTAGGAATAATTCAAATTAATTAGACGAATGATTTTCTGTAATTAGAAAAATTAGGACTTGTAATTGCGATGCTTCATTAGTGCTGAAATGCAACAAGAAATAATTATTTTCTCCAAAAATTATCTGGTGAAATTGAAACATATTTCATGGTATAGAAAGTTATGTATCATAATCATGTGGAGATCTCAATCAATTAAGTATAGACGTGATGAGAAACATGAAAATGATTTAATGACACACTGATTCTTATATAATGGGCATTATATGCTTAATGTATTAATCATACATTTTACTTGGTATAAGGATGGTTATGAATTTTACTGAACATTGACACATTTAATGGTTTTATTAGATCAAGCAATTTGTCTCATTTTATGTCTCTATAGTTGTGACAATTATTACTGTTCATTTAGGTTTGTTTTGACTCTGTCTTGACTTGTACATGATTGACTCAGAGCCGAATATTAGATTATTACACTTGAAATTCTGTTGTTTTTTACATCATAAGGAATAATGCTAAAAGTTACAGATTTACTTATATTAATGGCAGGGGAGGTAACTGTGTGAGTTCTGATTTTTCATGATTCAGATTATTGTCTTATTATGTGAAAAAATATCTCTCAATTGCAAGAAAATTATAGATTCCCCTCATCCCAAATTTAAAAATCTTCTAAAAGCTTTTTTCTTAAATTATTTTTCAGACAGAAATTTGTTTGACATCCATCCCAAATGCAACATTGTCATCAGATTTAAAAAATTAGGGATAAAATTTTTTGTTTTTTGTTTGGCAAAAAGTTAGGGATATTTGTATTCATTAGTTCACCTAAAATAATGTTTTTGCTAATTTTACTTGAAAGAAAATGGTTGGACCATTATTATAGCAGAAGTCTGAAGAAATTCTGTGTAAATATTGTAATAGTCCATAATGGAACCCCAGGATTCTTTCTGAAACACAGACAGCCAAGATAACTATTCTCCTGAATGAAAATCAAGCTGACAGAATTGAAGAAGGACAAGCCATTTTGTTTAATGGCTGCCATTAAGACAATATTACAAGGACATCAGTATTCAACATGGAGGATCAGAGTTGAATGAAAATGCAGCCAAACCTCTTACATATTAAGAGGTCAATCGGCCAAGAAAATAAGACAATTATCAGACATATTGAATGAATGAAGAGTCAATAAATCTCTCTCCTTTGCGGTCAGTTGTTAGGATCTTTTATAGCAAGTGCATAAAGGGAAGGGAAATAAAAGCTCCATTTTATGTAAAATAGACTGTGCACGATTATATTGAACATAACATTGAAGAATAGGTCAAGTTTTATGGTAGAACAAAAGAATAAATAGTTTTTATTCATTTCGTCAGTTGAAGTCTAAAATTTACATTGTTATTTGCATGTAAAGTGATCTTCCCAGGCGATATTGGGTGACCTTGTTTGCATGATCTTCACAATAATTCACCAAAGTCTGCCTGTCTGTTATAGCATAACTCAAGGAGGGTCAGCGCTATGATCACCACATTTTCTGCATTTACTAATGGGAACCTGTAACATGTTCTTAGTATATTGGTTCTTGAAAAATCTGGAAGTTTTTAGTTAGGAGTTTGATTTACAATATGAGTATTTTTGCAAACTGGGATCTTACTTTGTGTTTATTGTTTAGCTGGACTGCATCTCCATCTTTTTTTTTACTGTATGAAGTAAACATCAAGCTGAAACCCTGTCCATATGGCAGGTTTTCAGCTAGTTCTGATTATAAAGCTACCATCTCCATCTTTTTTTTTACTGTATGAAGTGAATATCAAGCTGAAACCCTATCCATATGGCAGGTTTTCAGCTAGTTCTGATTATAAAGCTACCATTTACCAATCCTAGAGTATTCAACTCCAAAAAATTTTTCATCTTTTCCAATCTGTCTGATTGATATCTTTTGTGGTTTTGTCTAGCAAACACTAATTCTATTAATGATATAACTGAATCAATGATAGAAATTTCTGTAAGTCTAGTTGACCTTGTCAGTGACCTACAAGAAGCCATTGGCAAACTTGAATAACAATGGGAAGTCCATGTTGCAAGGGTATCAGAAAACTGCTGGACATTATGACTACATAGATCCCTCTAGATCAGCAATTTTCAACCGATGTGCCATGGCAAACTAATGAAGCATCTCTAAGTGTACCATGGGAGTTTTATAAAGGGTTGATCCTCCCCCAAACAAGGGCCATGGGATAGTGTTCCCAGTTGGACACAAAAATAACATTCAAATATGTTTTGACATCACCAGTACTTTTATGGAGCACATTAAACATTTTTTTCAATGAACCAATAAATAAATGTATTCTTCAATAAAAGCCTGAATGGCAGTTATGAATTCTCTCCAGAATTCCATAGTGTGGAACTTTTTAATGAATGACATTTTGTTTCAATGTGCAGCAATAGCAAATTAGATCTTTTGTAAACCATGATCAACAATATACTTTGGGCAATAATTATTGAATTATTAGTTCATTTAACTAACGAACACATTATTATCATTCTTTTTCTTTTAAATAATCAAATCTATCATTGAATACTGATGATGTGCCTTGACCATTTCAGTGGCTGGCTCACTTTACTGAAAATCACTGTTCTAGATCATGAGTTAAGTAATGACTGGCAATAAGAAAGATATCGTGACACGTTCAGAATGTTTTAATACCCTGATACTCAGAAGTGAAAAAACTGGTTGACTCTTGGGAAGGCCCATGTCCAACAATGGACTTCAAAGGGCTGATTGATAAATAATCAGTAGAGTGATTTTTCCTAGGTGATATCCAGTTGCCCTGATTGCATGAGTTTAATAATCTTGCCACCATTTACCCATCCTATAATATTCAAGTTTTTTTAATCTACTCTATTGATATCTTTAGTGGTTCTGCCTAGAGAAGAGCCACATGCCATTAATGACAATGAACAGTATGGAATCAATGATAGAATTTTCTTTTAGTCTAGCAGATCTTACCAGTAATATCTTTCGGATTAAATTTGCAGAGAAATGCAATAATGGAATTGGGTTTGGAGTTTTTGCACTGGTTGCTGTTTTTATCTTGATCTTCTTCACCAAGTCAGCCACAGTTTTCAGAGAATTTCCACTCTTGCATCAAAAGATCTTACAAAATTACTGACCTCATAGCTAACCAATATATATGGCACTGAATAGAAAGAATTGTCAATAACTTTGAGGAGAATCATTAACATTCAAACATTTGTTCCAAAAATCAAATTTTTCTTCCCATTCTTGGTGCTGATAAAACAACATTTCAGTCAATCTATCCTTCAGTCCTGGTGACTTGGAGAAAAAAAAGCTTTGTCTTTTTTCTTAAATCATACACCTGACGAGGACTGGGGAATGGCTCATCTGAAACAATGAGTTGATAACAACAAGAATGAGGGGAAGTGATTCGATTGTCAGAACAAAAGTTGTAAAGAATGAGAAATTAAATTTTTTTACAAAAATCTCTTCCCATTAAAAATCAGTCAAAAATTCATTTCTTCAGGTTTACATTAAAAACCTTCAACCAAAACCGTCAGTATAGGTTTCTTCAGTTTTCAAGTCAGTCTGGCTGCTGCAGGGTCAAACTCCACTCCAACTTCTATTCCGATTGAAGATGATCTTTGCAACTTTTGTATTGTATATATAATAAATAAAAAAATCACAAAAAATATAGTTTTAGTATCGTGTATTCATTCATTGAAATGAAAAAAATCCTTTTGTATTCATAACATAAATTTGGGTAGATGTGTAAAACGTTTTAATTTAGCTCAGTTGGTAAGAGATATATCTACTAATCGGTTACTCTTGATTGCAAATCACAGTAGGTGAATGTTATTTTGTACTTGCATTAATTTGATGAGGATTGTTCTTGTTAGGGTAGAAAACTAGGTTTGGACTGGAGCTGGACACACAGGCTTTGAGTTACTCTGATTTATTTCCCCAACTGAAAAAGAATAAGTGTTCTCTTCTTCAGGTTAAAATGTCTATCATTTATCTTGTACTTTGTCATATTGGAGAGGCAAGATTGCAAATGGCTGCCAGCAAGGTTCATGTTGAAAAACATTAACCAAAACTGTCAACAAGTGTTTCTTCAGTTTTCCAGTGATCCTGGCTGGCTAGGTATGTGACATACATACAGGTCATACCAATGGAGTTACAGGGCTGAAATTTTAAACATTTACTCCTTACTATGTGCAGAAAAAACATTTGGAAACAGTCAACCAGAACTATTTACGAAGGTCTCTTCAGTTTTTAGTCGGTCACACTGACTGGCTATGTATGTGAGTATCATGCGTACATGTAACACCAATGGAGCTAGAGGGATGAAAATTAAAAATTTACTCCCTAGTATGTATATCTAGAAAATCCTTGTTTTTTTTGTTTTTCGAAAATCCCCCCTATAATAGGTTTTAGAGAGAGGTTGCATTTACAATGTAAGTTTATATAAAATTGGTCACTCAGTTTGCTCATTTTTTCTTCCAATTAGAACTTTTTTAGTAATCCCAACCTAACAAAAAGTGAGAGAATTTATTTATTGATTACTCTCTTTTCCAATTTTTTTAACTGATCATCCTAACACGGCATGCTGCCAAAAGTCATTAGTTCCATGATAGTTTCTATTGAGTGACTAACCCAACTTGTCTAATGTAATGCACACAGATCACATGTTGTACTGAATGACTCTTACCTAATATTCATTATCTAACTAACTATATGATATCATCTTATTTTGTATACCTAATATCATCTTATTATCATATCAACATTTATCTGTTGCACTTTGTCAGATTGGACAGGCAATATTGCAAATGGCTGTCAGTGAAGTCCATGGTTAATGTTGTGCATAAAACCTCATGTAATGTTCTTGCTGTACCAAATAACTCTAATCCAAAATGAATGAAAGTTAGTGGGTAGGAAAAGCGTCATCAAATACCCAGCCTCTCCATCCCCAGCAAGAATGACTATGGCAGAAATAATCCCATGGAAATTCAGCTCAAGTGGTTGGCAGGCAACAAAATAGCTTGGAGTACAAAAAGAGATCAAAACGGGGTTAATCTTCATTATACCATGTTTCTGGTTCATTTGTGCTGAACAAGTGATGATAGCTAATATCTATACTAGATGAATGTTACTTACACAAACATTGTTTGAAATCATTTAGAAACAAAAAGACTTTGAAAATGGTTTTATATCAGAGATGGATTTAAAAAAAAGGATGAGTGAATGCTGAAATGAAGAAAGAATGGAGAACAGAGAGAAACCAAAAATTTATGTAAGGAATGGTACAGTGGATAAATTAATTTTAGAGACTAAAAATGAGGGGAAATGTTTGGATTCTTACTGAGAGGAAAAAGGATGAACCGATGGGATTGGAATTAGAAGGAAATGGAGAAAGAAACTATGGAGAAATGGGTCCGGCTGCTGCAAGCTCAAACTCCGCTTTAACTTCTATTCAAATTTGAGAAGTTCATCCCAACTTTTTTTTCATTGTAATGATAATGAATGATAGAAAAAGAATTTATATTTTGCATATCTGTAAGATAAATTTCCTATGTAATATATATATAGTACTTGTCAGTTTGGCTCAGTCACTTGGTCATGATTTCAAATCACAGTAGCAAAATGTTAACTTCATTGATGTATTTATCTATCAGAATGAAATAAATGCTCGTGCTGAAATGGATCGATCCGGTTGGGATATTAATGACCACAATGTTTCCGCACTGGGAAAAATAAAGTTTTGTCTCTTTTCTTGAATTATATACCAGACAAAGATTGGATGAAGGATCACCTGAAACTTTGTTGACAACATCAAAGATTAGAGAAGATTTGATTGTCAGAAAGAAAGTTATAATAATAATGACCTATCAAAGATATAGACAAGTGGTTCCCAACCTTTTTCAAGGCCATTCCCCACTTTTGTCAATGAGATTACAAGTGTTCCCCTTTCTATTTTCCAAGTTACAACAAGCATGATGACAAAAAGTCAACACTATCAATAGATTTAAAATTATTTTCATAAACCTAAATTCCCCCCTTGGTGGGAACCAAAGTTAACCACTATCTGGTTTATAAATAAATTTTATGATAATGCCCTTAAACCATCATCATCATCATCATCATCATCATCATCATCAGTCTTTTAATGTCCGTCGTTGGACATAGACCTTCCCCAGGATTTGCCACACCTCTCTATCATGGGCGTCGCGGAGCCAGTACTTCCTGAACTTGTCTAGCTAGTCCCTCCATCTAATATTCAGCCTCAGTTGTGCATGTCAACTCGGGGGATCCATATCGTGAGTCGTGATGTCCATCGGTTGTCTGAACCATCATCATCATCATCATCATCAGTCTTTTAGCGTCCGTCGTTGGACATAGACCTTCCCCAGGATTTGCCACACTTCTCTATCATGGGCGTCACGGAGCCAGTACTTCCTGAACTTGTCTAGCTCATCTCTCCATCTAATATTCTGCCGGCCTCGGTTGCGCATATGGTCTCGGGGAATCCATGTTGTGAGTCGTGATGTCCATCGATTGTCAGCCATTCTTGCAACATAGCCAGCCCACCGCCATTTGAGATTTTTTATGGATTCTATGATGTCTCTAACTCTTGTCTTTTCCTGGATGTGTTGTGCTGTTTTGTGGTCTCTCCATGTGAGGCCCAGCATTATTCTTTCATGTGCACGTTGCATGGTTCTCAGCTTACGGGTCTGTCTCTTGGTTGGGTTCCATGTTTCAGCTCCATAAGTGACTATTGGGAGGATGCATTGGTTATACACCCTTCTCTTTAGGATTAATGGGATCTTCTTATTTTTGAAGGTTGAGCTAGCTCTGCCAAAGGCTTGCCATCCTAGTGTGATTCTTCGCTTGATTTCTTCTTCTTTCGAGGGTCTCATGGAGATTCGTTGCCCTAGGTAGATGTAGTGGTCTACTTTCTCGAGTTCTGTGTCCTCGATTTCGATCTTAGTGTTCTTATCTCCAATGTGGTTGTTGCACATGATCTTTGTCTTGCTGAAGTTCATGTCTGAACCATTCTGATCTTCAAATCCTATCTTATATCTTCCAAAACTCTGGTAGGGTCTTATAAACTATAAAGATCCATTAAATGTGAAGTTATTCCACTGA
This sequence comes from Thysanoteuthis rhombus, assembly GCA_963457665.1. Lineage (NCBI taxonomy): Eukaryota > Metazoa > Mollusca > Cephalopoda > Oegopsida > Thysanoteuthidae > Thysanoteuthis > Thysanoteuthis major. Next base: position 6,278,413 of record OY735223.1, read on the forward strand.
TATTATATTTTGTTGACACTGGGTACTCCAGTAGGAGATCATTTCCCCTCAACCAACTCATTAGAATCTTTCTATTCCATTAATATCCCACCCAGCCCTAAACTGGCCTCCTTTTCAACATGGAAGATGCCTAGCATTGCATTCGAAATGACTTGTCTAAGATGTGCCACTCTTTAGTTGCATGATAGGAACACATTGAATTAAATGCATGAGTAAACATTTTAATCCAACAGAAATTTTATGTACACTTCAACATAATCCTTATATTCATATTACACAGCAACAATAATGTAAACATGAAAAAAGTGTCCCAACCTTCCATTTTCTCAACAATTAAAATCTGCCAACTGAAGCTGCCACCGCCTGCTGTCAAAATAGGTTTCTTTAGTTTTTAAGCTGATCTAGTTGGCTACGTATGTATCAAGCATACAGGCCACACCAACGGAGCTATAGGGCTGAAAATTCAAGCATCGACTTCTTACTATGCTCAGAAAAAACAACTTTTTTTTAAAAAACCCTCTCCCCTTCAAATAGATCTTAAACAGGGGGTTCAATGTGCTTTGTTAGTTCATGCTAAATTGATCCCTTACTTTATGTCAGCTTGCTTTTTTGAAAATTCAGGCTTTTTTGGTGGTATTTGCCCAACAAAAAGCAAGATAAGTAACTTATCCATTTATTATCCCTTTTTCTAGTTTTTAATTGATCATTCCCAACACAACATGCTGCCAAAAGACCTTGATTATGTGACGGTATCTATTGATTGTTTTTATTGCAATTAGCCCTTCCTATTCTTCAACATCGATACAAACATTTCTTCCTTCATTAACACAAGCCAAAATCATCAGCACTATAACTTCAGTTTGTTCCAAAATTGAGGAGAACGTTGGAGGGTAAGGCACCTAAAAGACGTGGGTGTTACATCTCCATTTCAAGGAACACAAGACAGATAATACTGGGTTACATGGTGCTTGAAGTGATACATAACCATGGGATTGGAATGTGATACAAGGTCATTTAATTGTGGTTTCTATTAGCATTTCCAAGTAATTGCTTGGATTAAGTTCAAAAAATAAAAATTTAACAAGTATAGATGCATAAATTACACAGATAATTAGGAACAAATAAGAGACTGTTTACTTCTTATTCACATGAGTTCATGTGGAGAAATGCTGCTAAAAATGACCAAGAAAACTTATTTAAAATCATTTTATGATATTACTTTCGGCTGTATATTCATTTTAGTATTACAAATGTTTTAAAAATATTCAACTTTCTCTTAATTACTACTTCAACCCTAAATTATATCCTCTGTTGTTGAATTCAAAAAAATACAGTTTTAAATGGTCAAGTTGTCTGCTCTCATTTGTTCTGTAATAAGTTAGCAACAATTGTGTCTATACCAGTTACATCCCTTTTCACTTTGTGAACATTATCCGAGGCATCAGGTAATGAAACTGACCCTACCCTACCAAGTGCAGTTAATTATATCAATGGGTTTGTTCATTAAGCTATTGACAACAACGAAGATACCAATTGAAGTGAGGAAGATGTCAATCATAGATCTTCACACCAAAATCTTATTAATTGGATCCCTCTTGATCTGATTGGTCAGCTTCTGCCAATGAAGCAAACTTTGATCCCCTGACTGATGAGATCTACGTATAACCGTCCATTTACACCCCACCAAGACCGAGAGGCTAATTTGATCCACTTTGCTTTTATTTATTGCAAGTTTTATCCGAAGAGGATTTGTAGAAAACCAATAAAATGGCTGACAATCAAAGATGGGAATGGAATAAGAATGATTAAGGAATTTTCATTTGATACAGGAAAGAAATTCTATCAGTCACATCTTTTAAATTTTTCTTATCATATTTCTATACAACACGGAAAAAATTATTTGAGACTTTTTCTTTGCTTTCTCAACTGTTTTCTTGACTTGTTCAATATAGGTGTGTAGCTATGGTAGGAAGGTGGGATGGGATGATTTCAAATCACTCCCAAACACCCAGGCTTTCTAATAAATAACCCACAGTAATATCTTTATTGATGGTTTCGAATTACTGCATTACTGATGGAGAAAGGGTAGCCCGCAAGCAACTAAGCCCTTCCTGACCCAAAATGGAGCTCAACTTGCTAACATCATAACTCAAATCTAGTCTACTTTGTATGTCTAACAATTGAGCTGACCACTTTCTGTTGTTGATATTCTGTCTTCAGAACTTCTGTTGTTTTCTCCTGAGAATATATTTCAGTTTCTTCACGTATTTGTCTTGCCCAAATCTAATGAGACACATTATTGGCTTTCGTTCAAATCCACTTAAGACAAAAACCCCCATTTAAAACCACTGAAGGGGATCAAATCAGACTCTAGGCTTTGGTGATATGAAAATTGTAGTCTGTACAAAGATCTCATTTGTCAGAGGATCAATGGCTGATTTGTTGGCAGATGCTGACAGAAGAAGAGCTCTTGTCGAGGGGGGGGGGACAAAAAAAAGAATTGAGAATGGTCTAGGTATATAATACAGGTATATGGTTCCCATATAAAAAGACTGTTTTATTATTTACTGGTGCTTGCTTCATCGGGTCGTTTAGAGGTCATACGTTTCCACTAATGATCAAGTGCATACTTTGACAGAGGAGTCATACATCGGAGCATACTTTCACTACAAATAATGGAATACACCAAGATTTTTTCCAAATATACCCTTTTGACCACCCTCCTCTTGGAAGTATATGCTCCCACCCTGAAAAATTGGCAGCAGAAACCCATGCATTAGACTCCATTGTATTTCTATTATAAAGACAAATGTGAACAGATCTTGTTAGTCACTAAATAGAAACCATCACATGGCCATTTCAGGAGTGGTCAATTAAAAATTGAAGAAAAGGATGATCATTAAATAAATCTCTAATATTATCTTTTGTTGGTTGGTGATCATAGAAAAATATAAATTCTTATAAAAGCAAGTGTAGAAGCAAAATGGGAGACCAATTTAGTATAAAGATACATTGTAAATCAAACCTCAGAATAAAAAAAAAAATTGGGGGTGAATTTTCAAAAATTAAAAAAAAAGTTTTTTGTAATCATTAGAAGAAAATGTTTTAATTTTCAGCCCTCTAGATCCATTGGCGCATCCTGTACATGTGAAGCGTACATAGCCAGCCAGCCAAACGTGAAAACTGAACAAACCTATGTTGACAGTTTTGGTTGACAGTTTCTAATGAAGATATTATTCAGAGACAAGCAAAGTAGAAGCAATGTTTTTCTACAGCTTCATGCTTCACACTGTCGTGTTGAACACAAGAGGATATTAAATGTCAACCTGTAAATCATGAGCTAAAACCTAATTATTACTACAGACTGCAATTGTCACAGTAATTGCTGTCATCCCTCCCTGTCTCCATTCAGAAACCTCATTGCACTAACCAGCTTTAAATTCCAATAAAGTTTCAAATAATTCAAATAAACAGGTCTGCTAGTCACTCATTAGCATTTGACAGCATGCTGTGTTGGGAGTGATCGACTAAAAAGATTGGAAAAAAGGTGATCAACGGATAAGTTACTTCTCTCACCTCTTGTTGGGCAGTGATCACTATAAAAAAGTCTGAATCAAAAAAAAATTAGGACACCAAAAATGGATCAATTTGTCATAAACTCACATTGCAAATTAAAGTAACCACTAAAAACTTATTTAGTTTTGGTCAAGTGTTTTGTCTCTTGAGCAACAACTCCCAATGGAAACCGAGGATAAAATCTTGGTTTCCATAGCATACATCAACAGTCAAAGTGAGTGAAGCCATTTCAGGTGCTTGTTGCCTCTAAATCAATTTTAACAGATTGCAAAATCCCGAAGGACTTCAAAATGAGACAGCGTAGCATGATACTCAAGCAGGGACAGCTTGCTTTAGCAAGTGTAAGGGCAATATTTATCTTATTTCGAAGCTGCCAATTCAATCAAATGTCATATATCTCAAAACCTTGAAGAACTTTGGTGTCTAGTCGAGGTTGAGGAGTATAGAGAAATCTTGTAATATGTGATTCCTGGGCAGGAATGGCTCATCACAGTCAGCATAAGGGCAATATTTATTTCATTTTGTAGCTATTGATTTAATCATTTGTTTTGCTTTCCTTGTCATGGATCAACATCTTAGAGAAAAATACTTAATAAATGCAGATATTGTACAAACAAGCATATAAGTCAGATTTTACACTTTTGCTAATTCAGTTTTTCTCCATTCAGCTCCATTTATTCATTCATGTGACCGTATGTAAGTATATATAATGAACAATATGACTCTTTCTATTTGTTACTCTGTCTTAAAAAATAGGATCTTCCACTTATTTGATTTCATTGTGCAAAAAAGCAGATAATTCTGATTTTACACTTTTGCTAATTCAGTTCATATTGATTCAGCTCCGTTTGTTCATTCTATCTACATATGTATATGCGCATGTATCTCATGATATAAAAGTCCATGTTGCACTTTTGTTAGTTTGTTTCTTAGTTTCTGTCACACCAAAGTAAACAGAGAGAGAGGAAGGGGGGTGAGTGGTGATGCAATTATGTTTGTGTGTTTGCATCTACATCACTACAGCTGTTGCTGATGGCTCAATGGTAGCATGGGAAAAATTCAAATAAATACTGAGATCATTTTCATCCAGAGAGAAAAAATGTTTATTAGTTGTCATTGTTAACACATACATACACTATCAAATTTATCCCTAAAATTAAAGATTTGACATATACAGAGAGGCTGAGGAAACTCAATCTCGAGATGCTGGAATTCTGCCACGACTGAGCTGATTTTTTGGGGGGTCTACCCTATTCATGATAACATCCATACCTTGGACAAAAACTGTCAATGCTCTTTGTGCCCAGACAAGTGCATGTTCACTGCATCATTTATTATCCGCTAAAAATCACCTGATGACATAGTGAAAAACTCCAGGTACAGATATCCACTGAACTCAGAGAGAATTTGTCCACCCAAGTGACCAAACCATGAAATGCTCTCAACGAAGAGATCATTCCCTCCAAATCAATTAATGCTTTTGAATACAACTTAATGAAGGATATCAGAAACTTCAAGTCCGACTATGAATTTTTATATTAGCAGAGTCCCACCCGTCTGGCTATGCAAGATTGCTTGGTGGACCGTATATGGTTTCATGATACTATTCAGCTCTCATTATTTCATACGAAGGTATAAAATTTCCTTTCTAAAAAGAAAATTAATAGAAATTCAAATATATCCATGAATTTCACAGTCTGTAACAACAGATACTCCCACTTGGAGAAAACAATTCTTCTAATAAAAATATCTTCTACCCATCATTTGAAATAATGAACTTGAATGGATTTGAAACATGGAAATTAACAAAATGAACAGAGAACCAATTTAAAATTACACTGAGAGCCATGGAAAGAGTAATGGTAGGAAAATTACCACAAGAAAAAGATCAACATGGATCAGGAGAAAGACTAGAGGATGATGAATCAACCAAATAACTATAATAATAGCACTTGAAAATAAAGTTTCGGCATTCAATCAGTATGTTGTGCAATGAAAAAGAGGATTTAAAAATCTTGAAAGTTGAAAGGTCCCTAGTAGAAATGGACTGGAATAGAGAAAGAGAGAGAGAGAGAGAGAGAGGCAGTTTATTGATTATTAGGATGGTTAACTCTTAGACACCTGATTTTTCTTTTAAACTGTAAAATTCTTTAAAACACTATATATTTTCAGTTTTTTAGTGCCTGAGAACCAGTAAAGCTATTTTCATTCTAATTGATTTTGCAGTTCCAAAGTTCAATATTTTTTGCATGTTAACACATGGTTATTTACATATAAAATGTAGGCAAAAAAAACAGATCATCTGGAACTCTCCATTTTTTAATATTTGAGGTTTTTTCAACATCATAGCCAAATTTCGACAAAATCAGTCAAGATTTGAGAAATTTTACCAATTGTGAACAAAGATAATGTTCTTGCTTATAAAATGTAAACAAACTATTCAATCGTCCATAACTTACCATCCCCCCCCCACTAGTATCTCTCCACAAGCCTACATACAAAATTTAATTGAAATATATTTAGGAATAACAAAGTTATTCAATTGAGAATCTGACACAACAATGGCAACAACAACAACAGACACTCATAGTTAATGATTGTCCCCAGCCTTTTTTCCACCAAGGTGAGGGAAAAAGAAAATGTCGGGGGTCAGGGAATAATGCAAGCGCTACAGACAAAATAAGACAATGGCAACACAGATAAAACAACATTGAGAGCAATTTATACAAAGCAATTCTACGAACAGAAATATGCAAATGAAACATTCAGTGACTAAAATACATGCAGGTGTGACAACATATTATACTTAAATACATACAAATGCACTAATACCTGAGGTCATCTTTAAAATAGTTGAGGCTACCAGGTCAAACATTGTATAGATGGCCCTAACCTCTCTCACTCCAACACACTAATGAAGACATTAATACTGGTACCATGACTTTTTATTGAACAATGTTCATACATGTACACAACATAAATATACACACACATATACACAAACATACCACATACACACAGGCCACTTATGCACAAGCTAAAACCATGAATGCACGAGGATGTTTGTAGCATGTGAGTGTATATTTTGCATTTTCGATGATACATTCGACAAAGTATTGTATCGATAGTTTTGCAGCGGGTCATTAGCATTGAAAGAGTTTTTTTTTACGAGCGAACTACTTGTTGTTTATCTTAATTAAACGACGGGGACAAGGTATGGAAATCCAGGCTCAACAAGTAAAGGAAAAGATATCACCTAAATCCATTATCATAAACACTGCTACCATTAGAGAAAAATTCTGTTTACCACCATTTCATCTAGATAGTACACCTGAAGAAGACGGTAGATAGGCCAAAATATTGTTTTAACAACACAAACAACAAGAAAGAGTTCAATCGTCTGGAAAACTCTTTGAAAAAATTGTGCCATACTAATACTTGACGGCTGAATCAATGGACTTTAAACTAGAAAGCACTATTTAGGTTTTTAGTGAGATATGTGAGCTTGGCTCATTCTGAGAGATAAATCAATTCAAAGCACAGTTTTAGAGAGACACATCTGCATATCATTCTCATTGACTGTCTAGCCTGAAATTTTGCTTATACTAAAAAAAGAAAAGAGCAAGATTGATACTATTGTGATATAATATCTACGACATCACATGGCCAACTAGTATTTGTTATAACACAATTTTATCAATAGTTTTTTCTTTACTTCTTTTTTGGTTACTTCAAACACTTTCATATCAGGAAAGTAAAAATTTATATGCATTTCAGTAAATATTTTTTATGGTGGAACTTCTGTATTTTATATAAGACTTTTTATAGGGTCACTGCAACGGAAAAACCTTTTATATGCATTTTCATATTCCAAAAGGTAACTCAATCCTAGATTCAGTTTCAAAGAGACACATTTGCATATTATTCTTAAGAGACAGACTAGCAGAAAAGTTTGCAGATACAAAATAAAAGAAGAGCAATATCAACTCCATTTTGAAATGATATATACAACACTACAAGGCTAACTAGTATACATACTCACTAATACACTTACACCTAATGGCTCGAATAATGCACTTTACAACAAGAAACCTGGAGAGATATACCTTTATTGGTGCACTTTATTCATTCCAAAATTTTCCGTACTATTCAAAACCGCGCAGTTCAAGGTCTTATTATTATTTAATGTTTTTTCTCCTTATACTGTTACATTGATTTGTACAGCAATATATAAACCATACTATATTGAAACCTGTACTAATCCGATCAATAGATGCTCTCACATATATATATATATAATTAGTTTCTTTCCTTGAAAATATCAAATTATAGAAAATCAGATGTATTGTTGAATTTTTTCCACGGGTAAGAGTTAATTATTTATAAAAGCATAGAAAAAATTACCAATACTTCTATAGAAGTAGAAAGAGTAATTCCATATATACCTCAATTTTTCATACTGTTCTAGGTCTTATTATATTTTAATATGTTTTTGTTTTCAGCCATCCTCAGTTAAATTAAGTCGTACAGCATAACCCTTATACATCAAAACCAAACCATTCAAGTATTGCTGTATTTAAAACTTCTTCATCTCCATGTTGTGAGATTTAATACTTGAAAGCTCCACTGGCAATCACGAGGCTGGACCATGATTTATTGCGGTATGCAGACAGTGATCTCTCTCAAGCTGCAGGTGTCTGTGAATATCATTAATTTTAGTTCATCTAAATCAGCTAAGGACGTGCAAATGGTGTGATGGTTAATGGTGTAGACAATGGAATCGGTGAGCAGAGTTCAAACTCTAGCTAAGAAAATTAATGTTCACTTTGCACATTTATCCTTGGGAAAGGCATGAATCCATCTATTCTCGAACAGCTGTGGGTAGAATAGCAGGGCAGACCAGTCTCTCCAGCCTTGAGAGGTAATTTGTCTAGGTCAACTCTGAATTTAAAAACTGTGGAGAAGGCAACTGGAAATAACTCCACTATCCTTCCCAAAGAACCATCATGGTAATTCTCAGTTTGAAGCTGTAGATAGCCATGATTGCTCACTTCCTGAAAGCATGTGACACATTTTGGAAATCAGCCAATCAAGTAGTGCAACTTTTGCAATAATTGACCAATCAGAATGCATCTTGATTCCTTTGAGACACCATATATTCTTCTGGATTTTCATTTCACTGCATCAAGTCTGATTGGTATACTTTGCGTTTTGGTTCATGATACAACTAAAAGAACAAAACAATATTGTTCATAATTGAATTTGGTCCCCGAACCTCTAGAACTTTTCTTTGAATTATTATTCTCCCATTTCTGCTCTCAAAATTTTCTCATTGTTACCTTGTTATTTTCACACCATGTGAAATGAGGCAGATGGTCAAAAGTTCTAGTAAAATGAGATTTTTATGAGATATTTTTGAATTTAAAGCCAAGACTATACAGTTTATCGAAAAGTATTTATTTTAAACGCAATATTATATATATTTGAGAAAGTTAATGTTTATGTCCATCTCGTCTTTGTGAAAAGCACATCTTAGCCTGGGGTATGGAATTACGACACCCTTAAAATGTACCAACTTAAAGAATGTATTACACATTATAGATAGGAGATTGCCGTTTCATTTCTGACACGAAAAATAACTTTTCATGTGGAATCCAATATTGTTTTTTCATGCTGAATTTACTTTCCTTAACAACAATTCTTGGCCCTTTTCATCTCGAGTAAATCCAGCCATTTTTGCTTGTACCACTACAACAATTCAAGGTCCTGTAATAGTATTCAGTATGGCTTCCTTTTTTATGATCAGAACAGTTATCAGAACAAAGTAATACCCATCCATCTCATTTGGATGATTTGGATGAGTTTTCTCTGTACGTATATCTATGATGCAAGGGAGTTTATGATAAAAGAATTCCTGGATCCACCCCCTATTTAATAAATTGTTTGTTGGCCCATGACCCATCTCCTCAGAAGATGTGATTGTAATTTGCAGAGAAATTTTGGAGATATTGTGTGGCCAAACAAGCATACAAAGAAACACAAATCTATTGGTAGTGGAAGATAAGGTTTTAGACACTAGGTAAAAATGGTCGGCTCTTTCTGGATAATCTGTGCCCGCAACAACATCAATAACGATGCAAACTGCATGCAAGAGAGAAGTTACTCACCCACAGGAACTAATTGAGGATCTGACAAAAGACAATATACTTATATAGATATATATAAAAATGGATAATGATATCCAACAAGATATAAACTTGTGAAACTGACAATTCATTTTAATATCAATGAAGCCATTTGCTATATCATAGCCTCTTCAGATTGATTTCTGATTTAAGATACAGTTGGATGTAAAGTTTATGGTGGTTGATATGGATAATCATTCATAACAAAAAAACATTCTCAATAACTGTCATCTACCATCTCCCTGACAACTAGTGTTTACAGAGTTCAGTAATGAACATTAAAAAAACATCTTATATACACTGTCAATCATAAATGAATGTACTCCTACAACTTTTTTATGGATAGTTAATTTTCTTCTGAACAAAACAGAAAAATGTTGTCCAAAAAATTGCCAAAATATACATATGTTGCCATCCCAAAATGAGTACATCTCTACAAAAGGTATTTTGAGTGACAGAGTTCGAAAGTTGTTGTATTTTATCATAAATAATACCTGATAATAATTGTTTTGATTGATAATGTTTCTCTAGAACTCCTGCTACATTTGATTTAAAAGAAAATTATCTTTTCATAAGAAAATGGTAGGGGTGTATTCATTTATGGGTGATACTATATATATCTATAAGTATTTGTAAATATATATATATATATATATATATATATATATATATATATATATATCAATTAAATGTAAAAATTTGGTCTATAACAATGGTTAAACCTTTGTTTTGCTACTTAAGCTTATCAAATAGACAGTATAATTAGGCCTGCATAATTAGGACAGCTTGAGTGAATCATAATCATTTACCTTGCAATATATATATATATATATATATATATATATATATATATATATATATATAGAGAGAGAGAGAGAGAGAGAGAGAGAGAGAGAGAGAGAGAGTCTAGAAAGCTTTACAGCTTAATTCACCTATTTCTCAATATCTATCAATGCAATTTATGTAATTTTCATCTGTATTCTCTCCCTGTTTCATGTGTATTTCATTATTATGGTACAATCTATAATATGTCTCTTGTTGATATTATCAGTTGTTTACCATGTAGCTGTTTTGTGGATTCTATAAACAAAACAGTTATATTAACATGGTGACCCACCAGTGTTGATCAAACACCACCTCCCTTCATTATATAGTTTTGCCATATATGTACTTAGTCATTTTATACAAGGTTTCAATGTGTATTATATATTGATAGAATTTCATACTACAAAATTATTTTTTTAAACAAGGCTTATATCTATCTATCTATCTATCTATCTATCTATCTATCTATCTATCTATATATATATATATATATATATATATATATATATATATATATATATGATGGATAAAAAAGTCTATAACCTGAACCTCTTAGCATCCAGTCCTTTCTTCTAAAACTTGAACTGATTTGTAAGCAAGTCAGTAATGTGTGCAGACACATTAGTGTAGCTGGATGAACAATTATTTAACATTGGACTTGAAGAGGAGCAATTCTGGTCATTTCATCAGGGCTAAATAAGATTACAATGGCAAAAATGTGGAAGTGGAGAGTAAGAAGCATGGGGTGAGCAGGAGAGCAGACATCAAAAGCTGAGACTTTTGATAAGGTAGAAAAAGTCCTTGGAGAGAAAACCCAGTTAATGAGGGTGAGATCAAGTTCCTAACAAACAGAAAAAAACAATTGCACCTGTTCAGGGTGTAAAATGTTTTGGAAACATTCAACTTTTTTTGTAAACAGACATTATTGTAAAATACCAGAGTCCACCTCAAACCAGTAGTTGACTTCGTTAACCAACTGTGACAAGAATAATCCACACTAAATTCAGAGGAGTAAAAATCAACATTCCTCCATTATTTGAAATCATGACCAACTGACTAATACTTGTGCTTCTTACCGACTGAGCTAAATTGACAAGCTACCAAAATTTTCATTAGAAATACACAAGGGCTTATTTCATTGTAATAAATGAATAGATGTTTAGAATCAATATTGCTCTACTGTGTTGTAACAAAGACCAAGTGAGAGGTAGTAGGCTCTCTTACTGACTGAGCCAAACTGACAAATCTTATATATCTATAAAACTCATCTTTCATATACACAAATGCTTATTCATTCAAATAAATAAACAGATTTACAATAAAAAAATTATATATGTATAATTTCTGATTTTTCATGTATAATACAAAATTTGCAGGAGGGGTGCTTGGTCTGACTGTGGCCCTCGCATTTTTTTTTTTTTCCAGATTATTTTTTAGATGTTTTACATTATTTTTACATTCTTTTCAGATGTTTTACAATATTTTTTAGATTTATTTCAGATTATTTCAAAAACCTTTCAGGGTTCTCCAGATGTATAGCACCTCTAGATCTCCAGCATCCCCAACCCTGCACCACAGTCTGTGGGTTCCATGCACCACCAATGCTCTTGGCCCATCATTTAAAAGGAAATCCAGCTGTGGAGCTGCCAGGGTTCCAGGGATTGAAATGTTAATTGCAAATTTAGCCAAGGGAAATTAGAGCAATTAAATTTTGCCAGCTTAATTAAAACTTGTTATATTATAGAACAAAACTCTGCCAAAATATAAAATGCACAAAAAAAAGGAATACCTCCGGTCATACCCATCCCCAAAAGCATCCGAGATAAAAGTACGGGTATACCTTGATTAGTGCGGTTAATTTGTTCTAAGATTAAAAAACTGTCAACACAGGTTTCTTCAGTTTTCAAGTTGGTTTAGCTGGCATGCTATGTATGTATGTATCATGACAGGCTTCAACGATGAGGGTAGAGGACTGAAAATTTAAACATTCACTCCTTATTACAACTAAGAAAAGTTGTTTTTTTTTAATTACCCAAAAGATAGGGGTTTTGTTTGGCACGGTGGGGGGAGGTTCCAGTTTATGCTAAATTAATCACTTAGTTTGTGTACGATAGTATTTACATCTCTTTTTTGGAAATTCAGAATTCAGTAATTGCTTTCTCTCCCAAAAAGGCAAGAGAAGTAACTTTACTTATTGTTTCAATTTTTTAACTGATCATTACCAACCCAGCAAGCCACCAGAAGACATTGGGCTCGTAATGATTTCTATTGAGAGACAAACCAGACCTGTAATTTAATGGGTTTTCTTCAGCTTTAGCTTACAATCATTTGTACAGCAATTCCTTAACCGTACTGCATCAAAACCCACATACTTCAAAACGGCACGATTCAAGGTATTGCTGAGCGCTTTTTATCCCAAAAGACTCAATATTATTTTAGTGTGTTATTTCGAGAAAATAATCACCTCATTAATTTTACCTTTTGGCACAACCAATATTCAAAAATTTCCCTGGCATCTTCTCCTTCTCCCCAACATGGCAAATATTTCCAATAATATTGCTGGAATGTTCCCAGCTATTGATTATTATCGAACAGCAATGAATTTCCTTAAAATCATTCTGAATAAAGTATATACCTCATTATTTTTATGTTTCATGGAACTTGACAAAATCGTTTGAAAACCAACTCAGAGTTGCATGAAGATCAATGGAAAGAGCAATACTTGTAATGACCCTACGAGATAGAAAGAGGTCAGCATGTATCAGAGAGCACACCAAAGCGGGGCATGTCATGGAAGAGATAGTGAAAAAAAAGGTGGTGGGTAGGACACATAGCAGAATAATAGCCCTAGGGCTAGCAAGTGCAGTTGACCACCAGACAGAAGATGGAGAGATGAGATAGAAATGTCTGTCAGTGAGACACGGAAGAATTTTTTACTTTTCATCTTCCTTTATTTTTTTACCTTTTATCTTTCTTTCCTTCCAAAAATATAATATTCAAAGGGAGAAAAGTTTTCAATCAAAAATGGTTGTTACTGTTTTCGTCCATAGCTGGTCAATATTGGCAACCATTGGTCCACGGGCCAAATTTGGTCCGCATCAACAATTTTTGTGGCTTTTAGCCCACGTAGGCATTTATTCAAAATCTTATATAATTTTTCTCATAAAGATTATTTTATAATACATATTGTAAAATTACTATTGTCTAGCTCTATAAATCAATAATGTAATAATCATAATTCATATGTTTATCGAAAATAGAAATTGAATATGCTTTCTGTAATACAATCAAGATTTTTAAAGAGAATGTGTAACCTGATTGAAGATGAAAAAAACCTCATTAGGCCAGCAAGATCAAAAAGGTTCCCATACCTGGATTATAATGTAACTAAAAATGATCCCCCAAAACAAAGAGGATTGAGGGTCTTGGATTGGTTAGAATAGAATCATATTTGCCTGACTGTCTGTCAGTCTGTCCACAGAATATCTGCAAAAGTTCTCAATGAATATCAAAGACATTTTGCAGAAGAGTGAGTCATGGGCCTAAGAAGATTTGCTGATATTTTGGGATGGATCCAGCAATTGTTTTTGAGAGATATCTTTAAATATTTCAAGAAATAGTCCAAGATATATGAAATCAAAACTTACAGTGAATCCCTTGCATTGTAGCTAAATATTTCATTCAGTTCTAAATTAGTGTAGATCATTGATAGAGGTATACACGTTTTAGTTGGAGAGAAAGATATGTACGTCTCTATATCAGCGTCTTGCTTCAACGTAAATCCTAAATCAAGTAACCTTATCCACAATGCAATTTCAAATTAAATGTGACGCCCCATTTAAAAAAAAATCAGTGACTCTATCTTTATATTGAATTTCTCGTATTGTAAATTAATGTATGTTGATATTAATTTCAAGACAAATCTTTTAAATGTAAATAATATCTATCTTGTTGGCAGGGACGGAAATTGGTTTTGGGAACTAGGTATGCAATAAGTCTGGGTTTAGGCAATCAAGTATATGGTAACGTCTCCACTGAACTTATAAAAACCTGGTAATTGAGGAGTGTATATACTGTTTCCTACGTCAACCCCTGTTTTTGATTTCTACCTCTGATTTATGATTTTCATGTATTCATATAAAAAATGGCTTGAGTATGAATGATTTTAAGAATAACTTGAATGGATTTTGATCATTTGGGATGGAGAATAAATTGATAAGGAACTTTGGGGGATAATTAGCGGAAATATAGAGAGGAATTTGAAAGAAATAGATGAATAAAATGTGACTGGTGAATGTTCCTGATAAGTCTGTGATATTTTATCAAGTTTCATTTATTTTTATCCCTTGAGTTAATGTATATTTTAATCTTGAATTAGTATTTCTAAAGTGAATTGTATATAGAGATTCCCATAGAGACATTTTTTCTAAATAAATGATAAGCTATACAGGAACTTGGACCTATGTTGAAATTTTAAATTGTTCAAGGTACTGCTGCTTCTTTTAAAGATTTTTTTGAAAAGCTTGAGGAATAAAGTCTTGATTTGTAGAGGCATGGCTGAGCAAGTTTAGGAAGGATATTTAAAAATGCCCCTTGGGCCTCCAATGGAGGGGGTCCTCAAAATTTTTATAAATAGTAGTTCACCAACTCTATTTCTACTGACTAATTCCACTAAATGTTGGAGGGGTCCCTCAGGTATCCCTCTCCCCCAGGACCGACAAGTTTTTAGCAATGCTTTTGTTGATTCAAGAAGATATGTGCTACCTTGAATCATGAAGTCCGATCGAAGAAGCTGAAAAAAAAACTTCCCAAAGTATTTCTTGGAAATCAGAAAAAAGACTGCAGAAAATCCAAATTCAAAGAAGTTATTTGTCTTCAAACCACAAAATAACAGGTCTGGTTAATCACTCAATAGAAACTGTCATGTGACCAAAGTCTCTTGGCAGCATGCCATGATGAGGGTGATCAATTGAGAAATTGTAAAAAAAAGGTGATCAATGAGAAACCTACTCCTCATGCATCCTGTTGGGCAGTGATCACTAAAAAAAAGTCTGAATTTTCAAAAAACAAGCATGAGCATATAGTGGATACCAACTCAGGGATTAATTAAGCATAAACTTATATGCAAATTGAAACCCCCACATTTTTAGCAGGAGAATTTTAAAAAGGAAACAAGACATTTTTTCTGCACATAGTAAAGAGCAAATGCTGAAAATGTTATCCCTCAAGCTTCATTGGTACAGCCTGTATGTACAATACATACATGCATATTTAGCCAGCTAGTCTAACTTGAAAACTAAAGAAACCTGTGTTGACAGTTTTTGACAATACAAAAATATAAGTAATATATATGAATGAAGTAAGTCTGAAGCCAAGTTTAAAACTTAATAGTTTGACAGCATGTCAGTATCAGTGAAGGGTAAGAAAAATAAAAAAAAGATGTTCAAATATTCTTTTGTCTATCTTTCTTTTCCTCCTCCCCGCCCTCTTGGTCAAAGTGGAAAGAAAGAAAGAAATAACCAAAATCAGGAATAGTCTGGGAGGATTGTTGGAGAATTAGGAAATTATTTGATGCAATGAAGAGGAAACGTCTTGGAATTGGTTAATGGGAAAGTGCAGCATAACATTCTGAGCACATTTACATTTTATATACATGAAAATATGGTAATAATGATTGACAATATGAAGATGAAAAGATTCAGGAAAACTAGTAATGTATCTAAAAAATTCTATTGGAAAAGAACCTTATACAATATGTCTGTATACAGACTTCTTCAGAAGTGGAGAGGAAATGATGCTAGACTTCAGCTTAGTGACATCTAGGCAGAACCCAGATGTCTGTTGAAAAGGACGTCACTCAAAGTAATTTGTTCATTCTTTTTAATATTTTGGCTGGTTTTTGATTTATGTGGGCATCCGCAATTTTCATCATCTTTGACAAGTGGATCAAAACTTTAAGGTTTGTTCATGCTTATTTCTGGTACTTCCATTTTTCTGGAAGCCAGATAAATGGTCTGGTACCCATCCATAAATCAATTTTTTAATTCTATACCAAAATGAATCGTTCCTAAAATGATTAAAAGAAAGTCAAAATACAAAATGAGATAATTTGATATTTAAACCTAAATAATTTGATTAAATCTTGTACTGTAAATGCTCTAATAAAGTAGTTAGAGCAAAATGTTGGAGTCATTACTTCTTGAATGTCTGTCTGTCTGTCTCTCTCTCTCTTTCTCTCTCTCTCTCTCTCTCTCTCTCTCTATATATATATATATATATATATATCATTCTTACATTCAGCAGGAGGCCTCTAGTAGCCCTGACAACAAAACTTACCCACAATGCATAGCCCCTGGCAGTGGACTCTAGTTCCACATGGTACATTTTAATTCACACTCACACAACACACACCACTGATGATGGGAAGAATCCCGAAACATGTATGGACTATTGACATATAAGGATTAATAAACCTTACCACCAAAAACTTCACTCCTGAGTCTGTCTCACTCTCTAAAGTACACATTATATATATATATATATATATATATATATATATATATATATATATATATATATATATGCTATTTCCTTTCCATTACAATTCATCTCTGATATTGGTTTGCAAACCGTTTTTATATTAGAGTGTTCATTCTTCCTCCCCTAAGTGTATTTCTTCTTTTTATCTTCTAAAATGCATTTTCTCTCTTCAAACTAATACACAGTGTGCAAAATTCAATTCAATTTATCAAGAGAAGACAATGGCACAGAGGGAAAAGAAATATCATACGGTACCCACATTGGCTCAAAAAAAGGTGGGCAAGGAGAGAATGAGTGGAATTAACCTTGAACTTAAAACTTGATAAGTATTGCTCTTCTTTCCTTCTCTTCCCACCTCCCCTGGGGTGCGACTCTGACCTGGGCTCCAGACAGCTACACTCTATAGTCAGTACACATCTGCATTATTGGGATGTCTAGGATCTCTGCTTTGAAGCTGCTGTCAGTTGTACAAACAGGAATATCTGTGCTTGAAAAGTTCAGACAGCCATCCTGATTCTCATTCAAAGGGATGGCAGAACTCTACATCCCTCTCAACAATCTATGCATGTGAAGCCAAGCATTCATTTTATATATATATATATATATATATATATATATATATATATATATATATATTATGTGTACATATATATTATATATATATATATTATATATCCTTATAAGTAAATATATATATATATATAATATATACATATATATAATATATATATATATATATATATATATATATATATATATATATATATATATATATATATAGATAGATAGATAGATAGATATATATATATATAGATAGATAGATAGATAGATAGATATAGAATGAATGGCTTGGCTTCAGGATTAGGGTTATACATATATACATAGAGAGAGAGAGAAAGAGAGAGAGACATTCTCTCTAATCTTCTGTAATTATCAAGAATTGCTCTACATTGATTTTCTAATTTTTAAAAATTTAATAAATATTAAATTTCACAATTTCAGCTACACTTATTTTATTATTGAAATTATTTGCTAATAAAATTAGTATTGATATAGAATTATGAAAAAAGATTAAACTGTTGAATGTGATTGAATAGTTTTTTGTTCTATTGGCATCAATTTTCCAACCAGTCTTTCGTCATCCCTCCAGAGCAATGTAGCTGTGAACTATTGTGGAGCCAATCAGGTTTCTGGTAATTCCATTTTTCTGGAAGTCAGACAAATGGTCTGCTACCTGTATGGAAATCAACTTTTCAATGATCTCTCCTATCAGATCCTATCAGTTAATTTTGATCCTTTGAACCTGATCCTCTTGTGCACTCATATTTGGGATGAGAGCGGATAGTTTGAGAATACAAGGGTTCAAAATAGACAGAAAAGGCCTGGTTTTTGAACAAAAAGAAAATGTATTGACCATAACAGCTTTAATAAGGAATGAATAAACATAATATTAATTTATACTATAAGCTAAGTTCTGTACAATTTTATCAGTCACACTTGGAAAAAAAAAATGACAAAAAGGGTTAGGATAGAGAAGTTCATTCCTTTGAGCCCAACTGAATTCATGTCAACTTTTTCTGAAATTTGAGCCTTACAAAAATAGGAAATTTTCTGGTAACTGTCTTTTTTACTGCTTATTCATTTTCATAAACATACAGATTTTCTTCTTAAAACAGCATATGCACATACACACACACACACACTCACAAACACACACACACTCACACTCACACACACACACACACGTGATGATTGATAAATGAGTTACTCCTATTACATCACAAAAAGTCTGAATGTTATTGGTCATAAACTAAGGTAAGTATTTACTTGAACTCACTTTGTAAATTGAACTCTTATTTTCATAAGGTGAGGGAATTTCAAAAAAAAGTTTCTTTTGGACATGATAAGGAGGAAATGTCAAAATTTTCAGCCCTTTAGCTCCATTGATGCAAACAATATGTGCAACACATATACAATGGATCTAATGTAAGTATATGTAACCAAAACTACCTGCTGATAACTTGTGTCTTACTTTTAACTAGCAGTAAACCTGTCCAATGGACAAGTATTTAGCTAGTGTTCATAAAGACTGGAGAGATAAGTGGAATACATAAGAAAAAAATAATTCTCCTAACTTAGTTTGGGCTCAAGTATAAGGGCAAAATTTACGTCCCATGACAAGGGAAGGTCAAAGTTAAATAAAGATTGTTGACCACCTGTCAAATGATAAGAACTCTTCACCCCTTGGCTCCGTTCCCATTGCTTGAAAGGATGCGCTGATTGTGTTAAAAGCAAAAAGCAACCTCAGCAGAATAAAGTAGCCGACCTTTGCCCGCGGAGTAGCCATCACTGTCCAATTGTCTCAAGGATGGTTAGATTGGGACATTTTGGCACAAAATATATGCTTGGGTATAGATGTGAGATTGGGATCTAAATAGCACAAAAGAACAGGTCTGGTTAGTCACTCAACAGAAAAACTGTCATTTGGCCAATGTCTTTTGGCAGCATGCCATGTTGGGGGTGATTAATTAAAAGATTGAAAAAAGGGTGATCAATAAATGAATTACTTCTATTGCCTTCCGTTGGGAGGTGATCATTAAAAAAATCTGAATTTTCATTTTCAAGTGTGAACACTGCCAGACACAAATTAGGGAACAATTTAGCATAAACTTATACTGCAAATTGATCCTACCCACCTATTAAAGATCAATTTTGGGGAATTTCTAAAAAGCAGAAAAAAATTTCTTTTTCGGTATGATGAATGAATGCTTGAATTTTCAGCCCTCTAGTTCATGTGGCTAGTTTGTGTAATACATAAAGTGTTGCCCATACATAAGTAGACCCCTACCACACGTTCTCAAGGGAAGTGAATTTTTTTTCTAAATGAAGCATAGTATGATTTTATTGTTTCTATTGGAACATACTCGAAATGGATTATTATCATGTATTATTTATGACCAAACTCTACAATATTGAAACTCTGTTGCCAAAAATATTCTTTCATAGGGATGTACTTGGATGGTAACTAATTCATATTTTTGGCAACAGAGTTTCAGTGCTGTAAAGTTTGGTCATAAATAATTCCCAAAAACATCAGTTTTGATCGTATAATGTTCCACTAGGTTTAATAATATCCTGCTATATTTGGTTTAGAAGAAATTGAACCCTCTATAATAAAAGAGGTTTGGTTGCACTCATTTATTTACAGATAACACTGCCAGGATCACTGAAAAACTGAAGAAACCTATTTTGGAAAAGTTTTGGTTGATAGTTTCTAACAAACTGTAAGACTTTGGCTATGAAGAAGGAATAAAGAGAATCAATTTTTACCAAATTTCCAGACTTAAAGAGGAATCGATTCAAGAATGGAAGGAAAGAAATTGAGTTGGAAATCTTGTCTTGATTACCCACAATTCAAGTAATGTTCCATTTTCTGACTTTTCTAAAAGACAACACAGACTGCTTCATTTAACCATCGCTCATATATATATATATATATATATATATATATATATATATATATGTATATATGTATATATATATATTGTGTGTACATGTATATATATACAAGAAGAGTTATTTCCAAGCTATCAAGTCGCCAAAAATCACTATTTCATTCTTGTCCATCTCACACTTGATTTTGATATTTTTCACTTCATAAATTTTTTCTCCGTGCTTTCACCCAAACTTCTTTCACTTCGTTTCTTTCATTTTTCTTCCTATTTCTTTCACCCAAATTTCTCCATTTTTCTTTCTCATTTTTTCTTTCGCTCCAATGTCCAGTTTTTCTTCAAATATTTTTTTTCACTCCATTCTTCTCCACCAAAAATTATTCCTCATTCTTCATTACAGAAGGAACAGTCAAGAAAACCTGTCAATAAAGTTTTCAGGTTGGTGTGGCTGGCTATGTAAGTATGAATGTATTGCATACACAGGCTGTATCAATGAAGCTTGAGGACTAAAAATTGAAACATTTACTCTTTATTGAGTCTAGAAAAAATTTGGAGGTGGGTTCCTCCCTGGACAGGTTTTTAGTGGAGGGTTCAATTTGTAATGTAAGTTCATGCTAGTTTATGTCCTGCAGTGTTCATACTTTTTTGAAAACGTTCATACATTTTTCAAAATTCAGACTTTTTTAGTGATCAGTGTCAAACAAAGAACTACTGAAGTAACTTATTCATTGATCAACCATTTTTCCAGTTCTTTAATTAATCACCCTCAACATAGCATGCAACCAAAAGATGTTGGTCAAATGAGGTTCCTATTGAATGACTAACCACATCTGTTGAAACCTCTTCTTCTTTTCATCATTTTCTCTTTTTTTCTTATCTTTCTCTACAGAAGTTCTAAATGAATTCCAATAAGATTTTCTGGGAGGGTAGGCCATGGCACTGAAGAAAAATTGGTTAAATTTCAGGAATAGACCTGGAATTTTACTGCATTTACCTCCCCTGCATCGTAGTTATTTCTGAAGTGATTATCATTCAGCTCTTAGTGACAATAGTGTTGACTGAGGTATATACATTATGAATGAACTATAGTTTTCTAGCTTTGATAACGATTTGTAGACGTTTTGTGCTATTTTAAGTAACATTGTTAGGATCTTCTTTTCACAATATGAATTCTTAAAATCATTTTAGTGAATTTAAAAGTTCAATTAAAGGGAGTAACTATGGAGTAATGTGATTTCCCCTGCATTTTTTTATAGTTTTTTCATTCTGATTTACTTCAATTTTTAGAAGAGTTTTATTTTTCTTATTCAATTCATTGAAGAGTTCCACAACTATTACAAACTGTTCGTAAATCCAAGAGTTAGAAACTGTCACAGGCACTAAAAACTTTCCTCTTGGTCTCTTACTTCCTTACTACCATCACTACCATTACTACCATTTTCCTCTCATTTCAAACTTTTTATTTTTCTCATTATTCTCTCCATTTTATCTCGTCTTTCCGTCTTCCAACCATTTATTACTCAGTTCTCTGATTGCTCTTTTGACAAATGTAATTCTTTACTCAAAGGAATTTCTTCCAACAGTTTTCAGTCACTATTCTCTTATACATCTATAACAATTTACAACTATTCTTCAACTTTGTTCATCTTCAATACTTTTATATATATGTTATAGTAAGATTGTGAAATCCCCAGGGATTTTGTGAAATCCCTGAACATTTAATTAATTTCAATTTATTCAGTAAATTCATGGAATCCCTCGTTTCACGATCAGTGTAGTAATTGTTAACAAGCTTGTGATACTCACCATTTCTCCTGGAATGAGTCTGATCCTCATTGGGTAGCCCACAACAATGGCCTTGTGTCAAACTATGCTGACATACACCGTAAGTACTGAAACTGAATAGACTTGATATTTATCAAGTTTTAGCTTAGTTTGACACAAGGCCACAATCGTGGGGCACCCTACAATGGGTGCAACCACTACAGTAGTAGTGGTCAACATCAGAAGCTTGTTAATCATTTCTACACTGATTGAATCCATAGATTTGATGGGATTACTGAAAGGTTCAGGGATTTCACAAAATTCCTAGGGATTTCACAAAATTCCAAGGGATTTCGCTATGTCACTAATTTTGTGATATTACTGTATAACACACACACACACACACACACACACACTCATATATCTATTCAGGGTTGAGCACTCTTTAAGCAAGGTAACTCATCCATCATAAGCTTATGCAATGCTCTTCCATAGGAATTGAGCACTCTGGTGGATGAGGAATTTCTGTGTATCGCTTAAATTCAGCCTTACTGACTGTCCAGTTCCATAGTCCAGAGGTAGGATATTGGCCTTCGGGTCTGAAGTGAAGGTTTCAATTCTGCCTCACGGTACTGGATGGGATAATTGGAAGTCTATAGCCACACTGATGAGATGTAATACATTGAAACAGCTGTCTGTGGATGACACAATAATATATATATATATATATATATATAGTGCAAGTTGGTATCACCACAGCAGAGGAGAAACAAGCTTGGCTATGGTAGGTCAGATGAGAGAGAACATGCACATACATACATACATACAAGCAGAAAATATTTCAAAATATATACATAGTAAACTTTGACTGAGAAAAATTATAGAATCTTTCACTTTGTAGAAAATCCCTGATAAGTTCTGCCTCGTGCACCTTCATTCTGAACTGTCACCTTAATTACAAGAAAGTATCCTCAAAGAACTGGTTGCGATGACAACCTCTTAATTCTTTCAGAGACAGCCACTTACCAATCAATAAGTTCCAATTTCTTTGCAAATTTTCTTCTCTTTCTTTCTTTCTTTCTATCTTTCTTTCTTTTCGATTACTTTTTCCCTCAATCATCTTCCATTTTCTTTGTCCCTTATCTTTCTTTTTACTCTTCTTTCTTTCTTTACTTTCTGTCCTTTCCTCTTTTTTCTTCTCTTTCCGATCTTTCCTTTCCGATCTTTTCTTCCTTCTTTCTGTCTTTTTTATTTTGATAATGTTCCCCTTCAGTCTTCTTATTTTCTTTAAGTTCTTTTTTATTCTAATTTTTATTCTTCTATCAGTCTTTCTCTCTTTCCCTCAATCCTTTTCTCTCTTCTTTCCTTTACTTTTCTCACCTTTCCTCTTCTTCTTTTTTCTTTCATTCTTTCCTTTCTTTCATTCTTTCCTTTCTTTCATTCTATCATTATCGTTGTTCTTCTTATACTAACTTTCTTTTCTTTCCAATTTATTTCCTGCATTTTTTTCTTTCTCTATTTTTTCTTCCCTTTACTTACCAAACCTCTCCCTCTATTCAAGTGATTGATTTCTATTTCTATCTTCATTTTATTTATTCCTCCTTTCTTTTTAACCACTCTTCATTCTTCTTTTGGAGAGGGGGGCAGTCAATAGCATTTGAAAGATTCATGAATTTTGAATGCCATGTAGATATATATATGTATAGATACATTGGGGTAAGTGGCAAAAATCGTCGGTCAAATTATTCCAACATTCCAATCAAGTTTAGCAATCATTGTTTGTTCATCTAATTATGATTGGAGAAATCTCTGTGTGCATACGGTTTGATTACTCAACAACTGGCAATTGTGCAAAGTTAAAATTTGTCAGATATATCAGTCAGTAGATAAGGCAGTGCAGTGTTCAGATTAGAGTTGTTTCGGTCACCAATTCTCCAGAAATCTAACAAAACTATTAAAAGAATAAAGATTATAGATCGTCTTCAGTGTCTATGGATTATTTCCCAAGAGTTGCACTCTATATTTAGGTATAAAATATCTAAATAGGCAACACTTGAAGGATGTAACTAAAATACTTTGAAGCTTTAGTTTTATTTGCAGACTTACTCCCATCCTTTCCAGATAGGTGTATGAGCCAAAGATGCGGGACGGTGGAGAGTGCCCCCCACACTCAAATTTAGGCAAAACACTTAAATTTCAGGCAAATCAGTATAATTTGGAAAAAAGTAAAAAATTTCTGGCAAATCAAGCCTTCTGTCCTCCTTAATGAAAGAGTTCCCATATACTCATATACAGACTGACCAGATCTGGCTAAATACCAGTAATAGTTTTTAACCAAATCTACAGACATACATAATGCTCAAAATTCAAGAGTAGAAATGTGTCTACCATATAATCAAAGTGTAATCCTACTAAAATATTTATGATAAAAAGATTCAACTTGTAAAGATAGCTAACAAATTGGATTTGATTTCGAGTTACCATGAAGCTGGTAAAACTTAGAAATAAATTGAGTTAAGAAGGGGTTAATTCATCCTCTCTTATGGAAAAAGTTTACCGTAATTGATATTGAATAAAGCTAAATGTGATTGCACAAACTGCCAATCACGTTTTAGTAATTATTCCCGATTAACTCTAGCAATTATTCAAAATTTAATCAAGGCTAACAACATTGATTGGAAATATATGTTAACCAAATTAATCAAGTTCTTCTCAATCAACTTTTTATTCTTTTTATGTTTGAATTTCAAGAAATTTCTTCATTTCCTATTTGGTCAGTTTTTTTATGGATTCAAGTTTTTTCTAAACATTGTCTTATTTCACAGTGAACTTCTGGTACTAACTGTGGAAGATGGTGAAGAGTAATAGTTGTCAACTGCAAGATAAAAGCTATTACGGACATTCACAATAAAATAGAAATTTTATTGAATGGATAAATTCTGTCAAACTTAGAGCTATTTCATTGTTATCTCAATGAGTTTGTTTTCAGATTGTCTTACTAATAATGCTAGTGTAATGCCAGTCAAAAAATTTATTCTACAGTGATCAAACATGACCAACAATTCTTCAATAATTCATATGGGTCACATTCATCTATAACACTTTTATACTAGTATTGGGTTTGACGAAGGCTTGAAAGTAACTTCCTCTGTATTCTGTTGCATGAATAGTAATCTATTTGTCAGATCACTTGTATAACATACAATGCTAAATGACTTGAAAAAGAAAAGTTGAACCTATAAAACCCAAGTCACAATGAATACATAGAGGATAGTGACATGACAATCATAATTGAAAGTGTAAATCTGAAGAAAGAGGATCACTAAATCTATCTGGGACAACAAATTCCCATGGATTGCTAAAAAACAAAAAATCAAATGAGGAATCACCCTAGGTTGGCCAGCTTTTGGGAGAGCAAGCTCAATCTTCAAGAAGAAGATCCTATATGTCTTGAAAAGAATAGTCTACAACCAATATGTCATCCCAATTGTCATATTTAAAGCTGAAAAATGCACATTAACAGAGAGATTGGCTCTGAAAACTAAGAATCATACAACATGCATAGAAAAAGACCATGTAAATCATCATATGGAGAGATCACAAGACTGTATAATATATCAAAGAGCAAACAGATATCAGAGATATCCTAGAAGCCATTACTAAGCTTAAATGGCAATTGGTAGGTCATGTTGCAAGGATATCAGACAATGGTCTACCAACCATAAGTCCAAGTTGAAATGAATTATTCAAAATGTCCACTTTAGAACCATCAATAAAATAAAAGCAGACACTATTTTTTTTGGAATAAAAACCAATAAACACAGGGTGTTTCAATTTTCTGGAATAAATAAAAAGAGAAAAAATATTCTAAAAAGAAAAAAAAAAGCCTGTTATTGATTAAAAAAGAGAAATTTGTCAAAAAATTTCAATGTCATCTCCCTGGGAACTCATTCCTTTTCAAAATTGTGCAATTGATTTACTCACTCACTTCCAAAGGGAAACTAGCCTGAGTTCAGTTGTGATAAAAAGTAACAAAAATTGTGATGAGGATGAATACGAGTAAAAATCAATAATTATGATTTGAAAAACTCGATCTAATAAAATAGATGTATTGGATTACAGAGACTGAACTACCAGTAAATAGCAAACAAGGAGATCAGGATAGGGGATGAATTTAAGGGTTTGATTTGGATTTGCTCTCACCACAGGTTCTTTCAGTTCTATGGTAAGATTGGTTGGGCATTAACTAAGCCACACTCCAGCAAAAGGGATTGTGAATTCAATTCTTACTGGGAGCCTGTTCTTTATTTTGTTTCGGGCTGTTGATTTACTCAGTTGTTGCTGTAGGGAAACCAGGTTGAGTTTATTTGTAATTAAAAGCAACAAAAATTGAGATGGAGGTCAATTGAAAAAATCAGGAAAATTGAAAGCAATAAAAAAAAAAGGAATAAATGCTTACAGACATCCAGTAATACCTTTGTGGACAATTGCAAATTTGGAACCATAGTACTAAATGTTGGAGTAGGGAGATTCAAAGAGATAAGCTTTTCAGGTACCCAAATCTCCAGCTATGCCCCGAATATATCTAAGTGAAATAAACATCTTTTTAAAAAACTGAATATTTTCCCAAATGGGAAATGTTGGTTGTCTTCTATCATCAAATTAGGAGAAAAGCTTTTAAGGCAGCAAACTTTGCTGAGCTGATTTTTTCAATTTGGATCCTCAGAAAAAAATGTGAAAAGGGAAAAATCAAGCGAACAGAATGAAAATCTGCAAGGTAATTGCAATGGATCAATACATTACCAGAAAAAGAGAGACAGCAAGTGGCGTACTTACCTAAAAAGGAAAGAAAAATAAACAAGTAAAAATCTGATATTCATTACATTAGATATGAATTAACAAATCAAATTAAATGGAAATTAATGAGCAATACTTATTCTGATTCATGAGATGGAATTATATAAGTTATCTAATTAGGGTTTTCTTCTAAAATTACAAATCTATCTATTTCATCATCATCATCATCATCAGCCTTTATAAGTTCACTGCTGGACAGAGGCCTTTCCCATCTCCTTCCATGACGACCGCAATTGTGCACCTCTCTTACCTGCAAACTTTTTTGTCTCATCCCTTGTGTCTGATCATTTCCTACTGCATTTACTGTTAGGCAACAAAAATGGAGATTGGCTGTACACTTGGCATAAAGAAATGACAATGTATTGTTTTTTACAATATTTGCTCAGACTAATTTTATCTTATAACTCTGCTTCTATCATAAACAGTCATTGAGTATTCTGATGATTGTAATACATCTCAATGACTGCACAGTGGGAGTTTTCAGACATTACTGGATAATTTCATTTATTTGAAAAGATTACACAAAGAAGTAAGAACTAGGAAAAGCAGAGAAATTCAAAATATTAGCTTTCTACAAAAATGTGTTATAAATAATTTATTGCACAATGAAAATACGTAGCAAGTGTGTTTGCCATAGAAATGTATTGAAAAGGAATGATGACAAAGCCAGCCTTAGTAGCACTGAGTGTCTATGGAAATCAATCTGTATCAGGAGTCATAATCTCATCAGTAATGGACATTCAAGTTATTTTCTTCTCGGAGACCATGTGGGACCATTTCAATACTCGAGTATCAACAAAAGCTGAAAGACAAATTTGCCAGAGTCGTGCATTAGTTTCCAATGAACGGATTTTGTCAAATGATCTGCCGTGGGATCCTTACTAAATTACAGTTTTTTACTTGTCAATTTTTCAGGTGTCTGTCATAGTCAGTGATCCTCTGGAAATTTCAATTCAAACCTTTCACTCAATCCACAGGGATTAGATTGTTTTCATCCCGCTCTATGCAAGAGAATATCTCTTGTCAATTAATTCTCTTTGGTTAATTAATCCTTGTAATGTTGCATGTCCAACTCTTGCACTGAACTAGAGTATGTGATTTTTCTGCACTATCCAGGCCCAAGTATTGAACTCACAACCACAACGCAGGTTACTAGATATGCTTAACCAAAACTTTTATCACATCACCCTCCACTAAAGACATACATGGCTGAGCATATAAAAGTTTTGAATGAATGGTTTCTGTCTTTCTATCTACTGACAATTGAACGTCCCCTCAGAGGGTCATGTCTGGATGAAGTGTATCGAGATCCTGGGGAGCCAAGTCCTCCGAATCCTCCCTCTCAGCCTGATGTAGTCAAGGAAAGCATAGAAGGATTCATCTGGTATCCTCATGGACTCAGGAATTGCTGAAAGGACATCAAATTGGGTATCAAACCATCTTGAGGGAGCTCCACTAATTAGTTTGGAATCAGAGTTGCCTTTCTCCAAGACTGGTTGTCTTCCTAGAGAGCCCAATCTGCCCTCTTATTTTACCCATGGTTTGGGGAAAAGGCATGGATTCATGCTTTTCCTAAGGGCATCAATCTGAATGAACATAAATAATTCTGTTAACTGCAATGTAACAGTTACTCCAATCATGCCTTTAAGATTAGTTGTATTGCAATAAACAGAAATTGTTTCGTTGGAAGAAGAAAGAATGCAATTCAATTGTCCATCACAAAATTTCATATTCATTCTCAAGAGGTTTGTTTGTTTCAAAGCATTAACGCATCTCAGGTGTTGAAAATTCATAATTTATTGAGTCATGTGACTTTCTGTGTTGGTTTGGAGTCTGTCATGCCTCTTAATCCTTCGGGCAATTTCCAATAATAAAAATTCTGTAGAAGCTCAAGTAACCATCTATGCTGGGTTGAATATTCAAGGAGTAAAAGAAAAAGAACTCAAGGTATTAGACTAGTAAAAAATATTTCACCCCCACTTTTGACCACTTAAGGAATTATATATCAGTATAAGAGATATTGTTTTTATATGTTTATCGGGGTCATCAGTTTGTTGGAGATATTCATGTTGAAGGTAAATAGATTGAAGAATTTTAGCTCTGGAGAGTTCTGTTAGATCTTGTTGAAGATTGGCACCCGCTGGAATTGTGGGCCCATGTGGGCGTCAGTGGAAAAGTTGAAAAAGGAAGGGAGCTTTATAGAGACTATGCATGCAAAGTACAAATGAGGAGCAGATATCTAATGGAGTAAAAAATACACATACTAATTTTCAGATGTGAAAAATGAGAGATAAATTTAATGCACAAATAAAGAATGTAAATGAAATACACGGAGTAGAAATATTAATATATTCGATTGTGTAAAGAAGAGAGAAGTAGAGGCCTGTTAGATTTAGGATATCCCTATGCGTAAAAATGACGTACAGGATATGATAAGAATTTAGGGGATACGTAGCATAATGAATCTAATGTCTCTTCATCTATCTATTGAATGGAGTCTGATGAGTTGTGCCTCTTATAACAAGTGGTATAGTTGACCCAGCTAGATTATAAAAAAGTAGTTAGTCAGGATAGGTGCAAGAAGGAGCTAAAAGGATTGAAATAATGAATGCACTGTTTGCATGGTCACCAAAAATAGTAGTTGCAGTATTTGCATTTAGTAGCTATAAAGTTCTTGCGAATATTCACATCGAGGAAGATAAGTGACAAGACAATGTATATGTATAGTCTGGGTCAAAGAAGGAGCTACGCCAACTGCAAGTTAATAGAGCAGTAAAGGAAGTTAACTGGTTTGGATGCTGGGACCAAATAAACGAGAGAGAGGTAAAGAAAGATTAAATAATCAGCCTGAAAGCTGGGGCCAAATGAGCAACTGACTGCATGCATTCAGAGCTTTTATAGGGGGTCATTGAAGGAGGAGATGTTTTTGATATAAAGCAGAAAGAAAGGTTTTTTATTAGATTCCTGACTAAAATATAGGAGTTGCTACATATGCATATGAAATAAGAAGATGTATATATATATATATTGACTGGAGGGTGATGGTTCAGATCAGCATTGTTGCTACATTTTGAAATAAAAAAAATACTCTTAAACTTGAGAAAAGTTTTTCTCTCAAATGTTTTACTTTGAAAAATCCCCCAAGGTTCACTCAGTATTCATATTAAAATTTGGTTGTTAGGGTAGTTTCCATAGTCAGAGAAACAGATAGAATGATGGTGTGACACCTCACACACACACACACACACACACACGCATATGAAGACCATTGACAACTGATTTTTGTTTTTGCTCAAACGGCCAACAAAACAGGAATTTAATAATGGAGTTTGGAAAATAACCCTAGCTAGTTCAGATTGAATCATCTATTACCTGGATTGTCCGCTGCCACTTTTCTGGGAGGGGGCAAAAGGATATACTGGTGGGTGGGGGCAGATACAACCCAAGACAGCAAAGACATGCTGCTTAAATTTGATTATTTGTTTGGTTTGACCTCTCTATGCCTTCACAGTCGATTGATGTCTTCCACCTCACACGTCAGGTCAACTGATTTGGACAGGATCCTCACTCCAACCTCACCACCAAGGGTGACCTTACCAGGATCTGAAGCTTGTGATGGCATTGCTCTCAAGATCACTGGCTGGCACAAGCTCTCCAACCGTGAGAATCACACAAGCAGCAACAGGAATCAATCAAGAACAAAAATGAATCAATGACCTGAACATCACCTGAACAATTTCCATGCATTGTGTGTAGAAGAATATTCCTTTCAAGGATAGAACTAGGGAGCCAAGAAGACATCTGGACCTTTTCTCAACAGCAAAAATCACAGATGATGATAATGATGATGATATCTGTTCATATAAATCAGGGGTCTGCAAAAGTTTCTTTGAGCTCAGCAGAATCAAAAATGTTTTTATGTCATGAGGGCCAAAATGAATAAAACTTGAAGCAATAATCCCACAAGGCTATGAAAACAGCTGGTTTTTTATCATTTGAATGTTTTTTATCGTAGGAATGTAAACTCAAGTCATCTTCTTTGTACAGGTATACCATTTTCATGCTAAATTTACCATTATTTTTATTCAATTTTTAGCACTATTTTTCAGCAGTTATAACCAGTTTTCAGCTACTTCCTAGCCATTTTAGGCTGAGCAAGTCTTTTTTTTTTTAGCTATCAGAAATGGAAATAAAATGGCTGTTTTTTTTCTCTGCTTTCTCAAGATTGATTTAGTGCAAAAAATTTTTTGAATAGGCAACATACCTTGATTAGTGCAATTAATTACTTCTCAAATTTCCTATACTTCAAGGTCTTATGATTCAATGGGTTTTGTTTTTAAATAATACATTGATTTATACAGCAATATCTTAACCATACGATGCTAAAACCTGCACCAATCAAGATCACTGTGCAATAAATCAATATGAAATTCTTTTGGGGGAACAAAATATAATCAAATTTTGTTATTTCCATAATCAAAACTTACTGCGAGGGGTGATCAGTTGACACTGACCTCTAAACAAATTTAATATTCTTCATCTTTGAAAAAAGTTTTTCACATAAAATACATTGCTTTATTTTTTGATGAAATAAAATGAAAATTCACAAGCAAATAACAAACAGCCTGAGTGAAAATATATTTTGTCTTGCCAATCAAAATTGAAAGGTTAGAGTTGAAATCGGTTTCACCTTAACTGAAGAGAGAAAAATGAATTCCTGATAAGGTGACGACATTTCAAATATGATTTCCCTGTTGGTAAAATTTTTCATCATTTCATGTCACCAAGAGAGTTTCCTCTGACATTTGAAATCCCTCGACTAAAATGTTCCACCTTGGAAAGTAAAGTTTTCTGATATTTACTCTCAGGATTTTTGAAGTGGCTTCATCTCTGCTGTTGCCATGGAACCATCAACCTACCCTAATTCTAGAATGAATTTATACGACCAGGTAAACCTAAACAATTGTCTTGGTCTGACTACAAGAAGATTTTTGTCAAGACTGTTTCATGCTTATAACATGATTAGCAGTATTCAATTTTTTTATTGTAAATTATCAATTTCAAGTTTTTTAGGTTCACCAATGGAGACGTATGGTTGTATTATTTGTTTGATGGCTAATTCATCATGTTTGTAATCCTTGTGTATTTGTTTACACTAGAAATGTTTATAATTTTTTTGTTTTTGCTGTATGCAGTGGTGTTAAAGAATTTCCTTAAAACAGCATAATCTGGTTGTCAACAATATAGTTTGGAAAACCATTATTTATCAAAGCTTGTTTAATATTGGAAAGTTCTTTGTAGAATAACACACGGGAAGAAGAGATTAAATGTGCCCAAATAATAAAATTCATAACTGAAATCAAGCACAGAATTTTCTTGGAAGTCAGATTCAAGATTTCCAGCTTCTTTTATGGTATTAGCTAGAACAAAAATGTCATCAACATATCAAACGTATATTTCTGGTTTAGGTAGATATTTAAGAGCTAGGTTTTTGACTATTTTTTTACATGGGACTTGTAGTAATTAGCCAACGTTGGACCCAAGAGAATCGCCATACTTATACCATAGTCGGTGAGCAGATATTGCCATTATTATCATAAAAGGGGAGCTTAGTTGTACGGGCAAGTGAGAGTTTTCGGAGAATAGGAGGTTTGATTTTGGAAGGGATAGTGGAGCATATTCAAGTACACAATTATAAATAATATTTATTGTTCAATCCACAGGGATGTTAATGAATAAATCTTAGTCAAACATATGGATGTCTGAGTATTCTAGTGCTCCTAAGATGGTGATATACCTGGTTCAACAAATGGTATAAAAATAGTGGAACTCTTCTGTGGATTAGATATAAAAAATAGGAAATTTAGCAAATGGTCCAAAGGAAATAATTTCAATCAGAAGTTATTTCTCCAGAAAATGACATTCTATTTCTTTTGAATGAATTCAAGAGTTAACTCAGAAAATAATCATTGCTGATTTTTTAGCCAGAAGGAATTGTCTTTTGGAATTACCATTTGCTTGATTACCTTATCTACAAATTTGTGGCTTTGCCAATGTTTTTTAGTTTCTGCTTCAAGTGTTTAGAGAATCACTTTTCTGAATGAAATTTCAAGTATCTAAAACATATGTTATTCATTATAGAAGAAATTGAATGGATGGAGGGTTGGTAACATTTAGAGACACTTTTCATGCCTTAGGTATCCAAGATGGTGGACAAACTGTGTGTGTTTGTACTATATATCTGTGTATGTGCATGTGTATAATATATATATATATGAAGGAATGGATATATGTACAGCCAAATCATGTTGGATATACTGATTCCTCCAAGATCGCCTAACTCAAGCAATGTCAAGCCCAGTCATAATCTGGATGAGTGACAGTCTGGGAATATCAGGAGCTATATGAACATACATCCAAATCACATTAAATATACTGGTTCCAATGAGATCACCAAAGTTGAGCAACATTGTACCTGGTCATTAGCCAGGTGGGTGACTGTCTGGGAATACCAGGTGCCAAATGATATAAGGAGTTTTGTTTGGATAATTTGTAGCACACTGTGCACCATTCATCCATGTTGCTTGTTTTATACAAGCCTTGCACCACAATAAATAATGTGTGGGTAATTGAGCAGTTCAGCTTTGGTTAAAAACTAAATAGACTGTTGGACCGTCATCTGTCATTTGCAATGAGTGAATCTGTTCATATATATATATATATATATATATATATATATATATATATATATATATATACATATATATATATACATATACATATATATATATACATATATATATATATATATATACATATATATATATATATATATACATATATATATATATATATATACATATATATATATATATATATACATATATATATATATATATATACATATATATATATATATATACATATATATATATATACATATATATACACACACTCGTATATGTGTGTGTTAACAAGTGTACATATGAATGGAAATGGGGAGGGAGATATGGCGTATACCTACTTCTCAATTGCCAGGTTTTTTGTATGTTTTGTATCTACCAATAGAGACATTGCTGTATACTTAGTTCTCCAAAAAGCATTTTCCTTACTGATGCAGATATATAAGAGATAGAAAAAAGGTATCTATGTATTACATGTCATCATCATCATCTGCCATGATAAGTCCACTGTTTATACTGTTTTTAAATTCAGACATTTTAGACTAGACCTATTGTTATAAATGTTTTTTAATCAATTTTTGGGTATGATTTATAAATGAAACTTTATCATAGGTAATTACGTATGAGAAAAAAAAATCAGTTTATATAGAGCTCAGTAGTATCACTGGTTTCAGGCATCTGTCGTAGGTCTGGAGACATATCTTGCAGATAAAGGGCATTACTCTTATACAACATTATTTTATAAAAAGGATGTTAAATGAGACAGCCAATTAAAAATCACTGGAGAATGAAATGGCCAATGTACTGTTTGAAAAAAAATGGAAAAATGAAACAGACTAGGTCTGGTTAGTCATCAATCAATAGAAACCTCCATTATATCAACATCTTTTGGCAGGATACCATGCTGACAGTGATTAATTAAAAAATTGGAAAAAGGGATGATCAATAAAGAAATTACTTCTCTCAATTTTTATGGGGCAGCAATCACTGAAAATGTCTTAATTTCAAAAAACAAGTATGAATGCTGTCAGGCACAACCAAGAGATCAATTTAGTATAAACTTATATTGAAACACTCACACTAAAAACCTATTTTTGGGAGATGGGGTTGGGGTTCAGAAAACAAAAAGAAGTTCTTTCTAGATATAATAAGGACGATTTTCAGGCCTCTAGCTCCATTGGTACGTACACATACATGTGATATATACAATGTCAGCCAGACCAACTTAAATACCTATGTCAACAATTTTGGTAACAGTTAATTGATGGTTTTCAACAAGTGATGAAGGGACATCTAAAAAAAACCCTGAAAATCTCAAATGAGGTTCTCTTGGTTACAGGTCTATATCCTTTTCCCAAATCTCTTTTGACTACTGACTTTATTGCTGTACTTCCATTGACTGACAGATCATTTCCTCTTATCATCATGTTAGGAATACAATTGAACATTAAGGAAAGTCCTCAAATTGACTCCCTTTATTTTGGGGTAATTTGCAAGACAGTAACATGAAGACAAAGGTGAATGATCTGTCAGCCAATGGAAGAGCAGCAATTAAGTCAGTGGTCAAATCAGTTTTTAGAAAATGAATGCCACCACTTATGTTTCTGGTTTTAGCACTGTACAACACGAATAAGTTCATTTTTGGCTCTTCCACTTAAAAAGACTCGAGCCTATTAAAGTGAAAACAAGAACAATAAGTTCAACAATGCCTCCACCATCCTTACATCCATATCTATACGTGCAATTGCTTAAATTACAAGTAACTAACTTTTAGAGACAATTCTACTAGCAATGGACTTCTTAGCAATACTAAATAATTAGCAACTATATGTATTAGTGACTCGTGTTTTTTATTCATGAAAATAAGTACAAAAAACAAAAATGATTTCCGATTTCAAAGAAATTCCAAATGGAGCAGTATTTGTAGTAGCATTACTAGGTGTGGAGGGAGGAGGAAGAGGAAGAGAAAGATGAGGTTGGTTCACTTCAAACATTTACTCCTTAGCACAAAATCAAACCAAAATCAGGTTTATAGAAGGAAGTTCAATTTGCAATGTAAGTTTCTGCTAAATTGATATCTTGTGTCTGTCTTTTGTGAAAATTCAGACTTATTCAGTCATCACAACTCAACAAAAGCAAGAAGAAGTAACTTCCTCATTGATCAGCCCTTTTTCCAATTTTTTTATTGATCATCCTCAACTAGGCATGCTGCCA
Organism: Thysanoteuthis rhombus; assembly: GCA_963457665.1. NCBI lineage: Eukaryota > Metazoa > Mollusca > Cephalopoda > Oegopsida > Thysanoteuthidae > Thysanoteuthis > Thysanoteuthis major. The sequence goes on from OY735223.1 coordinate 6,314,509, forward strand.
ACAGAAATTGGTCATGTGACAGTTTGTAGTGATTGATTAACCAGACCTGTGGTCTATTCTTTTTTTTAAATATTTCAAAGATATAAGAAAAAAATATGTAAAGGAAAAAAAGATAAGAGAAAAAAGATAAGAGAAAAAAGATAGGAGAAAAAAGATGTGAGAAAAGATGTGAGAAAAGAAGATGTAAAGAAGAAAATGTAATTAAAAACTTTCAGAGAAAAGAAAATCAGAAAGATGTCATGGAAGAAATAAAGTCAAAATGCTTAACTCAGAAGAACAGGATTTGGCATCAGACTTGAAGCTCAGTAATTGAGAAAGTAAAGAAAAAAATTAAGATGAATTTTTCAGACCAACATTCTCACCACATCTAATCAATTAGTCACCACTTAATTTGACACCGACTCCAAGAAATGTTTGAAAATACGACAAGCCTGGCTGCTGCAGAGTTAATCTCCACTCCTACTTCTATTGCGACTGGAGATGATAACAACTTTTGTATTGTATGTATTTTGTATAAATGATAAATAAATTCATATGTATGAGTGAGACTTGTCAGTTTGGCTCAGTTGGTATGAGAGCCACCAACCAATCACCTAATTGTGATTTCAAATCATGATAGCAAAATATTAATTTATAAAAGTATCTATTTATCAGAAAGAAATAATCCTTTTCTAACATAAAGTTTTGTAGATGCCTAAGACTTATCTATTATCCATTATTAGCTAAGTTGGTAAGAGAGTCACCTTTCAATCAGGTGGTTATGATTTCAAATAGAGAAATGATGATTTTACATATCAATCTGATTTATCGTGATGGCACAGACAAACAGTGAAAAGTTTACTCTCCAAAATTTGATGAGGGTTGTTCTAGATGTTGTTATGGTAGAAAAAAAAAGTCAGCTCTGAACTTGGGCAGGACTTAAACAATATCAAATCATCCAAATTTCATATCAGTTAAGAAATCAAAAAATTGAAGCAAAAATAATTGAATATGGTTGGTGTGAAGCATTGTCTTGAATGCACCATTTTCACACCTTCGGTAGACCATAGATCCGTCAGCATTTTATTATATATGTACAGACATTGGGAAATAAGTGACTGAAATGACACAAAAAAATTTTGAAAAAGGTTTTTTAAATGTTTAGTGTTTAAAGCTGTAAAGCTTTCTAGAATATATATATATGTACACACACACACACATGCACCGAGTACCTGTCATAAGTATTTGAACAAATGGTCATTTCGCTTCTGATGGTTACAAAGCTACACGACACAAAAAGAACCAAATTTTTTGATACCAACATAAAAAGACATGCATTTAGTCATGTTTTCTGAATGCTGAGTTCTTTGAATTTCTTTTCAATAGGATTAACATGTTAAATGCAAAAAAAATCAAGTTTTTTGTTTCTATTCTTCTAAAATCTGGTTCAGAATTGATCAAGGAGAACAAATAAGTGAATTCCCATGGCTATATGAAAGAGTTGCCAAACTAGTAAGTTAATTTTGACCTCGTCCTACTCAAAATCCATAATGGCTCCTGCAATCTCAGGAAATAAAAAACAGATTTTGTGCTTTGAATACTAATGAGCAATACTTTTCTGTCAATGATTATTTCTACTATAACAAAAACAATCCTCACCAAATTTAGGGAAGTAAAAATCAATATTCTCTTACCGTGATTTGAAATCATGATCAATTGATTGATAGTCATGTCTCTCACTGACTGAGTTAACTTGATAAGTTTTACATATAAATCAAGATTTATGTTAGGAATATATCAGAGGGCTTACTTCATTCTGATAGATGAATGCATCTATGAAATTCTAATTTATCTACTGTGATTTGAAATCATGACCACATGATTAGAGGCAGGCTCTTAGAGCCAAACTGACAAGTTTTACATACCTCAAAAATTCATTTTACAAACACACAAGGGCTTTTTTCATTCTAATAAATGAATATATTTATAGTGATAAATACATTTTTTTCATTTACGATGTATACTACATTAAAGTTGCAGTAATCGTCTTCAGTCAGAATAGGACTGGGGATGGAATTTTGATCCTGCAGCAACCAGGCTTTTTTTTTTTAACTTTTATTTGGATTTTGAATGAATTTACCCTTAACTAGTTTGCTATTATGGACAAAATAACTTGTCGCAAGCAAGGAGCCAGTCCATTTCTTTTTGACTGAAGTGAAAATAACTATCAAAATCATTTGTGAATGAAAGGAGAGCGAAAACGATGGTTATCAATGGACAAAGTTTGACAGCAATCAGGAAGCGAAATTCTTGTCCAATCGTTTCTAGAAGATAGAATTACCTGATAAGAAAGACAAGATTTCGATACAGGTAGGAGAAGAGGAATAGAGAGAAAGAGAGAAGACAATGTAAACAAATTGAGATGGATACATTGAAATGGAGAGAGGAAAACAGAAAGAGATGAACAGGCAGAGATCTAACCTGGAATTGATTGATGCACAGAAATACATTATCAGATAGATAAAAATTCTTGCATTAAAACTGACAGATCTGATCAGAATTGATGAGTTTGACTGACAGACAGCCGATGCTCTTCCGGTTGAAACTGTTTACATTAGGAAAACAGAAATGAAATCACATGCATATGTAGATATATATCTGTGCATACATGGCATATGCACCAAGTTTCTAAAATATAGTATATAACTTTGAGAAGAGTCGTTATCAGACCAACTTTTGTTCAGACAATCCAATCTCTTCTCCCCATCTTTGTTTTCAACACAAGATTTTGACCAATTCATTCTTCAGATATTGCATATTACACGTGAAGAATGAATCAGCTGAAATATTGTGTGGGAAGCAACGATGAGGAGAACAGGTCAGTATTTTGGCTACATTTATATATGATGTCATATGATGATATTTGTATGTGCGTGTATGTTATATATATGGAAAGTTTACATGACTATATATATATATATATATATATATATATATATATATATATATATATATATATATATATATATATATGAAAAAACAAATTAAGCTTACACATACACATAGACACACACTCAAAATATATATATTTCTGTTAATAATTGTATTTCTCAGCTAACTGGAAAGATTTCTCAGATCAGTTTCAATGAAATTATCAAGACAGATAATTTCATGGAAACCAGTCAGAGAAATCTTTTCTGTGGCCTGAGAAGTAAAAACTATCAACACAAACCCTTTTTAGTAAATATCCAAGTTATTAAAAATCAAATAATCTCCAACTAATGTGACTTTTCTTTTTTTTTTTCTTTCTTTTTTTTTTTTTCACTTATCTCTTATATTTCTGGGCCCCTCTTGTAAAATACTAGTACTTATATGCATATATATATATATATATATATAGATAGATAGATAGATAGATAGATATAGATATATATATATAGAGAGAGAGACAGAGACAGAGAAAGAGAGAGAGAGATAGAGATGTGTGTCAGTGTTTGCATGTATATATTATTTCAGGTAAAAACTTTACATAAGGATATATATAAGAATTATCTCAGGCAAAGCAATCATTTTTTTCTTGAACTCGTTTGAAATTTCATGTGGAAACCAAAATCAGTCTGTTCCAGAAAATGAGAGGGTTATATAAAATAAGCAAAAGGATTTACTCCAGGATTCAGGGTAGGGAAAAATCTGTGGATTCTTAACCGCAGAATTCGATTGTGCTCAGAGAGAAGGAAGCTGAAGTTCAACTTATCCGAGGCACCAGGAACCCTTGTCCTGCATCGAATTCACAGAGAATGCTTTTTTGGATATCTGAGAAAATCTTCTTGACTGTTGTCCTCATTCAGGTTCATTATTTGAAAATAACATTTCAGCCATTTTGCCCAACAACCTCCTTCACTTAGGTGTTGTAAAGGGAATGCTGGGATGAGCAACATGATTAGGACACAAAGACTTCAAAAACCCTGAAAAAAAACCCTGTGGAATGAGGTTATTCTGCTCCAGCGTTTCAATGGGTGTCCTTCATCCTAAAATTCCAAACACACCCATTCATTATTTCTATTATCATTCGGACCATCCGCATCTTGGTTGTTTTTCATACAACGTTTCAGCCGTTGTACTCTAATGGTTCTAGGTTCAATCCCAGTGTGAGACAATAATAATACTACTAATGCTAAGAGGGGAGTGTGGTCAATATACCCCCGTCCATTAAATAAAGGGTTTGGTTTGTTACTTCCCTACACCTACCAGATGATACCTAATGAAGGCCATAGAGTACAACGGCCTTAATGTTGTATGAAAAAAAACCAAGATGAGGATGGTCCGAATAATAATAGAAATATTAATAATACCTCATCTCAAAAATTCAGAGATACACCCATTCATGATACCCACCCGAAAAAGGCCATAGAGTAAAACACCCAAAACATTGTTTTTTTAACAGTCCCCAAAAATCTATACTTATTAAAAATATTCTGCATCCCATACAATTCAAATGTTCTCTGCAGTAGATTCTGGACCACACTATTATCCTTGATTCCTCATTATCAAACTTAAATGAAAATCCAATGAAATGTCCAACACCCATAAATTGAGGAAACTTTGTTTGGTTGGTATAAAAAAAATAGGTCTGGTTAATCACTCTAGAGACCATCATGAGATCAATAAGTTTTGGCAGCATACTGTGTTTTGGGTGATCAATTAAAAAATTGGAAAAGAGAGTGATGAATGAATAAGTTACTTATGTCATGCTTTGTTGAAAAGTGATATATAAAACAGTTTAAAATTTCAAAAAACAAGCATCAATTCTAGACATTACAAGGAGTAAATGTTCAAATTTTCAACCTTTTTGTTCAATTGGTGTGGCCTATACATGTTATACATATATGCATAATCAGCCAGCCAGCCCAGCTTGATAAAATGAAGAAACCTATAGTGACAGTTTCTAAAAAAATGATGCACTGATTTATTCGGACTAGTGTCCTCATCTTGATTGTTATAGTCGCACCATTTTAGCTGTTGTACTCTACATCTCTCTTCCTGGTTTTTGTTGTAGTTGATAATCTTCAGGGAATTTCAAACTGAACCCTTTACTCAATACACAGGGGTGGATTGTTTTTATTCTGCTGTCAATGCCAGAGGATATCTCATAAGTCTATTCTTCCAAGTTAATTCATCCATGTAATGTTGCTTGTCTGCCTCTTAAACTGAACCAGAGTATATAACTTTTTGCACTAATGCAGTGAAATCAGGAGGTGGAATTTTGGATCTTTGAACCTAATGTTCTACCTTTCTTAATCAAAAGTTTTCATATGATATTCATTTCTATGCTTGGCCTACTGATAAGGTTATGAGATTCTAGCATTTGCATTGATCCCTTCAATCTCCTAAATCAGTGAATAATAAAGACGATTGCTTATCTCAGAGATTCAGACAAAAATATACTACATTTTGTTATATATTACATAGAATTACCTGAATTGGCAAATTAGGTTACTGACAACATCCTTCTCCTTAGCCATTCAGACTACAAATCGGGGGGTAGGGGGATCATCAGGAAAATAAATAAAAACCTTGTCAGAATTAATAAATGCCACAATCCATTTGATGGTTTCATAATGACAGTGATTTAATTTGTAACGGATAGGAGGCGTTTTTTTATTTAATCTTTTTTAATTTGTTGATCGCTTCTCCCGTTACACTCAGTGTGAATTGCTACAAGGGCAAATCATTTTCACTGTGAAAGATGGGGGGGGTAGAGAGTTGGGATAGAGGGGGAGAGCAGGAGTGGAAAGAGAGAGGGGGGCAATAGGGGAAAGGAGAGAGGAGGAAGGAAGCGAAGGAAGTGGGAGTAAAGGTGAGAAAGAAGAAGAAAAGGAGAGTGAGGGAAATTGGGGGAGGAAGAGAGATAGAGAGAGAGGGGAAGAGAAAGAGGGAGAGATGAGGAGGAAAGAGAGATAAGGTGAGAAAAGGAGGAAAAGAAAGATAGGGAGAGAGGAGAAAAGGAGAGTGGGGGCGTCAGGAAGGAGTGTGAGGGAGAGTGGACAGAGAAGGAGAAAGAGGGGGGAGAGGAGAGGAAAAGAGAGGGAGAACGGGAAGAAAGAAGAGAGAGGGGAGGAAAAAAGAGAGGGGGAAGGAGAGAGGAGTAGAAGAGGAGGGAGAGAGAAAAAGAGGCAAAATCAAAGTCAATAGAAATGATTCGATAACTGAATAATTATTTTAGCCATTAACAGAAACAAGAGAACATTTTTATTATCAGTTCTTGTGATGTATGGAAGTCTGCGCAATCAGGAAATAAAGTCTTTCAATGTCAGTGCAAATCAAATAGAGAAAAGACTACAAGTTATAAATATCGATTGGGCACATCAATATAAGCCGGAAAAGTACAAAGATCTGCATGAGCGATGTCTAAGACATGGCTGGACAACTGATACATTTCGCATCAAAGTCAGATGCTGTGGTTTCATAGCCAACTCCATCTTAGCATGTCTGATTAAATTCAGATTGGTATCATCAGAAAAGAGGAATAATATCAAAAGGCTTCAAAATGAGGCCGAGGCTGCATCTGTGTAGATTTGGCACATCCACACAGTGATGAAAAACCAACAAAGTCAGGTCGTATCATGATTTACTGTTGGGGTTAGTGATTCCAGTGTTTTGGCCAGAAACTATGCCTAATCCAAAGCTCATAATTTGATGAAGGCTTTGAACTTATGCAATCACACTTATATTATATTAAGACATACCAATGCAGTATTATTAGGCATAAAAACAGGCTGTGCCATAATTATCCTGGAACAATTACAAGATTACCTTTGTAAAATCTTTCAGTGTGCACATACTTGTATCATCAGGAAAAATTTGCACATTGTAAAACATTTGCACTCACTTACTTCTACACATTTGAAGGAACATTGCTAGGACCCCATTGCAAGGTCTTTAAAGCACGACAAATTATTTCATCATGGGGATGTCAATAGCTTGATAGAGCCCATACCTTTTCAGGCAGGTTTGGAATCAGAGTAGTTCATCTTCCAGACTAGTTGCTAATCATGGCTAAATAACTTAGTCGGCCCAACTATTTACCCAAAGCTGATTGGAGAAGAGATCGAACTTATACCTTTCTTAATTCCATTCTCTGAGCTGTTAACCATTTGGCCACTCTGTACCTTTCCCAATCTTTGTGGGTTCACTGAAAATATTTCTCGATCTACTTTCATTCTGTAGGTTTTAAAACTGGCTGATGAATGAAGTTTTAGTTTATGCTGCATCATCAAGTGAACACAGAGTATCATGGAAATCACAGGTTGACAGAAAATCATAGACAGAACTAATTACGGTATTTGGTTTTTGAATTTCAGAAAAATACTTGTATTCTGTAACGAAGTGGAAACAAGGAACATCATTTAAGAAGATAGTGATTAGCAGAAGAACATGGAAAATTTATTTTCAGTTCAGGTGAAGCATGCAATTTACTTTTTTTTAATGGAGTCAAGCCCCTTCCGCTTGGGCACTCAAGTCACTAACTAGGCTTTTGAAAGCTCTAACTACACAACAATCTTATGAACACCAGGTTTTTGAAAGGACTGCTCACAGAATCCCTGTAATACCCTTGAGAAACCATTGCGGATAAAGGAACCAAGTCCCACCTTTCTCTGAAATCTCCAGCTATGCCCCTGCAACCTTGATTTCAGTCTGATATAAAGCATTGTTTTTGTGTAATCAAAAGAAAACAATACAATGTTTTCTTTGGAGACAAATACGACTGTCTCCAATTTTCCTGATTATCCACTTTCTTATCAATTCTGTACTCAAGAGATGTGGTTCTCAAAATATTCAAAATAGTTGGATATTTTCTGGGCAGCCTTTGTATTCAGTTCCCAAATGATAAGATTGCTCTTTGCTTAAAGGTTGCCGTATTGATTTTAATAGTAATCAAATTTACCAGCAGCATCTCTATTCATATTATGCATAAGACTCAGGGCTTTTCTGTTTGTCCCCACCAAAAGCTAACAGCCATGAGTTTAAAGTATGGAAGCCTAAAAAGAGAAAAAAATTCCTTCATTTATACTGTGCAAAAGACTTCAGTAAGTAGCACTTTATTAAATTTTTTTGTTTCATGCCCCATGTGGTCATTGGGAAGCCACAGATGATTTTATCAGGGATGTTCTGAGAGCAAAATAACTTGAGTCCATCCCTCTTCAGGCTGGTTTGGAATCAGAATAGTCTAGGTCCAAGACTGGTTGCTATCTATAGCTAGAAAGCCTGCCTCATTATTTGCCCTTTGCTGTGGAGAGAAGTATTAGATTCATGCCTTTCTCAACGGCATCAGTATGAAGAGAACACAAATTGTCTCAGCTGAAGTTTGAACTCAGCTTGCTGATCCCAGTCTCCAAGCTGTTAACCATTAGGTCATCCCAAACATCACTACTATTTTTTTTTATTACATAGTGTTTCATTGAGAAAACCACCACAGATTATATTTTCCTTTCCATTTTCTATTTTTCATTTCTGCATTCTGAGAATACCATGGACAGAATTACTTATAATTGAAGAAAACTCTGTGTGTGTGTGTGTGTGTGTGGCAATTACTCAAGAACTGTCCATTGTAAGTTGACATTCGCCATATATATTAGTCAGTACGCAAAGCAGTGCAGTGTTCAGTTTGAAGTTTTTTCAATCTGTGTCTCTTGGAAAATCTAATGGAAATAAATTAAAACAAACATTATTTGATTATAGATCTATCTTTTAAAACAGTAGATCTTAACTTAGATATAAAATATCTAAATTGGCAAATCTGAAGAAAAATAACCAAAATACTTCGATGTTGCAGTATTAATGAGTGGAAAATTGTTTTACATGACAATTATGGAAGGCTGCTCCACACACCATGAAGTCCGGCCATTTTCAAACATGCACCTTTGGAACAGGCACTGTCCATTGCCCCAGGATAACTCAAGAGGAAGTTTTAAGGAGAGTAGGGACTACAAAGAAACTGTCGTTAACAATCAGAAAGAGATTGTTGAAATTTGAGGGGGTTATAATGAGGAAAGTTTAGAGAACTTGATGCTCACATGATGAATAGAAGGCCAGAGACACAGAGGTTGGTAGCAAGTAACCTATTTGACAAATTTGAGCAAATGAAGGGTTAGAATGAGCATCGGAAAGAAAAATATGGGTTAAAAAGAAGGCTGGATTGATAAGAATGACAGAATAGAGGAAAATGTGGAGAACCATAATCACCTATGTTGTAAAGGAACATGTTGTACAAAGAGGGAGAGAGAGATTCTACATCAGATGCTGTAGACAATGTTTTAAATTCAAGAACTGCTTGAAAACACTCTAAAAAACATGGTGGAACCCTTCAATATATACAATTTAAGAAAAAAATGAAGCCCTTCTTGTGAATCCAATTTCAAAAATTACCTAAATGTGCAAGGTAGGGAAGTAACTATAATCAGGAGTTATCTCCCTTGATTTACATTCCAATTTCCTATGATTATAAGAGTTAAATTATATCTTTTATAGCTATACTTTGCTTTTTATTTCAACCATCACCCTAAACTGCCAACATAGGTTTCTTCAGTTTTCAAGTTGGTCTGGCTGGCTGGCTATAGATGTATGTGTCATGCACACTGGCAGCACCGATGGAGCCAGAGGGCTGAAATTATTTTCTAAATTTAACCTTAAATAGGTTTTTAGAAGGGTATTTAATCTACAATGTACTTTTATGCTAAATTGGGCCTTAGTTTGTGCCCAGCTGCATTTATGCCTATTTTCTAAAATTCTGCCATTTTAGAGATCCAATAAATGGTGAGAGAAATAACTTCTCAATCCAATTTTTGAATTGACCATCCCTAACATGGCATGGTGCCAAAAAGTGCTGGTCACATGTGGGCTTCTATTATGTGACTTGGAGATTGTTTTTCTTTCTTCTTTTAATCTTTTATGGTGAGATTCTTTCAAGCATTTTCAGCCTAAAGTCTGTTTGAGACATTGAGTCGAACCATTTCTCCACCAAATGCCTCAAACAAATGATGGAAAAGCATTAAAACGTCACTTAAGATCTCGTCTATAATCTTTAGGAGAGTCATTGAAACCTTGGGGGAACAACAACAAAAAAAAAAACGAATGAGTTTGTCTAATACTTGACTGCAATATACAAACATGAGATATGAAAGAACATGAAAAGCTTAGACTAGAGAGTGTGTGGTATGGATTCTTGCAATAGATAGTTTCAAATGGCAATAAAATAAACATACCCAGCTAAAATGCAATAAGAAAGAAGTAGAAAGAGCTACTGAGGCAATTGAAGAATTAGATTGGTCCTTTAAACATTTAAATAAAACCTACAAACCATAACAAAAACAATACCAATATCTGATTTTTGCAAAAGCACTATCTTCAAAATAAATAACCCACGTAACAAGACTACATAATCTTATCATGTAGATACGGTAGAAAAGGAGTAATAAAAAAGAGTTCATGTTTTTGATATGCCAACATTATCAAGATATGCAAAACACCCAAATGCACAGAGTGTGAAAATGAGGAGAGATGATGATGATGATGTTGATGATGACAAACTCCTTGAATCATTGAAGATCGACTTTGCATTAAAGCTGATATTGGAGTGACCATAATTTCACATCTGCATAGATTCACAAATACACACATCCCTTTGATCATGAGAGTAGAGCAGATGATAACAGTGAATGGCAGACAAAGCAAATGTTTAACGATGTTAAGTAAAGCCATAAAATACCAAATGTTCTCAAGTAGAATGAAACACTGATATTTAATCTCTTTGAGGGTTTCATGGAGAAATAAGAAGACAGATATGGCTATATCCTGCTATCTCAGATAATTGATTAAAATCGGAGTAGCAAGGCTATAAAAACTGAGAAAAAGTTTATTTATATATACATCTATCAATCTGTATCAATATATATATATATATATATATATATATATATATATATATATATATATATATATATATATATATATGTATATGTATATATATATATATATATATATGTATATTTATATATATATATATATGTATGTATATATATATATATATATATATATATGTGTGTGTGTATGTATGTATATATATATATATATATATATATATATATATATATATATATATATACATATATAATAAACAGACATCTAGTTACATCTCTCCAATTGTAAAAGCTGACCAATTCTTCTGTAGCCCATGACCCATCCTTTCACAAAACCTTTGAAGATACTGCGTAGACAGAGAGATGGATACACAAGTAGATACATATAAATTTTCAAATAATTTTGGAATCGGTAAAAAAAAGAGTATAGTCCAAAAACCAAATTCTCAGTATTCATATGGACCAAAATTTAAAACCCACGACCTTGGAGAGAGATATTTCAAAAGAAGTTGTTTTCGCCCCTACAACACACACTACACAAACGTCCACGCCCTTTAGCCATTTTGTTCCTATCTGCTGTAATACTTTTAACACCCTATACTATATTTGACTACCAGTAAACAACTGAGTCAATTTGCTTAATTAGTGGACATCTTGTATCAACTTGAAAACTCTAGGCCCCTTTTAACTCTCCCTTCTTCCTCCCCCCGAAGCCCCAGTCTGAGGTGCCGACTGCAGAAAAGCGACTCATCAGAATGGGAGACTTTTATCAAATGAATTTCCACCTTCACCGCATTCTTCTGACATCACAACCAGTCGAGAGGGAGTGTAAGCAGGTTTTTCAACCTTAAACTGAATAAAAATGAGGAAAATTGATTGCATTTAGCACAGAAAATTAATAAACCGGTCTGGTTAGTCATTCAACAGAAACTGTCACATGACCAACATCATTTGGCAGCAGGCTGTGATCAATTAAAGAATTGGAAAAAGTCCTGATCAATGTATAGGCTACTTCTCTCACTTTTTGTTGGGCAGTGATCAATAAGAAAGTGTGAATTTTCAAAAAAAACCCAAACAGTTTCCTTAGACATAATAAGGAATATGTGTTCAAATGTTCAGCCCTCTAGCTCTATTGATGCAGCCTGTAGGTGTGATACATACATAGTCAGCCAGCCAGTCGGAGAAACTTGAAGTTTGAACAAACCTATTTTGGCAGTTTTGGTTCACGGTTTCCAAAAGATTTTTAAATAATTTATCGCACTGAATGATCAAGTGTTGGAAATTCAAGATGTTTTCATTTCTTTCTACAATGAATTTAATTAATATTCACACTGATAAATATTTCAAGTGAAATAGTTTCGTAGCCAACTCTTTGGTGTTGACAATAGGTGCTACAGCATTCTGCTGTTATCACCTAGGCAGATAGATAGTTATGGGAGAGCAGTTTACCAAAATGTTCACTCACCCACTCTTAACTGTCGACCATAATGGCATACTAGAAAGAAAGGTTTTTTGTCAAGGTATTTAGTTTCAGAATGCAGGGAGGAATTAATCCATGCCTTTTCCAAGTATATTAAAACCAAGTGAACAGCGGTAACCTCAGTAGGAGTTTTTAACTATTGATTCTGTTTTGATTATGCTACCTGACGGCTCCTGCAGATGTATACATATATATATATATATATATATATATATATATATATATATATATATATATATATATATATATATATATATATATATATAATCTATTATTGTGTCATCCACAGACAGCTGTTTTGATGTATTACATCTCTTCAATGTGGCTATAGACTTTTATCCTAACCAGTACCGTGAGGCAGAATTGAAACCCTCACATCGGACCTGGAAGCCAATATCCAACCTCTGGATTACGGAACTGGATGGTCAGTCAGGCTGAATTTGAGCGATATATTCATTAACGCAGAAACTCCTCATCCACCAGAGTGCTCCATTCCTATGGAAGATACATATGTGTGTGTGTGTGTGTGTGTGTGTGTGTGTGTGTGTGTGTGTGTGTGTAAAACAAGGAAAAAAACACTGGAGAAAATTACATCAATTGCAAAAACATATTTGGGGAAATAAGAGACTCAACTGACACAAAAGAATTTTGTAATTTTTAAAAAGTTTTTCAATGTTTTGTGTTTAAAGCTGTAAAATTTTCAAGACGATATATATATATATATATACATGTATATATATATATATATATATATATATATATATATATATCGTCTAGAAAATTTTACAACTATATATATATATATATATATATATATATATATATATATATATATATATATATATATATAGCCCGGGAAGGGAAGCACACTAAGAGAAAGACCTCTGGTTCCAAATCAGTGAAACCTCCCTAAGGCGATTTGACACCTAATTCCAGTAGCTCCTGCAGCCAAGCTGATGTCAGACATATTATTCTTTCCTCTCGACTGCATCAGCAAGGCCATGAGTGAGATTCTGACGACTGGGAATTCCAAGATCTCCTTATTAGAGGGGACATTCTAGTGTTGCACAATTATAGAGATTCACATAATGGAATTCTGTCCCTATTTTTTAATTGATCATCTATGGGATGCCAGGCGGGTAAGAATATAACAGGGAAATAAATGCCCGTGCCTCGCAGTTCTCGGTTACTGTTGAGCAAGGTGTAGCACTTGTTAGCCTCCCTCTGATATCCCAAGGGATTACGATGCAGAAACGATCCAATGGGGATATGCTTTGCATATGATCGAACTGATGGTGCTGCGTTTCTTGAATGAATTTGGATGACAACAGATCTGGTGGAGTTATACAGCAGATGTCCCCCACTCATACTTGGGAGAATAGAACAACGAAACTGGCGACCCAGTCCTCCGTAGATGGTGCAGTGGAGCCACGAACGGATTTTTACTAGCGCACAGCCTATAGCATACGTTATAAAGGGGGCGTATTTTTTTTAGATACACCGATATCAGAATATTTTTTTTTACTTGTGTAATAAAATATTCTTTTCATTTTTATCATAGCCAGATCAGATGACAAATATGTTTGGTATTCAATTAATATTATTACTTATTCGTTTTCATTTTCTAGTTTCAAAAGACAACGCTCCCATCAATCACTATTTTGAAATGATAACTCCAACTAGTGATCATTAACTGAAATCGTTAATCTTAGAAACCCAGTCATTTATGTCAGTTGAGGGCAGTATATGGGGTTGCTGCAGGAATCGAACCTGTGACCAAAGTTTATATATATATATATATATATATATATATATATATATATATATATATATATATATATATATCGCTCCTGATAGTGGACTCTGGTTCCACATGGGAACTTTGAACACATACTCACACAGCACACACCACTGAAGATGGGAAAAATACCGAAACATGTCTGAACCATTTACATCTAAGGATTAATAAACCTTACCTCTAAACACTTTACTCCCGAGTCTGTCTCACTTTTTACAGTGTACACACACATACGCACACACACACTCACTCACACACACACACACAAACACACACACACACACACACACATATATATATATATATATATATATATATATATATATATATATATATATTCTGCCCTTCCTATACATATATATGTGTATTTTTAATGGAGTTTATGCAAAAATAAGAGCAACGCTATGTTGAAGCGCTACCCTATCCGTTGTGGGTTCGATTCCTGCAGCAGCCCCATTTTCTTCAACTGTTTGTTTTATTTATGTCGTAAAGACAAAGATTATAAATCATTTGTCAAATAGATTAATTCTAGTGCACAAGATTTTACATGAGTAGAATCCGCCTCTTCAGCCATTAATGGCATGATCAGAAGAATCTGATCAAGATAAACACTTGGTCATTGTCCTTTCGTTCAATGTCCCTTCTACTTGAGTAGATTCCTTTAGGTGACAACAGATAAACTTACACAGCAGGTGCTTGTCTCTAAGCACTGATTGGCCAAGTGGAAAAGGCAAGTCTAATCTAATTTCCCGATCATTATTCTAGAACATAAAGACTTTGGAAGAATCACTGATTTTGGAAAGAAGAGACAACAAATTTATCTCGGACACTTGAATGTTTGGTAAGGTTTGCAATACTATATGACAAATGATGGTTGCTCTAAAACTCAAGAAATGCCAGGTTTTCAACATTAAATCCTCCATTATTCACTGATTTTTATTCTCATCTAGATTGTTGTAGTTACAACGTTTTAAAGGTGTTTAAAACGTTTCTGTCGAAGTCTGGTTTGGTTTGAAAATCCCTCAAGGTTACTACTGAATACGACAGACACTTGAAATATCGTGAGTATAACAAATAAGATGCGGACAGTAGTCTGTATAAATCATCTCAGAAACTCTGAACTAAATTGAATCGTTTGTGAAAAAGGTTGAAAGAAGACAGCATAATTGAATAGATAGGTATGTCATGTGACCATTACCTTTTAAAAGCATGCCTTATTGGCGATAACCAAAAAAAAAAATTAGAAAAAAGGTGATCAATGAATGTTACTTTTCTCACCTTTTGTTGGATCGTGATCATCAAAAATTATGAATTTTCAAGAAGACAAGCGCAAGCATTACTGGATAAGCTAGGGGACCAATTTAATAGGGACTTTTGCAAATTGACGCCCATGAAAAAAAAAACTATTTAGATGGCTGTCATACTAATTGAACTAGCTTGACAAGTCACAGATATTAAAAAATCATCATATGGATACGGACGAGCTTGTTCCAGTCTAATAAATTAATACATTTATTTAATTATTTTTATATTTTATTACGAAAGTTGCAATAATCATTTTCTGTCAGAATAAAAATTCATAGTAGAGTTTGACTCTGCAGCAGTCAGTCTTGCCAGGTGTCGTTCATTTTTGCCTACCTAATCGGTTTCTGTATACCTTGTGGTTCGTGCACGCACGCTATGGTTCAAATTACGTAAGCCAATAGTCGTTGTTATTTAATAGCTAGTACAATATATATATATATATATATATATATATATATATATATATATATATATATATCGACTGCTGGTACAATATATATATCGAATAGCTAGTACAATATATATATATATATATATATATATATATATATATATCGACTGCTGGTACGATATATATATCGAATAGCTAGTACAATATATATATATATATATATATATATATATATATATATATATATCGACTGCTGGTACAATATATATATCGAATAGCTAGTACAATATATATATATATATATATATATATATATATATATATATATATATATATATATATATATCGACTGCTGGTACAATATATATATCGAATAGCTAGTACAATATATATATATATATATATATATATATATATATATATATATATATATATATATATATATATATATATATCGACTGCTGGTACAATATATATATCGAATAGCTAGTACAATATATATATATATATATATATATATATATATATATATATATATATATATATATATATATCCACTGCTGAGTAACAATCATCTAATCTAAATCTATTGATCAGAGGTGAAGTATCCCTTTATCTGGTCACTTGATCCTCTTTGTAAGTGGCAACACTTCCTGGTCAGCTGGAAATGTTTAATGACTTCAGGGGAGACATGAGTGGGGACAAGGGAAGGAATGGGAATCATGAAAACGAGTGGAGAAGAGGAGGATAAAGCAAATGAGTGAGAGGGAGAGAGAGAGAAAGGGAAAGGAGAGGAGAGAAAGACAGGGTGAAAGGGAAAGGGAGGGGAAATTGAGAGCAGAGAAAGAGAAAGGAAAGAAAATAGTGTAATGAAGGAATTAAAGGACAGGAAAGAGGAGAGATCGAATGGGAAAGGAGAAAGAGAGCGACACAAGGAAGTGAGAGAGAGAGAGGGACAAAAGAGTTGAGAGCGAGAGAGAGGGTGAGAGAGTGAGAGAGAGGATAGACAGAAACAGATAGAACGGGGGATGGAGAGAAAGAGGAGAGAAACTATGGACAAAAATATCAATTTTAGGTTCTTCAAGGGTAGGGCTGCTGGCCTGACACCCAACTAACGGGTACCGACTGCGTTGATATTTCTCTATTGGCTGAGGGAGAAGTGGATTCATGCTTTTGGCATTAGGGTGACGATGTCATCAGCAACTTCGTCTGAAACTTGAACTCAGTTTGAAGATCCCTTTTTTTTTCGTACCAGTAACCGTTGCTCCACTCCAGGCCCCCCTTTCCTCTTTCATCGCTTTTTAAAATCATATCCTGAAAATTCATCTCCTCAGAGTCACAAGAATTATATCTTTGATTGGGTCTCCAGACGCCAAATAGATAATAATCAGGTCACTCAAAAGAAACTGTCACATGACCAACGTCTTCTGACAGAATGGGTGGGCAAATAAAAAGTTGGAAAAAAGGGGTGATCAATGAATAAGTTACTCCTTTCGCTTTGTGTTGAGCAGTGGTCACTAAAAAAGTCTAAAATTAAAAAAAAAGGCGTGATTGCTGTCGGACACAAACTAAAAAAAACAAATCAAAATAAACTTGAATTGTAAAATGACCACCCTAAAAACTGTTTGGGGGGGGATGGGGTAACAAAAAAGCAAAACGTCTTCTAGACATAAGGAGTAAATGTTCAGATTCTCAGTTCTCTCCCATACATAGCCAGTCAGCCAGACTAACTTAAAAATAGAAGAAACCTATGTTGACAATTTTAATGACAGTTTTGATTGATGGTTTCTAATAAAAAACGAATAATCTCATTTGGCTGCGTCCATTAGAAAACGTTGTTTCGTAAGAGGCTCGAAAATGACGTCTGTTTTCTTGTCAGACTCGAAATAAAAAAAAAAGAAAGAATCTCTGTTGAATCCATATCTATTTTAGGCAGGAAATGGTCAGTCTTGTTTGCCTTTTTGTTGGGGAAACCAATTAATGGTACCATTTCGTTTTTTGACATTTCGAAGACTCTTTGATCACTCTGAGAACATCCCAGCTTGACTCAGTGAAGGAATCCTGCAAAGTGATTTTATAGGAGTGAATCTCTCCCCAAATATTTGAGGAAGAGATTAAAAAGAAAGCAGACTGAAAAAAAGAAAAAAAAAGAAAGTTCCTTGCATCTCAGATAACTGTTTATTTGGATTCCGAACTAGAAACTAAAAAGATTATTGATCGAGACCTGACAAATTACATCAGAGAAGAAAAAATGGAAATCTTTGAAGAATCCTACAAACACGAGCGCACACACGCATACTTATTACCTGATATTTGTTCATCATAGTGCAATCACAAAATGTAGATACTTTAAAGGAAAATTATATCTATTACAATTTTAATGTTGTGTAAACTAGATTTCTTATGCTGTGTGCATGTCAGTGGTAGATTTACGGGGTGGGGATCCCCGTAAGTACTGTATATACCTACTTCTTAACTTCCATTACTGTGTACCTAGTTCCGACAATCTATTCTCATCACTTGCTCTTGTATATACAACAGATTCACTTTTTTCGCAGCAAATAAATGTGTATACAATTACTTAAAATTTGTTTATAGCCAGCTTGTCTACAATATTATAAGCTCTTAAAACAATCTGGTTATTTTTAACAAATGTTACGTGAAATTGTCTCACGGGTTTTTGAATGCTACATAAAAGTTACTCTTTTTATTTAAAATTTGTTCATAGCCAACATGTCTACAATATTACATACAAACACTTGAAACGGCCAGCGTTTTCGTTTCAAACAAATGTTAAGAGAATTGTTGTCTTTTTAAATGAAGGTTTTGGAAACATCATCAGAGTTTTTTTCTGTTTTTTTTTTTTTTTTTAATATTCTTCACAAAAACGGAATGGTATAATTCAATCTTTGAAGGAAAAAAAGATAAAAAAAGAAAGAGCGTTTTAATTTCTACTTCGTCTCTTCATTTCATTCGCCTATCCTCAAATGACCGTTCTAAAGTGGGTACAGAGTGGTATGACAGGCAGGGAAAACGGTGGACCAAGTTTGAGTTTCAACTATGGCTGTTCACATTCAGTAAACAGTAATTCCCTTTGTATAATAACGAAGACAGTGCATGGTACCAGCAGATCCCACAACAGCAACAAAAAAATTTAAAGAAATATTCTGAAAAGTCCCAAGAAATGATCTTAAAAAAATGTACGGAATAATCTGAGAAATTCGAAGAATAATCTGAAAAAATCTAAAGAATAATCTGAAAAAATCTAAAGAATAATCTAAACAAATCTAAAGAATAATCTAAAATTGCAGTAAGACCCAGCGCCGCCACTGATAATGATGATACTTCCTCGTCTCAGAAATTCATAGAACTTAGTCCTTCCAATCAGGAGTTGTCTGCCCTTTATCCCCCAGGGTATTGATTTCTACCTAAGTCTCCTTTCAAGAATCCAGACACGTAGCCAACTTTATCTTTCGTCCACACTCCGCTCGTAATTTTCTCAACATCTTCACAAATGCACCTTGATTAGACTTTTCATCTTGTGTGAGCCTTTCAATGGATCCTCATCCCAACAGAAGACGAATTCCTTCCTCTCCATTTTCTCATTATCAAATGTACCTTATAACTCCTGATGATTGAGATCTGTCCTTTCTTTAATCTATTCAATAAGAGCAGTCCAGATGAATTTAGGTTGATCAAATACAGCGATTATTAATCATCATCATCATCATCATCATAAGTCTACTGATGGACAACGGTATTTCTGAGCTCCTTCCATACCGATCGTAACTGAGCTAACCTCTTTCACATCTAACATATCTGATCGCGCCTTATTATGATTGGTCGTCTCCAACAGCGTTGGCTACCCCTTGGGTATCAATCTGTTACATTTTTGCTCTATCTGCAATCCTTCCTTCTTGCTATGTATCCAGCCCATCACCATTTTCGTTCCTTAATTACTTCGATGATATATTTTACTCTGGTCTGCTTTCGGATATTGGAGTTAATGCTCTTAATATCATTCTTTCCAATGCTCTTACGTGATTTTGTTACTTACAAAGTTTCATTACCATTAATACGAGGAAATATATTGCAGGAAAGTTGTGGATGAGAGAAATCAAAGCTCGGGAAATAGCAATAACGCTCATATGCAAGAAGAAATGGTAAAAGTATAATGGTCTCTGGTCGAAAATAATTGAGAGAGAGAGAGAGAGAGAGAAAGAGAGAGAGGGGGGTAGTTAGTCGTTTATCAGGGTCGTTAACCCTGGAACTCTTTAAGGAAAAAAGTTATCCAATTGAGAAAAGGGAGACAACGGTGACAGAGAATAATATTCATAGAGAATAATATTTATAGAGAATAATATTCATCGGTGGCTTTTTGCCGCCGGGGACAACAATCGAATTTGCTCTCCTCAACCCACTTCCCCAAAGAAAAAGTCCAACAGAAACAAATGGTAAGAAATGAAAATTTCGATCGTTCAACTGATTTTTACAATACGTCAGAAAAACTAGCTCACTTAAAATAGGTCCTGTCAGGGTCCTGCGCTGAAAGACACCACGACCAATGAATCCTGAAGTAAAAAGCTTAATAATGGATAAATAAAATTGTTTTTAGATTCTGAAGGCCATACAATCTGGAGTCGTTCAACCACTCTTTTATCCCGAAGTTTCTATGACTACTGGGACATATAATACTGAGGTGTCTATGACTCCTCGGACATATGAATGAATGAATCGTCTGGCTTTGTGAACGACTCGAGTTTTATGACTGCCGAGTCATATATATCCCGGGGTATCTATTACAGCTTGAATATATACTTAATCACCAAAACTGCGTTAAGATGGACATAAAATAAGGGTCCAGTTTAGCAGCATATTAGAAATCGATTATCCCCTGTCAGAAAAGCAGACATAAGGTAAGGGTCCAGTTTTGCACTGTACGTACATTATGAATGAAAACCTAATTTTAAGCCAAATCACAAGCTTCCACTGCAAAAGTTACTTTTATCAAACATTCAGATTCATTGAAAGTAAATCAATCTAGCCAGGAAAATAAATTTTCCTACAAAAAACATTCTGGCTTGCTGAACCGAAACTTTAACCATATCAGAAGTGTTGCTTAATTCATGTGATCTGAAAGGAAATGATTGTTTGAATTGGCAATTAGAAACAGTCCACATAGTTTTCTTCAGTTTCAAGTTGGTCTGACTGGATAGATATTTGTATATCACGCATACTTCAACATTAACACCATATTATGTCTAGAAATTTTTGTTTTCGTTTTAGGGGCCCCCTCTCTAAATAGGTCTTTAATGTTTGTGTATGGGGGGGACTTTACTATGAGTTTATGCTAAATTGTTTCCTTTGGTGAGTGGCAGCATTTGTTACAATTTTTAGAAAATTCAGACATTTTTGGGATCACTGCCCAATGAAAGGCGAGAGAAGTAACATTCATTGATCATTCTTTTTTCAATTTTTTGATTGGTTACCCCCAACATGGCATGCTGCTGGAAGACATTGGTCACGTGATGGTTTTTATTGAGTAACTAACCACACCTGTTTTTTGTTTGTGTTTTGCTTTTTTGTTTTTTAATTTTTTTCATCATTTCATTCATAAGTCAAGACAGATTCGACCATTTTTTTCATCCGAGAAGAAAAAATATGACTTTTTATGATCAAACACATTATTGACATTTTTCAATTTGTCAGCATGTACTTTTGGTGTGAAATTCCATTCCAATTTACAGTTGACTTTGCTCCCTACCAACCACAGAAAAAACGGAAGAGATTTTGGAGATCTAACTCTTCACTATTTGCATAACACTCCACGTTAAACCAAATCTATAAACGAAAAAAAACAACAACAAAAAACATTTCCCTGTCGTGTTTTGAAATCACGACCATGTGATTGGATTATCATGGTTCTTTTGAGTGACGTATTATCTGTCACTGGGACCCTTAGGCAGAGCTTCAGTAAGGAATCTTGATCTTGTCCCCCTGCCTCACCTTTCGTTGGATAAAGTGACGCCCCGTTACATTAATTTATATCATTGCGCTATGCATAATGTATAACGTATCATATCATTAAGTTCTTTGAATCAATAACAGAATCTGAAATACTCATGCCTAGGCTTATGCCTTCTCAGCCTAATTGTTAATCTGCCACTGGTTGCATCGATCACAGCAATTATCTCTCTGATAAATCGTTTCTCTTTCTTTACTCATATTTATCTCGGTTCTTCCTGATCTCCATGCAATAATCTTGATTCATTCGATTATTTATTCCTCGTCCTAATCGGGGTCAGTTTTCAATTACCCCCAAATGTGTCTATCACTTGAACGGTCAGTCTACGATTTCCATCCTTTTATAATGCCAGCATTCATCCTAACGGCACTTCTTAATGACATGCGCGTTCTAAAGGCACCTCTGTTTTTATATTCTCACAAAACTATTGTCAATAGGTTGATTCATTTCATTTGCAGCCCTGTAACCCAAATATATGGCATAAGACTGTAAAAGGGTTATAAAAAGACTGTTTGTTCTGTACTTTTGGTTTCTCATTATTAATACACTTCATATAAATCCATCCGTTGTAACGAAAAATAAGTTATCGTCATCACTTGTTCATCATTATAATGGTTTTAGTTACAGCAATTATCTCTTATTATCGAATCCTTGCAGTCACACAAATGGGGGGTCGACCAGCTAGGTAGGCAACAAGTAATTTTCTCTGTGAGTGTCAGCGTCTGTGTCTCCGTGAACTCCTGGTCTGAATTTGTGGGTTATAACCATGAAAGTTTGCATGAGCATACCACTTGGCACCACTTAAAACGACTTTTTTTTTCGATTTATTCTCTTGAAAAAGATGCTCTAGGGGGTCTCTATGGTCATATAGAACCCTTTTTCTGATAATTCATGTAAATGTCCCATTTTTTTTATAGATGATTTTAGTTGAAGATCTATTTCAGATAATCGTAGTAAATAATTAGTTCTGGTATCCACGCAGGCTACGGTGATTCATTTATGCGAGACATGGATATTTCCTCTTTCTTTAATCATGTTGGCAATAATCTTTGTTCATTCAATTATTAAATTCTCGTCCTAATTGGAGTCAATTTCAATTAGTTCCCGACCTCCCTAGTCCACATAGTCTAGCCCCAGCCCCCTTTCTGGGTTTTTCCTCCAATGATTCCATCATTTGAATAGTCAGTCTACGATTACAGTCTTTACATAATGCCTGAGCAATTTCCTGCATCGGATATTGAAGGTCTTGTAGAGCCAAGAAATAAAAACGAGGCCAGAATTGAACCGTGACTCAAAAGCACTGGGGACCCCGGCCAATTAATCATTCAACTAACATTAGAACCATAAATATACAAACGTGAAAATCACACAAGACAGGAAATTAATGGTAAGCGCCAAGAATCAAATATGGAAGCTTAGCAGGTCGGCCATATCCTGATCTTTTTTTTTCTTCTGTTGTTTGCTTCATTTATTTGCCTCTCTTATTACTTGTTCTCACCGATCACCGTGGCCCCAGTGGCAGACCCGGGCAGAGGGTTGGATCAGGTGGGGTCAGTTGGCAGGGGCCTACAATTTTCAGGGTTTGCTTCAGAGGCGTAGCAAGATTACCTTTTTGTATAAATCGTTTTAATTCTTTCATTCTGTTCTGTTACTTGTACGTACATTATGTACGCTACAGGTACATGCATACTAACACAAATATTCTTTCAAATAAATGTTATTAAAAACGACAAATAAACTTTGTCTATTCAACTTTTTTGTTATTTTATTTTTGTTTGAAGACAAGCCGTTTCAAAACGAAACGAAATTAAACTTTCCGCAGTTATGAAGTTCTAAAATTTGAGATCTACCGACCATCATTGGTCATTCCCAAAAATGAGTTTGTTAACTCAGTTTTTCAAGTAGACTGTGGTATTTTTAGCTTTTTGTGTCATTTACAGTTGAAGATTTAAAAGGTTGGTTACAGGATAGGCAAAAGTAAAAGTGAAGATAGGATCAATTAAAACGTATTCAAGGGGACGTCATTCTTCCTTAAATGGGGACATGTTGAACATAAATATTAGAAGTCCAGGTCTATAGCTAAGTTGTTCGAACTTAGTGATATCCAAGTATTTCCCTGGCAGAATTATGAAAGATATTATCAGGGGTGGATCCAGGATTTTGATCAGAGGAAGGGGCAGCTCTAAATGGAAAAATCATTAATAAATAAATACATAAAAAACTAAAGTTTCAAATATCAAAAAGCAGAAAGTATCATGTGATCCGACCTTTTTCACTTTCTTGAGTCATAGCTTTTTTTGCATCAGAGTTAACAAAAGAATAAGGTAGAAAAATTAATCAAATAAATTTACCACATAACGAATAAATTATAACGAATCAGCCGGGATACATCTTACTTATATCGGACGAAAAACAAAAGTATACATTTTTGTTTTTAATCCTTTGGGAATATTTAAACAAATTTCTTTATTCCAAGATCGTGATTTGCTCGAGCAGGGGGAGTTCAGACACCGTCCCCTGGATGTTTGAGTCTGAAATGTCAATGTAATTTATCCCTTCTGTGCTGGCTGTTAAGAGAAGGTCCGATTTCTACGAAATAAGATAAGGTCGAGAATAATGAGAAAAAGGGGCTATTCATCAAGTCGTTATCAAGTACATGGGTTCCTGTGTCGAGGAATTTCCATTGGCAAATGATTAATTCTTCTCTCATTAAAATAGAGAGACACAAGTCAGTCCAGTCAGATTAGCCCTTGGTGTAGCTGCAGACACATTTGCAGTGGATTCCAGACAATAAGAGGTGACTGTCCCTTTAAATGATCTTTTGGAAAACACTATAAACTCATGTTCCGCCTTCTTTCCCATACTAACGAATTAGAAATAGAAAGTGACGAAATAACAGGATGGTACATGATAGCCCAACCCCTATTCAAATAGTGGGGATTACGCTTTCTTATTGAACAACCGTAGCCATCATAGATGGCAAAGGATTCCCCTTTTTTTTGTATATGCTTGTTTGTCAACAGACTAAAGAATGGGCATCAGTACTCCACTAGACCACTTGAACAAATGTTGTTTTTTTAAAAACTTTTGAAGAAAAAAAAGGGGGGCCTCATTTTGACAGGGTTTAACGTCTAGATTCTCCAGAATGAAGATGTTCTTTTTACACTATTCCGGATGGTTTTCAGTGGAAATTTATTCCGGTCATATCTATTCTTCAATTGAATTTGCTTACATGACTTCAAAGTTTGACGCTACGGTTGTCCAATTATTGACTTTGGTGGCGAGTAATAATAGTCTTTGTTGATCGCATTATAAAATGTTTCTCATTTGCAAAATACATATGAATGAAACAATTCTGTCTGGGAAAGATATCCAAACAATTCCTTAGAAAAACATAATAAAAATATAATTTTCTCCCACTCAAGTCGAAGCTGGAGCCTAGAGCAGTCTTTGTTTTTCCACTGTAACAACAAAAACAATCACTTAATACAGATTGCATTTCCAATATATTGAAAATGCTATGAGTGAATAGTTGCCTCCGCTAAATCTTAATGTTCAATTGAAATAGGAGTAGAGTTTGACCTTGAAGCAGCCAGGCTTGCTCTCATTGGGTTTATAGAAACAGAAAGTATAAACAAAAATTGACAGATGATGGAAAGAAAAGAAAAACGGGAAAAACAAAGAAGCTGTATTATTTATCTCTGCCAACGAAATAGAAAGAGATATATGTATTCGCACGTCTGTCCATATGTCAAGTTCACAGTACGTCCGTAAGTTCTCGAAGGATTTTCATTACATTTTTGGGAACGTTGAGCCATGGCTTAAGGACAGAATGATTTGGGGATGAATCCGGAACTTATTCTACCTTTGACTCTCCTACATCTCAAGTATTTATGAACTGATTTTCATTCAGTTTTTTTTATGACAATGGCTTGGGCAGGTATTCACTCCATGCATGCTTTTTAGTTCTTCCATTTTGGCGCGTCAAATCTTCAATGTTTAACAAATAAAAGGATTTACAAGTCTGGATGCTACAGGATCAAGTTCCATTCTTAATTCTACTCTGACAGAAGCTGATTACGGAAACTTTTGTATTGATTATATTCCAAAGTGTGTTCATAAACTACTCAGGGCCTTTGTCCGTCAATACCAGACATAAGAGGCTGTTAATACATAACCCAATTCGTTTCAGTAGGAAAAGGATAAGCAAAAAAGTCACTTTTCATGACATGGAGAGTAGCGATTTTATATTTTATTAATGGAAATACGATCGGTCAAGAGTTTCCTCGCCTAAGGGTGAGGGTTCTTGTTTTTTTTTTTTGTTATCACGGTGGAAAATAGTCAACTCCTGCCCCCAAGTTGAACTAGAATTAGATAAAACTTTGACCTCGGGAAACTTTTGACCAATACTCAAATATATCGGCTGCTACAATAACCACAAATAGCAACATTTTCCTCATACAGAAGTCGGGTCTCAATCTTTCCATGGTTCTACAAACAATGCCACATCTTTGCCGAAAGGAGGAAGTAGCGTCATCTCGCCTTCTCCAAAACCTTCGTATTTCTTTAATCGGCTTTGCAAAGAGAACGTCCGTTTGCAAACACATCGTTTAGCCATCAGCGTCTTTGACGTACACGGTTGAAGGAATGGAGTTTGTGTCTTCATCGTGGTTGCCGAGAGATTTTTTTTCTTTTTTTTTTTTGTGAATCATTTGTTAGGTCAGCAAACAGACAGCGATGGACATGGGCTTTGGGAACTAGGCATGAGGTAATATTCTCATTAGTAGACACTGAACATACAAAAATCAAGGAATTTGAGAATTAGGTATGCACCGTATCCCCATGTATCCTCCCCACTATTTCTGGCACGGCAAACAGAATGTATACAAAGGACAAGTTAGAATCAAGCCATGTGTATTCTGACGGAGAGGAAGTCAATGTTACGGGCTGATTTGGTGGAGATGGTTTTGAAACTAATGAGGTAGAAAAAGTAGAGGAGGGTCAAGTTTACGATGCAAATAAAGAGGGCAGTGAGTTGAAGGCGATGCATTTTTTTGCGGGAAATTGAAGGGAGAAAGATAGAGGGAGACGGAGAAAGTCTGGTTAGTCACTGAAGAGAAACAGTCATGTCTTTTGACTGCGTGCTTTGTTGGGGATGATTAATTAAAAGATTAGAGAAGGGGAATAAGTTACTTTTCTCACCTTTTATGGTGATCACTAAAAAGTCTGAATTAAAACCAAAACAAAATCATAGTGGCAGCCGGACACAAACTGAGGGCCCAATTTAGTATAGACTTTCGCCGTAAATTAGTTTGAAAAAGCAACAAAATATAAACGTTATTCTAGACATAAGGAGTACATTTTCAATTCCTTAGTTCTATTGCTGCAGCTTGTACGCTTGGCACATACAGACGCTGTTAGAAATACTTCAGAACTGGAGAAATATAAAAGTTTGGGTTGACGGTTTCGGTCAGAAAGAAAAGAAATAAAAATGAAATAAAAACGCAGCAAAAAAAGGGAACAAAAAAATGAACGATGAAAAATTTGTCCAAACAAGCGATAAGGGAGAGGAGAAAAAAAAGGTACCACAGGGGGGGGGGGCAAAGCAGCAGAGAGTAAGAGAGCGTGCAAAATGCGAGATGATACAGGGAAAGAGAGAGAGAGAGAGAGACCATGCAAGATCGAGAAAGACAGAGACGTAATGAAGATAAAAAGACAGAAAAGAGAAAGAGAAAGAGAGTAACAGACAGAGAGAGTGTGAGTGAGAGAGAGATAGGGTGGAAAACAGCACAGAGGGAGCAACATAGAGAGAGAAGAGGAAGAGAGCAACAGAGACAGAGAGAGAACAACACAGAGAGAGGAAGAGCAGCAGAGAGAGTGAGAGAGATGAAAAACAGAGATAGAGAAACAGGGAGAAAAAGAGATAGAGATAGAGGGATAGGAAACAGAGAGAGAGAGAGCAACAGGCAGATTGGGATAAACAAACACAGAGAGAAAGAGAAAGAGAGAGGAAGAGAGCGACAGATAGAGTCACAGGGAAAGAGAGGCACAAGGAAAGAGAGAGACAAACACACAGGGTGGGAGATATAGAGAGCTACAGAGAAAGACAGAGTGAGCAATCGAGAGAGAGAGAGAGTCAATGAGAACATGAGAGAGACACAGAGAAAGAGCAACAAAGGAAAAGAGAGAGAGAGAGAGACTGAGACAGAGACAGAGAGTAAGAGCAATAGAGAAAAGCCAGAGATAATGGCTCCAGGGGGAAAAAAAAGTCTGTAACGTTGTCCACTTTTTTTCCTGCGGACCTCTGTCAGCCACTGTCTCGTAATGACCGGATATTTATAGGATAACAAAACAAATGCTCGGCTGAGGGGAGGGGGGACAGAGTGGATGGCAGGACAGAGCAGTGATCGGCCGGGGGAGTGGAGGAGCAAGGGAGGATGTAGTGATCGACCGTAACACGACAAACTCAAATGACAGCAGTTGGTGGAATCTGTCTGCTAGAAATTAACCATTAAGATGTCGGTAATTTTATTCATTGGTCCTCGATCTCTTGCCGTTCAACAGTCAGCCGCTTATTGGACGGACGAATACAAAATAAATAAATAAGCCCCGTAGCGGTGGTTGTGGAGGGAGAGACTTTTTGCTCTGAACGAACCCATAAAGCTAGAATAGTTATGGTATCCCATATCATTGGGAGTGGAATGGGGACCCTGAGTCCTTAACGACGTGTTAGCAAAAGGAGAGTTGGTATAAATTAGAGCCCCCGAACAGATATGCAAATCTTTGAAATTTCACACCAATGTTGGCTGTGTGTGTACATTGGTAATTTGAAAGCGTGGCTTATCTGATAAATGGTTTTGGCATTGCTTTTGTAAGGACACCGGAGACAAATTTATGCCCTGAATATGGAGATGACTACAATTGACCCGGATGGAGTTGGCCTGCTTGCATACGCCCAAAAATCCATTTTCTCGGAATGTAACATTTAGTAGAAGCATGCTTGTGGTGATTTCTACCAGAATTTCTGAGATGAATTATCATTTCTAGCTAAGAAGAAGAAAAAACAAAACAACAAAAAATAAACAAAAAAAAACAAATGATGGAGGTGCAATTGGCGTAACAGACAATGGAATCGGCGACCCGAGTTCGAAGTCTGGTCGGGGCCGGTTATGTTCACTCTGCACTAATGCCCAGCACATCTTAAGTCCGGCCATTGGTAAAATAGCAGGACAGCTTGGGCTCTCTAGCCTTAAGAAAGCAACCAGTGTAGGAAAAGGCTAACTCTGATTCAAAACCAGAGAGAGTGGAGCCTCGTCAAGGCAATTAGACGACCAATTTGACGTCCCCCGGCAGCTCCTGCAGTCAAGCTTACGCCAGATGTATCGCTCTCTGCTTTCAGTCAGGCTGAAAGGGGGGGTCCTCATGACTAGGAATCACAGAATTTCCATACGCTTCGCACAGACATGCACCCCGGAAGTCCATTGTCTGGTGAGACAGAACGGAAGCCTACACCAAAGTCTCAACCTACGGGTGGGATTTTCTGCAAGACGCCTACTTTCGAAAAGATGCACAAAATAAGGACCCAGTTTAGAATCGTTAATCGAACCCTTTGATAAAAGTTTGTGAAATTTGAAAACTAACATGCTAAAAACACGCCTCGGGCCCCATTAGTGAACTACATCAAAATTGCTGATCATAGGTCTAGCCGTTCTTGAATATTGTAATAACAGATAGCGAATTATTGTAAGATTATACCCTGGTTTACTGGGAATAGTGTCTTCATCTCGGTTGTTATAGACTGGACGTTTCGGTCGTTTTACAGCTACACACACTACCCCAGGGGGCAAAAGACTAGCGGAAAAAGTGATGGTTAAGCGTATCTAGTAACTTGCCTGGTCGTCATGAGTTCAACCCCTGGGTGCAGTTATGTACTGTGGTTCAGAGGAAGGAACAGACATGCAGCATTGCAAGGAATAATTAACTGATATTCACAGGTATGAATTGCAGAATGAGAACAATCAACGCTCGTGGATTGAATAGAGGTTACGATTCGATGACCTCACATGGTTACCGACTAAACCAGAAAAAGGCCAGGAGCAACCAAAACGTTTCGACCATAACAAACCAAGATGGGGACATTAGTATATGTCTGTGGTTGTTACGTGCCTTTAATTCATTTCGTTTCATCGGGAGGAAAGTAACAGACGTGGAACAGAAGGTGAACAAGTTATTTCAGTGATAATCACACACACACACACACACACACACACACAGAGAAAATATATTTGGGGCGGGGGTTGAAAAAACAGCACAGCATGTCGAAAGATGGAGTATATACTCGCTTCCGCACTTGGATGGAGTGAGGTAGTATTTGAAGGTGGAACACACACGCTTAGATGTGGATAGAGACAGAAGTTTTTCAGTTCCCTCGCACCCCTTCCTTTGGAAGGCATCAGATACCTCAACCCCCCACCCCCTCTTAGTACAATTTGGAAGTGCAGTCTTGGGACAGTGCCAGTGGAGCAAGACATTCTACTTTTGGGCGTAGTTTCTTTGGTACTAGAAATTGTGAACCATGCAACGTGCAAATGAAAGAATAATGCTGGGCCTAACATGGAGAGACCACAAGACAAAACAGTACGTCCGAGAAAAGACAAGAGTCAGGGACATCATAGAATCCATTTAAAATCACAAATAGCGGTGGGCTGGCCATGTTGCAAGAATAGCAGACAACCGATAGACAACGCAACTCACGACATGGATCCCCCGAGATCACATGCGCAACCGAGGCCGGCAGAAAATTGATGGAGAGACGAGCTAGACAAGTTCCACGCCCATGATAGAGAAGTGTGGCAAATCCTTGGGAAGGTCTATGTCCAACGGCGGACGTTAAAAGACTGATGATGATGATGATGATGATGAAGTTAGTAAGGTTATATCATACTTTGTGTTCCTAAAAATATGCTCAGAGGATTAGTTCCTGTTGGGAAAGGACCAAAGTGGACCCGGAACCCAATAGTCAGTCTTTGGTCTTTTTTTCAAAAGCAAGAATAAAGTCTTTTCAAATCATTCAAGTAGTCACACAATTAAAGCATAGGAACTCAAATTGTGCGGAGAAGTTTTAACACACCTGTAGTCTCAAAAGTAGAAATTTCAATTCAAAATCTCGATGCAATAAAAGGTTATTCTAAACTTTCATTGTTCGTATTTTTGGAACAAACTTTTGCAAATGAAGTGTCTTTCGACACGTCACAATCCGTTCGCCAGTTATATGTCCGCCAATTTTGACTCACACCCTTTCCTTCTGATCATTGTCAAATAAATTGTGAATGATAGAGGTAGAATCCTTCGTCTCAATGGAGCTTTATGATCGCAGCTGTCAGTATAATCGATTAACCTGCCTGGACCGACAGGCCATTTATTAGATTTCTCAATCTTTCTGCATTATGGAACATTTTAGCACTCGGCAAAAATTTTCATCTGTCACAACTTTCTAAAAAACAGTTTGAACCAAACACGAATGAGTAAAGTAAATTCTAATCTTAAGAATCTTTAAATGACTCATTTTTAGATTCTTCCATAACTGATCACGACGGAGATCATGGAGGATGAGAGGTTTTCACTCAAAAGTAAGGTAAATGATTTAAATTAACAGTCAGGATTGGAACAAAAAATAAGTTCCACGTCAGAGTCCAGCCCACAAACCTCCATGCAGGAAGGAAGCTTGCTTCACGCGTGGCAGTCCTTTTTTTTTTTTTTTTTGCTCTGATCCACGCTATTAATTCATTTACTCATTGCAGAAGGGATCCTGGTCTGAGTTTGGTTGTAACAAAAAGCAACAATAATTAAGATGGAGGTAAATAGCTGAACAATAATAATAATGATTTACGCTACTCAATCAAATGAAATAATGTAGATGATGTTCAATATGACAGGTCTTTCAACTTTTGAGGAAAGTGCGTTTGGGCCAGGGATACAAAAAATGTTTCGTGTCTCTTTTCCTTCTCCATTAGTCATCCTGGTTCAACCCACTTTACAGTATGCGGACATTTTCTGAGATCCCAGGAAATTCCTGAACCATCTTTGGACTCCTGCAACCCCTTTCATAGACCCTGGTTCGGGTACAGAAGCCAATGTATGAAGTTTGAATGGATTTAAGCTTCATTAGACAACTGCTGGACATCACGACACACAACGGCGATCCCCTGAGATCATATGCGAAACTGTGACCGGCAAAAAAAAAACAAGACGGCGAACTAAACAAGTTCAGAAAGAATTGGCTCCGTGACGCCCATGATGGAGACATCCAGAGTGGAAAATCCTCGGGAAGGTCAGTGTCCAAAGATGGATAGTGGAAGGCCGATAATGATAGTGGTGATTGTTGCCTGCAATTGAGGATTGGTAAACAACATAGACATTTACTTTTGATTTTGACCTTCACTGGAAACCTCAGTACAGAAGTTTTAAGGCAATCTGAGCTGAGCTTAGTAAATATCGGTATAGCAGTTGTCCTATTATTGAGATATCATAACACGTCCAGAAGGGAAAACCTGAAAAACCACTTCCCCATGATTAATTACCAAAACTGCCGATGAGCGTTCAGAAATTCTTTCATCAATGGGGGAGAGGGGCAAAGATCTTAATTTGCTTGAAATTATTCGCTGTTTATCCCAAATTGCTCCTCCGTCTTCGGCTCGTTCGTCTCTGGTTGCAATTATTTTCAATTAATAATAATGAAGAGAAAATTCTAAAAGACTTCCTCATTTAATGATCAAATATTTGTGATCAGGAACCATGTTCTTCCTTAATTTGGTGGGGGGGGGGTACTTTAACTATTTTTTCTCCTCATCAACTAATGGACATTATTATTTCCTAATTTCTGTGTATCTACAAAATGTCTTCCACATAACCCGGGTTTCAATCAAAGAGATTCATAGCAGGTCCCAAACTTAAAAGGATCACTTTTATTGATTTTTCGACCCAGGATCCCAAAGAGAAAAATATGTTATAAAACATTTACGGTTTGCATATGACATGAGCAACACAATACAAAAGCAGGTTTGGTCAGTCACTTAATATAAACCGTTAGGTGACCAACGCTATTGGCATCATGCCGTGTTTGGGTGATCAATAAATAAATTGGAAAGCAAAGATCAATGAATAGATTATTTCTACTACCTTTTGGTGGCTAGTGATCACTGAAAAAATCTAAATTTTCAAAAAATAAGCATGACACAAGGGGATCAATTTAGCATAAACTTACAATGCATATTGAACCCCCACTAAAACCTATTCAAAAGAGGATTTGGAAAGAACTAAACAAAACGTATTTCTGGAGATAATAAGGAGAAAATGTTGAAATTTCCAGCCCTTTAGCTTCAGCAATGCAGCCAGTACGCCCGATAGCCCACCAGCCAACCAGACAGCAAGACTTGAAAACAGGAGAAACCTATACTGACAGTTTTGGTTGATGGTTTCTAAATTAAGGGATAAATTATCGCCAGGCAAAATACGCTAACAAAGAAATTCTGTGACCTTGTATCGAACTAATTGATTGTTTTTTCCATCTCATCCCCAGGGCCGAAACTTTTTTTTTCAAACAATAGGCAGTTTATGA
The DNA here is from genome assembly GCA_963457665.1 of Thysanoteuthis rhombus. Lineage (NCBI taxonomy): Eukaryota > Metazoa > Mollusca > Cephalopoda > Oegopsida > Thysanoteuthidae > Thysanoteuthis > Thysanoteuthis major. The sequence goes on from OY735223.1 coordinate 6,348,020, forward strand.
GAGCCACAATAATAAAACCAACATTCCAGAAAATAACCAGCAAGGGAAATAAATACTTATCGGGAATAAATAATGCAATGTTTTACAAATGCCAATATAATCATTCAAGTGTCTGATCAGCGTGCTGTGACTTTTATGAAAAAATAATGTATCAAGAATTATACACACACACACACACATACATATATATATATATATATATATATATATATATATATATATATATATATATATATAGAGAGAGAGAGAGAGAGAGAGAGAGAGAGAGAGAGAGAGAGAGATACCTCGTACTCCAAACAGGTATGACACGTTCAACATTTTGACAGCGATCACATAGCGAATAGATAGTAGCTTCAAATGTCCAAGAGATTATTTCAGTGCCTTCTTTTTTCTCATTCTCATCCACACCCATTGATTCTTATCCCATCGAATTTTCCGGAAGAACGATGAATTGTCTCCATTCCAATTGTTTTCCTTCACTGGTCTAGGACACGATCACATTTCTATTTCAGCGTATATTTGCAAGTGTCCCTGTAGCGCAGCTCAGGCACCCAATAGATCGGGTCCTATCAACCGACTCACCGTTCAGGAAGGCTTTTAGTCGTCTGTCATAATTACCGTAAACGACATATGGCTTGCTCTATCCAGAATTCGAAAGGCTCTTAACATGCAGGTTTCTCTAAAGGAAGATAACTTACAATCTATTTGTACAACCCAAAGCACTCATGAAATAAAGAACCAGTAAGCATTTATTCGACTGTTTACCCAATCATTTTGTAGTGGTATAGCTACGGGTATTACTTATGATGAAGGTTTATCGGATAATTTTCGAGTCTACGGGTCCAAATAATCGACTTGTTATTATAGATATATAAATCATGATACATCTCCTGTCATTTTTAATTACACGCACTCGATGTACAAAGAGTTAGGAATATTTATACGTGTTATGGAAATTTGAACGTGTTCACTGCTACTTTGCATGGCGAAACATAGAGCGCAACAAAATAATCACTCTCTCTGTTCTGCTTGACTGGAAGAAAGAACCTTACAGTCGACACACCAATAATCTGTTCTGAACAAGTTATTCAGGTGCCACATAACCCCCCCCCCCCAAAAAAAAACCCTAAAAAGTCCACTGACCAGAATGGTGTGAACTAAGTTCAGGACACCAGGGCCCTTACGAAGAATTTTATTAGGTGGTGCAAAGCTGCCCCTGACAAGCAGCGCAAACACCCACGTTCTTTTGCCGCGTCCTATTTTCATCTGCTGAGACCCTTTTAGAATACTACAACATATTCGTTCACAGATAAATGAGAGTCATCCTATTTCATCAATGGACATATCATATTGACTCAGATACACATCTCTACGTCAGAAACCTCGGCTCCTCATAATCCCCTGAGACCCGGTGCAACCCCTTTCAGAGACCCTATAGAACACTAATCGGAAGAGAGAAAAATTATGATTGATTAGCAACCCCTGCAGTTGATCTGAACAGAAGCCGAAACAAGAATATTTCGAAATCGCTTGCTTGCATTATCTTAATGCACACATTGTATTTACAACGCAAGGCTTACCTGAAAGATGAAGTTTCCATGATATCATTACATGAATTTGAAGTCAACAATCAGGGCCTAATTTAACATTGACGATTCCCACTGTAACATTTCTTGAGGCTTTTCTATTTTCCTATTTACAGACCTGTTTCTGATATAATTCTAATTAGCAAGCTCATTGAGAAAGTTGGATTGGTGAGATTGAACGATCACGCGCATATTAATGGGTAGCAATATCGTCATCAGCACGGACATAAAAGGTCTCATAGAACTGAAAGTCTGATATTAAAAGCCGTACATGAAGTATTCGTGGGTTTCGAAGGGAATAGGGCAACTATCTAATTGCTTTTAGATCTAAGCGTTGCTTTCGATACGGTGGACATTAACAAACTCCTATTCATTTTGTACAAAGAATTTGGCATCAGGATTACAGCATCAAAGTGCTTTCAGATCTTTCTTGTTGCTAGAAAATAACGTGTTCGAATTAACGATGCACTACCTGATTATATGAATGCTTTGTTTGGGGTTCCCAAGGGTTCAGTTCTCGGTCCTGTTCTATATATGAGGAGGACAGCACTGGCGAACAGCCCTTACGCCCTTCCCTTATGGATCAGATCAGTAAATGGATGAATGCCTTCTTTCTCAAGATCAATCCCGATGATATGGATATAATATCATTTACTTCAGGTGCTGAAAATGTTCAAACCATCAATTCTGTGATTTTTAATAATGGCGACAGTATACGTTTTTCTGGTTCGGTAAAAACTCTTGGAGCCCTCTTGGACTTATGTCTTACTTGAGAAATGCATTTTGATAATCTTGTCTCCCAATGTTATGAATCAATTGGCGAAGTCAGTAGTAACAGAAAATTACTTTCCAACAATGAAACTAAGCAGCTTGTTCGCTATTATCACAAGTCGATTAGACTATTGTAATTCATCTTTGGCTTGGAGAAATCGCTAATTAATAAATTGCAAAAAGTTCAAATAGCTGCTGCTCGGTTAGTTTTGAAACGCAGGAAATGTGAGTCTATTTGCACTGGTATTATCAGTCTATATAAGCGAGAGAGAGAGAGAGAGAGAGAGAGCAGTGTTCAAAATTTGAATTAAGATATTCAAATGTCTGCGTAATATATGCCCAAATTAACTCCCTGATTTGATTATCATCCAATGTAAAGATAATTTGACCTTGCAACTTGTCTTTATGCACACGACATATGGGTGCAAGGGCTTCAACTACACAGCACACAGACTTTGAAATCATTTACCCTATGATATCCAACACAGATATTAGAAAGTTTTCAATAAAAAATAAAGACTTTCTTGTTTCGAGGCTTTCATAATCATATGAACTCGATTGTGGCTCCTATACTATTTTACATGAGAAACTTCATCGACAATTATCACTTTCATTTTACTTTTCTTCAACAGACTTTACTTTCGCTTTACTGTAATGACAACATAGGTTTTCCAGTGCTTTGTCTAGTGGGGACTTGACCATTGATTTTCCCAAAGAAAGGTGCTTCCTATGAATTATTGTAATATTTCGGAAGTGGGGGACTAAAATCTTGGGTTCCTGTGCAGTTGTGTTGATTGCACTGCCTCAAGTATGGCCTTGTCAACGCTTACCTTAAGTCATGGAGTTTTTGAGCACAGAGCAATTCACGAAATACTTACCTGGAAGTAAAAGGAAAATAATAATCAATACAATTCTTTTTTTTTTTTTTTCATCATTAAAAACTAGGAAAGCAATCATTAAATTAACTGGAATTATAAAATTAACATGTTTTAAGGGAAATTACGTTCAAAAAAGCCAACTACGTTACTTTTTTATGTAATTTTAGTTACGTAAGGTTTAAAGGGTAGTGTGACATCCAGCCAGAGCTTTTCAAAGTTAAGACAATTGATTGCCTGACCTTAGCTTTCGCTAATCCACTAAGCAGGCGTGATTTTTGCGTCCCCTTCCACCCACTCATACTAGCCAGAAGCCAACACTGTCGCACATGTAGACATGAGGGGGTGGCTCATTGCCCCCCAACTCCCGGGGACAGTTCGATTTGTCTGATCTGCAGCAAGCTGTATGTACACAGCTTTGACTTGAAATGCCATCAACGAAGTCATGGAAACCGAAGACAAATTAATGGTACCAAAGAAGGAATAGAGGTCGCCATTGTCAATATCGACGGACCGCCACAAACGAGAAAGTTGTGTAGGTAATATTTGTGCATTTTACTGTTGACACAAAATCTTTATTTATCATCTGATGAACGAGTAAAGATCAATTTTCTTATTAGTAAGTTTCATCTTACTAATAAGAAAAGTGATCTTTTATTACCAAGTTTGTATCTGAAAAAATGGGCGTACAAATGTGAGACAGGATAAAAAAAAGGATTATATAACAAACAGGCTCGATGGAATTTTTTGACCAACAAAACATGGACGAGAAAACAAAGATAAGGGAGAAAATGAGAAAATGCAGGCAACGAGATAATGGATTCTCCCAGTTGACAACACCTGTGGAATATTCACAGGTTCAGTTAGTAAAGAAGTAATTCCTTTATCAGGAAGAAGAAATCAAATTTGTTTCTCTTCAATAGAAATTGCGATGAAAATTAAACCCAAGTTAAAACTAAAAGGAAAAGTTAAGTTATCCATGTTTTCAGTGTTACTTTCAATAAGGTTTTAAAGAGATAGAAAAAAGAACAAAGATGGAAGGAGAGAGAAATAAAGAGTGAGACGTTGTAGGTTGATGTGGAATGTTGTTAGGTCAGTGGAAGCACCCAACCTTAAATGTGTTCATGTAAATTGAATTGACAAAGAAAGAGAAGAATGATTGTATGTAAATTCATATGTATTCCACTATATGGTTTCGCCTTTTGGCTTTATCTGGGTTGTAAGTTTAAATGAATAGTGGAATAAATTTCAATAATTGTTTTCTTTCCTTATTGTCAACTGAACTCATATTGTCGGATATATCGTATCAACAAACTAATCATATATCTATACACACACACACACATATGCACGCAAGAAAACTAGAGTGAGGGATATTATACTAATAATTGAGCAACCAATATAACCAATATATATATATATATATATATATAGAGAGAGAGAGAGAGAGAGAGAGAGAGAGAGAGATTATAAATTGTGTTATATTATACAGAAACTTATTTGGAACGATCACCCGTCATTACACGATTAATATATCGCTCAATTTAAACACGTAGAAAGAATAAACAATTAAAGAAGATGGCGCTGCTGCAGGAATCGAACCTGTCTGATAGGGTAGCCTCTTCAACGTAGCAGTGTTCTCACCATTGAGCAAAACATCCCCCAAAAGTCCCCCAAAAGATGCTTTCAACCCGAATTCTCATCTCATTTATTCCCAGATAGTGCAGAATCATAGAATCGGAATTGTTAGCTTGCAAGCATTTAGTGTGGGGCTCACGAAAATGTGGGACCCAGAGCACATGCTGCTTCTGCTTCATAGTTTATCGAGCACTGCTGGCAAACCTGAAGTGATATTAGAGAGAGAGAGATGGTAGAGAGACAAATTAATTCAATTTGCATTTCCCCAATAACCAATAATACAGATCACTTACCAAATAGAAACATCGATCTTTTGATTTATCGATTATCCACTGGTATTATTACAAAGATCGACTTACTTTACAGTTCGATCCTTACAAGACGCTCAAAGAAACATGGAGTTTAATAGAAAATCAATCTATCGATTTTGATATTATCATTGTAGTAAGAAAATATTTACGAAATAGAGTGAAAAATAAATATACGTTTGGAATAAAGTGCAATGGATGGGAAATCACTAGGTTTATATTTGTACTAATGGCTGTCCGTCGACGGGGGGCTAGGCCTTCTCACCCTGGGTAAAGGGAGTTGAGAATTTGATCCTTATATTTATAATGTTGCAGCGCAATTGTTCTATGTAACCCCAACTTAATGTACCCATATAATAAAGATTGGCTCGTTCTCCGTTGTTAACAGGGTTGCTACTTAGATATATTCCGAATATATCCTTTTGCCCTATCCCTACCCTGGACTGATAAAGAGGCAGCAGACACCCTTCATTGTTACTATAGCATAATGGTAATAAGGTTGCTGCAAAGATATATTTCGAATATATTCTCTTATTTACCCCCTGGAAATAGACCCCCGACATAGACTTTTCGCCTCTCCTCCCCACTGAAAATATCCCTTAGCTATTCTCCAACTCTCCCTTGAAAATTGGTAAAGGGCGCCTAAGTTTGTATTAGTTATCACCTGTGAAAAACTTCAGGTAAATTCGAAATTGTATTTGAGGCTTTATTAAGTAGAAGGTTCCATTGTTTCACATGGTGGATCAGGGAAATATTTTATCTGCAAACATTACTTTCAAGTGGAAGAGTCTATTCTTACGAACTAAGAAACAAAGAGAAAAAGTCACTGTTCTTTATACAGATAATTAGTTGTGTACTAAAAGATACATTTACCACTACATCATCGCAGATATTAAGACTAATGACAAGATTTCAGTAGAGCCAGCGAAACCTTCAAGAACAAGAAAATCCCATTAGTTCTGAATAGAAGGGTATGCAATCAATGCATCTTATGATAGTCACTTCTGGAGCTGAAACATGGAAACTAACCAAAAGATTGACTATCAAGCTGAAAACAATGCAATCTGCACAAGAGAAAATCGTTCTCAATATCATAGGGAGAGATTACAAGACTGCACAGTATATTACAGAAAAAAGCAGAAGTCATATACATCCCAGAAATCATTTTTTAAAATGGTTAGGGGCTGGCCATGTTGCAAACATGTCAGTTAACTGCTGGACATCACAATTAAGAACAAGGATCTCCTGAAATTATACGAGAAAATGTAGCGGGGAAAATATGAGATGGCGTTACGAACTAAACAAGTTTAGAAAGTATTGGCTCCGCGTTGCCCATGATAGAGAGATCTACCGAATCTCAGGGAAGGTCCATGTCTAACCGTGGACGCTAAAAAGCTGATAATGAATGCTGAACTGCAAATGGCGGGAATTTCCGTCATCGCAGTTCTATGGCCAACTCAATGATAATGTCTGTTTAATTGCAATTGATGGCGACTCAGTTTTATTTGTGAGTCAAACGCCTGTCATCTTCTTTGGTGGTGTTCAGTGTTATGTGATGAGTTGGCCAAGGATTTTTGAATATGAAGATTTACCAACTAATAAAAAAAGTTTGCAATATTCAACTTTAACTTCATTTGACGAGTTTTCTCTTATGCATATGTCTTGAAGACGGAAATATTTCGGTTTGTCACGTCATTTTCAACATCTAGTCGACCAATTCTACACAAATTCTGAGGAGCTTTACCAAATTTGAATTCCAATTACCGGCAACTGAAGCGAATTCGATAAGGGAAAGAGAGACAAATTGAAAAGGGGACAAAGAGAGGAGGAGGAGAAGGCAGAGAATTATAGAGGAAGAGACAAAAAGAAATGGAGGAGATAAAGAGAGAGAGAGATTCATTTATACGTTTGTCAGACAGAAATAAAGTGGAATATGTCAATGTTTCTCAGACAGACACGGACTGAGATTATTGGTAAGTTACCAAGACAAGGGATGAGAGAGACAGAGAAAGCATATGTAGGGTTTAGAGAGAGAGCGTGGGTTGAGGTGGCAGCGAGAGAGTGCGTGCGTATGTGTTGAGAAGTGAAAGAGGAAGCGTGTGTATGTCGAGGGAGAAATCCAGAGAGAGAGAGAGAGAGAGAGAGAGAAACATAGATAGAAAGAGAGAGATAGATAGAGAGAGAGAGAGTGAGGGAGAGAGAGAGAGAATTTATTCTTCACCCCATTTCTTTTGCTCTGTTAAGTATTCCAGTTCCTGCCCGGAAAATTCGGTTTGACGCAAGTGGAATTGACATCTGCATTCGAAATCCGAAAATATTCTTGCATTTTTATCGAAATGCATTATGGAGGAATTCTGGGATTGATTCGACCGATTTCTGTGTCTGCGGTCCCCACCCCTCCCGATCTTCTCTGTTGCCACAATCTGACATCTTTGTCAAAATTATCTTGAGCTATTTGACATCATCCACCAACTGATCTGGCTCCGTTCACCACAACAAGCATCAAGGTCACACTTGGACGAATGCCAACACTTGCTCCCTCACGCAGCAATAGAATATGATATTTTACATGAAGTCCCGAGACGAAAAGCTCTTACCCTCACCCCACGGCCGTAGTTGAGGCAGTGAAAACAGTGCTGCTGCACAGGGCTCCAAGATTTTAGCACCCCCCCCCCCCCACCACCACCAAACAAAAGATCTCAAAAAATATTTGGATTTCAGTGTCATTCACATGTTGGCTCCAAAAAAAAAGTAAGGAAGTTCTTATTTGACAGATTCAATTCTATATGAATGTTTCTCAATTTTTGTGGATTCGTTATTACATAGATATAGATTATTGATCAGTAAAGGACTTCATGTTAAATGATAGATCATTTTATAAATATCTCATTTTTTATTTTGATTTGAACATAATAGCTAAATACGAAATAGAAAGGCCAAAGGAAATGTCATGCTCTAACCACCATCAAAGTTTAATTGGACCCTGCCTCACCGACATTTATTTTTATCATAAGTAACAATTCATCATCACCATTTTAAGAATTACAAGAAACTATCAACTGATATTGTAATGGTTTCTTCAGCTTTTATGTGGGTCTGGCTGACTATATTTGTATGTATCATGCGTCCAGGCTACACTAATGGAGCTAGAAGGCTTAAACTCTGAACTTTTACACCTGATTATGTTCAGAAAAAAAAAATTGTTTTTTGAAGATTCTCCCCTAAATAGGTTTAATAGTCGGGGCTCAATTTGCAAAGTCGGTATATGCTAAATTGGTCCCCTAGTTTGTGTCTGGTAGCATCCACGCTTGTTTTTGAAAATAATGACTTTTTTTAGAGAACACTGCACAACAAAAGGAGAGAGAAATGCTTTATTCAATGATGACACTTTTACGAATTTTTTAATCGATCATCCCAACAGGGCATGCTGCCAAAAGACGTTGGTCAGGTGACAGTTTCTCTCAATGACTGACCAGAACTGTTATCTATATAAGTTCCTTGAACAACTGTAGCCACCTAGGGTAGTGAAGGGTTCTCAACTTTTTTTATATGCGCATGCCTGCGCGCATGCGTGAGTGTGTATGTGTTCAAGCACTCTAGGCAATCTCATTTTTTCTTCGAATTTGAACATAAACATCATTACTCCACTAGCCCTCTTCTTAAATATATCATTTTTATTTTGGGGGAAAATTTTTTTTATACCTTTTTGGGGAATCATTTTGACGGGTTTAATAATAACATCTGGGCTCTCAAAAATCTAGACGTTTTACTCAATTCTAGATGCTTTCCAGTGGAAAAAAGCAGTGATGTCTTGAAAAGAATTTATTCTGACCAGATTTGTTCTTCTATTGATTTTCTTTACATGACTTCAAGCTTTGACGCGACGGTTGTTCGGTTATTGACTATGACGGAGAGTTCTTATCTTCAGATGAATATTACTAGTCTTATGTCTTTATTGACGAAACGAGAGCACTCGTCACCCCAGGGATGTCATATCCTCCCTTTTATATTCAACTTCATCTTCACCACTAGTCACCAATTCTGTCAACCCTGTGGTGGTGAATGAGTTGCACAAAATAAAGAAACATTCATTTCATTTATTTTCTCATCAACTTGACCATCAGAAGCTGTCAATCAAATCTATCAACATAGGTTTCTTCAGCTTTTCAAGTGAGTCTGGCTGACAATGCATGTATCGCGAGTACAGACTGCATCAATGGAGCTAGATGGCTTACGTTCGTTAAAACCTCAACTGTCCATGCTTCGGTTCATTACTGCTTCTTGATCCAATTTGCAATATGTAAAATGGACTTCGAGGCGACAAGTCCCGAAGTAGCGTCACTTACTTCATCAAGCATTATTTTACTCATTGTGGCGATGAGAGATGGATTCATGCCTTTCCTGTGAAATGGATACAAACTGGTTAAGTCAGAGTCTGAACTCGGCTAGCCAAGTCCATTTTCCATGCCTCTATAAACTCGGCAATCCCACAGCTCCAAGTAATGCAAAAAAAAACAAACTCAAAAGACAGGTTTGATTAGTCCCTCAATAGAAATTGTCACGTGACCAACGCCCTTTAGCAGTATATAGCATAATTGGGGTGACCATATAAGAAAATGGAAAAGGGGTGATCAATGGATAGATTAACTCCCTCGCCTTTTGTTGGGCATTGATCACTAAAAATGCCAAAATTTCAAAAAAATAAGCGACAACGTTGCCGAACACATACCACTTCATTGAAAAGCTATTTAGGAGAGAGATCTTGAAAGAAAAAAAATGTTTTTCTAGACATAAATAGTAAATGTTTAAATTTTCAGCCCTCTAGCTCTACTTTTGCAGCTGCATGCGTGATACATAGCCAGCTATCCAGACAGACAAACCAACTAAAACAGTTATGATTGACGGTTTCAACCACATGAAGGAGATGGAGTGAAAACGTGACGTCCAGCTCATTCACATGACGACCTGTTCTTCGTAGAAGAGAAAAGGCAAAGAGATTCAAATTGATAATCACAAAATCTTGTTGATTCAAGAATGACATCTTTATGTGCTTTGCAATTTATTCTGATTTTATTGGGAAATTTTCTTGGTGTCAGGTTTACAAATATTTTTAGCTTTCGTTTCAAACCATTTTTTGTCCATTAGGAGAGCTACATTTTTTTTTAGAGAAACTTTTTCCCTATTCAACTCTTTTCGTGTTTAACTTATTGGTTCTTGCTATTTCTCTCTATATTTTGGGGACCAGTTTTTTTTTTTTTCAACATTTTCTTTTTATTTTCTGTTTTGGAGAAAATCCGAAAAAATCTTTTAGTTTTCGGAAGAATTTTATTTTCAAGTGTTTTCAAGTTTGTTTTTATTTTCAACTTTTGTTGTATCACTTCATCTTTTTCTTTCTACAGTTTCAGGAAACGATTTTATTTGTTTGGGTTTTTGAAAACGTATCTTCTTCCCGATTTGTCTTGAAGCTGAATTATTAGACTTGAGGCTATTTTATTTATCTTTTATGAATTTTCTTTCCTGCAGGACTTCGTGCTCTAAACTGAATTTTTGTTACACTGTTTCTTTAACTCTGCTAACTAAGTTGGAGAGGTGTATATATTTGATAGCGTCTTTCTGTCTGTCTGTCCACACGATATCTCTGAAAGTATTCAACCAATTTCAATGACATCTTATTGAGGGGTCGACAATAACATAAGGAGTAATTGATCAATTTTTTGTGGGGAGGGGGTCCAGTTATTCTATTATGGTTGGGCGATATTTTTCGTTTTTTTTTTCAAATATTTATGTAAACGTTCATGATTGTCCACCCAATATCTCCAAGAGTTCCCGATTAATTTCAACGGAACTTCGTGAAAGGTCGGCAATCGGCTACAGAAAAGGTGATAACATTTTTGGATGGGTCCACACACAATTACTTCCCCTGACAATAGCGTCTGGAAAGGTACGCGCTCACTGGGTGCTTCCTTGCTTCTCTTGCATTTCAAAGTTTTTGCGATTTCATTCAATACGAACCGAATCATAATGACATTTACTACTGCAAGCCTTTGCTAATAAGTAAATAAATAAATAAACCTAGACATCTTAACCAAGCCACTAACATCAGGGAACGTCCTGAGCCATCACCTTTTCAAGCAATAAAAAGTGCTGTCTACGACTGATTTTTTTCCTATGATTCAACTTTCTAAAAATGTGTTTTTCATTCCACTTCTTATAACTCCTTCTTATGAAAGAGAAAGTATTCTTTTCTCTCTATCTTCTTTCATTTTTTCCCCTCATTCACTCCATAACTACCCCCTCCTCCCATATATCTCCCTCACTCTTTCAAAATCTTACTTTTTGTATCTTTCACACTTTTTGAAGCCCTCCCAAATCCTTTCCCATCGCTTACTCTCTCTCTCTCTCTCTCTCTTTCTCTCTCTTCAAATATCTACCTCTCGAATCCTCCACCTCTCTCCAAATTTGTTTTACCCTTTTATAATCTTCCCCTCACTCTTCATATCTCTCCTTTCACCACCCCCTACTCCGAATCCTCCCATCTCTCTCCAAATCTTACCTTTCTCTGGAAAATTTATCTCCGAGTCTTTCTCCCCCCTCACTCTCTCTCTCTCTCTCTCTCTCTCTCTCTCTATATATATATATATATATATACATATATATATATATATATATATATATATATATATATATATATATATATATATAGTCAATAAATGGATATTTTGTAAAACAGAATAAACAATCAAAGAAAATTGCAGCAGCCTTTTTTTAATTCTATGTACGTTGTCTCGGCCAAATGATACATTCACCGTGTAACAACAGTAGACCATTTCAAATAAGAGTTTCAATATAACATAACACAATTTATAATCACACACACACACACACATACACACACACACACATATATATATACATGTCTCTCTCTCTGTCTCTCATATATATATATATATATATATATATATATATATATATATATATATATATATATATATATATATATACACACACTCAAGTCTCTCATTCCTTCTCTCTCTGTCTCAATTTCCTCATTACATTCTTTTGTCTCTCTTGAACCAAAAAACGAGAAGGGCACAAAGTCTAATTATAAGATAATTAGATTCTTCATTAATACCTTCTCCCATCCTCAACCAGTTCGTCTTTTCATTTATCAAAAACTGCCAATGAACACAGGTGGAACGTTACAAGCTTAATTTGATTGGTTTTCAAACAAAGGCGTCTTGCATGGTTTTCTATCTACAATAAGTAATTAATACGGTGGCTGACTGGTATATTCTTTGAACAAAAACCATTAAGTTTAGAGTTGGATCCTCAAAGAGTAGACACTTCTGCCAATGCCATCCTTATTGAAAACTGAATGAAAATCAGTTGATATATAAGTATTTGATTATATCTGTGTGGTGTGGATATATAGCCACCATGTGGGGGGACCTCTAGCCCATTGCCCATTCTTCCAGATAATGTCATTGAAATTCACTAAAAACTTTTGGAGATGATATGTGGACAAACAGACAGACGTCGGACGGACAGACAGACGTTGGATGGGCAAATAGACAGACGGACAGAGAGAAAGACAGACAGACAGACAGACAGACAGACAGAAAGAAGGAAGGACGAACAGACAGACAAACGCGTAAATACATACACTTCTTCCAACTTCGTTAGCAGGGGAAATAAAATTTACTTTCTTTTTGCATCAACTGCAAATATTTATTTTCCAGGAAACATACTTCCTTTAAAATCCTTTCGTGGACCGAAATGGCGTAAAGGGAAGAAGCAATTACCATCAATTTGTATGGGGAAAATTTACAAGCGATCTCAAACCAAAGGATTTTTAGTATGTTTTTTTAAGCTGAACTGTTAAAGATCGTGGGGGTATCGGAGATTGGGATGCTGAAAAAAGAGGTGGGGGGGGGGCACTACCTCTTAAGTCCTTGGTGCAAAAAAAGCTGAACTCTATCATCACTTTTCATTTTTTTTCTTCGAAAAAGTGGCGTGTAGTTAACTCGCGTAAAGCCGGAACTACCAATATTTGAATTCTATTGAAGGCTTTTTCAGAAAGCTACACAATATCTCAAAAGCTAAAAAAAGCAAAAAAACTGTGACAGCAGAAGAGTCCATTGATTAAAATGGTGGGTAGAAAATATATTTATCAGTGAACTTGTCACCTTCAAGTGGAAGAGTCCATTGTTACAGACAGAGTGACAAAAAGAAATACAAATGAGAGGTGTCTCTGTGATTGTCCTCAATATGGCCAACCCAAGGGGAGAGGTTCTAAAACAAAAAAGTTTTGAGGGTTTTAGAGTGGGTTCCATTTGCGATGTAATATAAGGCCAAGGTAGAACCCCACTCTCCGCCCATATACATATCTCCTTATTTTACATGATTGCATATAATTCTAGAAGGGCCTATAGTGAAGGGAAACCCGACTTTGAAGGATCAAAAGTGAAGGGAGACTTTTCCTCCCCAAAGGGTCAAAAAGGAGGAGAGACTTTTCTTTCTTTTAAGGCGTCAAAATTGAAGGGAGATCTTTCCATATCCATAAGAGTCAACAATGAAAGGATACCCCCCCTTTAGGGGGTCACAAGTAAAGAGAAACTTTCCCTACCCTTTGATGGATCGAATGGAAGACTTTCCTATTCCGTAAAGGGTCAAAAGTGACGGTAGACTTTTCCCTTCTTGGATGGCAGAAGTGACGGTAGACTCTCTCCTCCATTAAGGTGTCAGAAGTGAACGAACGACTTTAAGGAGTCAAAAGTGGATAAGACTTTTTCCTAAATCAGAATTAGTTTTAAAAGTTTTGAGAAAAAAGCATTTTGAAACGTTTTCATGCAAAACCGGACCCTTGCTTTCTTTTCAATGCTCTTCAATAGGAATACAGGATGGGGAATATAAGCTAAATAAATATATCGCTTAAATTCAGCCTTACTGACCGTCCAGTTCCCTAGCGCAGAGGTAGGATACCAGCCTCTGAAGCGAAGGTTTCAATCCTGCCTCGTGGTACTGGATAGATAATGGATAGTCTATAACCACACTGTATTACAACGAAACAGCTGTCTGTGGATGACTGTATATATATATATTGGTCCAACGGACAGATATACAGCTAATTTATCTTATAAGTAAATAATTCTAATTTTCTGAGGAGACCTTCTAGTCTTTTGTTTCCATCAACGATTTAATCACAATAGAAACATTTCTACTTGAATGGTTTGCTTAAAAAGGCTTGCAACAAAACATTGATCAGAACGGGGAAAACAAAACATGATTCAAATGATGTATTAGTAATTGATAAATGATAAAAAAAATTATGGACGTGAAAAATTAATGCTATTTCATGGTCGATTGATTTCTACATAACGGTCATGTAGTGCCCAACCGATACAATTTAAATTCTTCTGTCCAAAATTACGCACCGATGCTTTAGATTTCAATTACAAACGGTTTTTATCACAGTGTCGTAGCTGGAGATTGGGGGGGGGGGTGCTCGGCTCTTAGAGTGGTGCCCCCTTCCAACATTTATTATAGCGGTTCCCAACCTTAGGTCCTAAATATATTACTGAAGGTCCGTGGGCTAATAGCGAACATAAATTGAAAATTATTAAAGACACTGACGTAGCTACAGATCTGAAAGCCCTGGAAAAGGGGCTTCGATATTTGAGGGTCCCTTTCCTACATCTAGTGAGGTTTGTTATGCGGGAGGTGAATGAATGTTCTTGAAGCTTCTGGGTGTGGGGATAGCAGTTCTATCTCATAGCAACATTACCCAGCGTGTTGTACTTGTGGCCCTGTACCCTACGAGGAGTCAGTAGGGAAAAATGTAATTGGACTAATAGACATACAACACTGGAGCTCTATCTGCAATTGTTTCTGTGCCAAATGTCATGCATACAAGAGAGGATAAAATCTACTTATACAATTCGCCACATGTTTTGTTATATTTTTTGTCTATAATATTTGTCATTTGTCAAGGGAGATGACTAATGAGTGCTAATTAAAAAGTACTCTTCGTTATTTATTTATCATTTTTTGAAAATGTGTAAAATTAATCCGGGTTCATTTTAGTTTAACATGGGTGAGAAAATGTAGTGCAACAATGTTTTTTGTAATTTTTCAAAGGCAATGCAATTCGCAAAATTATCTTAACAAGAGCTGCGCCCGTCTCAAAAATGCAATTTTGGAAGGGAAGTATGTGGAGCAGTCTGTCATAATAGTCATAGGAAATAAATTTCCTTTAGTCATAGGAAACTACAGCTTCAAAGTATTTCAATTTCCTCTCTTCAATGTTGCCAATTCAGATATTTTGAATCTAAATTTAGATTTGTAATTTTAGATAAAATATCTCTAATCTGTGATGTTTTATTCTAATCAGATTACTCGAGGACTGCTGGTCTAAATAACTTCACAATAGACATCGCAATGCCTTGTGTGCTGAGTAATAAATATTGCGAATACCTATTTTGTACAATGTCAAGTTGTCGAGTTTTCTCGGTGCACACATACGCACAGAAATGGGTTTTAGCTAACTGTAGACATTATTATTTGATGGCATGACTGAACTAGTATTTAAGAAATTTAAAGTTGCCAAGATAAATCAACAAATAAAATATTTGATGAGTCAAATATTTACAGTAGAATATAATATGACATTTCTATCATTTGTCAAAGTAAATTGTAAGTTCATATGATCAAATAACGAGTGAAAACAAATGATTTGTTACATAAAATAAACTATACGTCTCGATTCTCAACTGAATAATAAACACACATCTATAGGTGATGTAGCTCTCTATGGTTGGATGATCAAGTCTCTGGTGTCTCTGTCGGCTCAGATAAGACATTAGATAATAAGTAAAAGCGATATATAATAAGTAAGATAAGTAAACAATCTATGATGACAAAAGAATTCAATCATAAGTAAAGGCAATCTATAATGACATATGAATTCAATCTTGTGAAGCTGTCATTTCTCATTATCATCAAAAGATGATTCACTAGGAGAAAAGAAGGTAATCTAAGTCTGTTTCTTTTTCTTTTCTTTTTTTTGTATTTTTTCATTTACTTGTGTGAAATATCCTTCGTCTTTTGAAGATGGAGACTCCAGTCTTCTTGGCGCCTAGTTCCATGGGGTCTTTCACTTTAATTTTCCTCTGGGTAAAACATTAGCTTTTCAAATGAATTGACTTTCTAAATAAGGAATCAGAAGGCTGTAGTTTGCAAGCAATGTTTCAATAATTCTATCTAAATATTATGAAAAAGAAATGATGAGTTATTTCAGCTAGAGTGTATTATATATACTCTCTAACGGACAGGATAAACTGTCGTAAAAATCTTTTTTTAAAAATAGAATAGATAGATAGAAATCAAACAGCATTATCAAATTTGTTCTTAAAAAGTGATATTTGTGACTTGAATTTTTAAAAAAGAACTCGGAAAATTAAAATAAAAAGTCATTCTTCCTCTTACTCTCAGTCCCTATCTAAAATCGATACCAAAAGTGAACAGCCGATAAACTCATTTTCCCTCCTGACTTTCCCCTCCTCTCTATGAATGATGCAAAGTCCCCACTGCTTGTGTTCACCAGCACACATTTTAGTTCACGTTTATTCAGGCTCAAAAATGTTACATTGTGAATTGAACTCCCTAAAAAATGTATTTTGGTGGATGATTAAAAAAAATTACTTTGGTAAATGTATACATGTATATATATATACTAGCTGGGTTACCATAACAACCTGGGAAAGCAAATACTATTTTAAAGAGATCATAAAATCAAATTGGGTTTGGGGGTAACCCCACTCACCGGTCGGTCAAATTCCCACTCCTGGTCAGACATATGCAGGCCAGTGAGCAACCCGCTTTTAATACCTTAAATTTTATTTCTCTCAAAACTGAGAATTCATGTGATCTTTTATGGCGTGACTGGTTTGCACATCAAAGCACACTATCGGGTTTAAATTGAGCCCATTTTTTTATTTTTACGATTAGGTTTGGATTAAGGTTAGAGGTTGGGTTAGAGTTCTATGCTTTATTGTCAGGTGCGGGTTAGATTCTTTAAAAGCATACTACCTAACTGGCATAAACACTGTAAGAAGAGAAATTTACATTAATAGTTACCTATGACGGATAGAATATAAGGGTGCAGTTCAGGATGATATTTAAATTGTAAGTGGAACCCCCTCTTTTTAAAACTTCAATCATTTCCTTTCTCAAACTGACAAATTTCCAAAAGGTTTGCTGGTATGATTAATTGTAGGCACACGAAATTAAAAGAGAAAAAATTAAATGTATTTTGGTGGGTGATTAAAAAAAAACTACTTTGGTAAATTCATACATGAATTTTACATAAAAGTAAAATGTTCTCCATCAAATTTTGAGCTCTGTCCACCGATTGCATTCACTTCCTTTCCAAACACTGGTGTATTGTTTCTGTTAATAATTTCTTTAGCGATAAGATTATTTTTTTCATGCGAGCGCGAACGCAGACCCAACACAAACGCTTGTTATCGGCGGATTGAGGCCAGCTGATCACAAACGTTCCTTTCATTTCATGTGATCCTTCGCCGTTTAGGCTACCACACACTCCCGGGCAGACCCACGCAGGCCAGAGTGCAATCTCTGGCAGACCTACGTATCCCCTCCTTAAACCTTCAGAAGTAATTATCATTAAAACTGAGAATTTATTTGATCATTCAGTCTGCCGATAGTATTTGCCCCGTTTTTAAACACTGGTGTGTTCTTGCTGTCACTGACTTGTCAGTCGATAAAATTTTGGAATTATATCAGTTGAAATTATATCCGAGATCTCAGTCGGAGATTTACAAAAAATGTCATGAATCGGAAAACGAAAAACTGCAATCGAACTAAAATTTGTTTGGAAATGTTTTTGGTAAACTAATCATTAAGATATATTCTAGACTTTTGTTTTTTGTTTTTTCTAAATAGGCTCAGAAATTGATTTTAAAGATTTTTTCACCAAAAACTCAATTCATAGACTCATTAAATACGTTTGAAATTTTAATTCTCGGTGGTTATTTCTGGAACGTTGTAATTAAATAAAACCGTGTTTCAATAATCTAGAAATATGGAGTTAAATAAAATCTAATGTTCTGAAAATATTCCATATAATCATTTCATTTTTTTTTAGACTAAATGCAGATGCATTAAAACTGCATGGCGGCCTGTAACGCAATAACTGGATTAACTCCCTTGTTAACCTTTAATCTTCGTATTATTAAAGTCACACATTTAAGTGAGGAGGCGGAAATTCTTCAATCTTTTTTGCTTGTTAATTGTTGTAAAAAAAAAAACAAAAAAAACATTATTCTTCCAGTTTAAGCCATTTTTTATCGTCCTTACGATCAGTCATAGGGGATAATGATAATGCGGAATCTGAGTTCTCGCTTTTACCGATAATGATGATGATGATCATCATCATCTGATTTCCATGTATCTATACAACTAATACTAAAAGTCTGATTCTGTCCATCTGTATGTGATCTCTAAATAGCTGAAATGATGCATTGTAGTCTGAGGTAAAGATTTAGGGACCCCCCTCAAAAAGCACCCCCCTAAAAGCACAAACCCCCCACCAACCCCCCCCAAAAAACCAAACAAGACAAAAGAACAATTTTGATTTCTTATTAGAGGCAAAGGTCCCATTTGGGACTTCCTCTGTAACTTACTTGAAAACCTTTCCTTATGGCTTGTTCTCCGTTAGTAATAATTTGTCATAATCAAGTGAAAGCTAACAATAAACTATTAGCCGAACTTGTAGAAATTCCATGGGTGTTGGCAACTAAGATTACCCATTATATCATGCCTCAAACTAAGTCTCGTTCTTAGCCTACATCTTCTCATTCTCTCCCCTATCTCTTCCGATCTCCGTTCCCAACCCTTATTTTCATCTAAATGTTATACAAACATTAGTTTCACGTACGAAGATCTTCTCAACTTGTAGATAAACTATCTAACTTTCTTTTTTCTATTATCTCTCCCTACCACCTCATTGAACTACCCAACTTTCTTTTCTGTCTCTCCTCTTCCTACTCTCTCATTTAACTACCTAACCTTCTCCTTATATTATTAATAGACACATAACATTCAAACATAGGTAAGAGCAGGCAGAATATTATTATCGATTATATCTCTAGTTAACATCAAATCTACAAAAAAACACAAACACACCTGGAAATTTTTCACTTTCATCCTGATTTTCTATGATCAATGTTACCTGTATTTTTCCATAGTCTGTAAAGGACCAGATTAGTTACTTTTAACAAAGAGGGGAAAGTAAAAGAAATGATTTTATTCTGTGTAATGGTTCAATTTCATTATTTAATCATTATTATTTAATCCTTTGGGTGAGACATTAAAATTCTACAGCGATGCATTCTTGTACACAGTTGCACAACACTGGTTGCAAAAAACTTTTTTTTTCACTTCCAACAACGAAGTTGGAAGAGGTATATGTTTTCCTTCGTTCTGTCTGTCCCCCCAATATCTCCAAAAGTTCTCAATGAGTTTCAATGACACCTTGTGGAAAGATGGGCATATGCAAATTGATTAATTTAAGGGTGGATTCCCCTATATTACATTTACCTCCCCTGCATCATTGCTTTAAATGAAATGATTTTCCTTTTGTTTTCAGTTGGAATATGGTATTGACAGAAGGATGCGCTCTTTGAGTGCTCTCTATTCTGCAATCAAACCTGCAAAATGCATTTCCAATGTCCTTTCCAATTACTTGTAACAATAAAATTGAACAGAATTTTCCATATGCATTGAACGTTGAATATGTTTGTGATACGATAATTATATTACTGCAAATATCAACTGATGAAAAAACAAGTTTCACATCAAACAGGAAGAACATTCTGAGAAAGTACGCCATAAAAGCAAAATTATCTACTCTTGATTAATTCATGTTGATCGTTGACAATGCCATATCTAATTAAAAAAATAAAATCATGATAATAATCTCAACTTGAGCATGAATTGATAATTGTAATTTTCTTTCCGTTTTCCAGGTGTGTTTCATTTACGTCAACTAAAACCCCGTACATGAAGCTACAGAACAACCCTGAAAAAGTTACAATATTGTTCTGAGTCAACTTATTGAAAATTAACAATCTCTGCTTGTAAAAAAAAAAACTTGCAATACTTCTTTTTTCAATGTCCTTTCCCATTAACTGTAACAATAAAATTGAACAGAATGTTTCATGTGTATGTTAATGGGCCGATTTCAAGTCTTTGCCTGTGCCGTTTTGAGCTCTCAGTCCCCCCCCGATTAGGGTGAATCCATACCTTATTCAATTATCATTCAGTTGCAAATCACTCACATTTTTATTTTTGCATTCCCAAAGTTAGCACATCGTTAGGACCTTAATTCAATTCCTCAATTCACCATTTGGGAGAATATAGACACACACAAACTTGCTCAAATACATATCAGATTCACAAATTGAATTTTCTCAACTTTATCTTACTGTAGGTCATTATGTTATGGTTAGTGTCAGTAAAACTTTTACTTGTTTTTTTAATGAGTATTACTACAGGCCAATAAGTTCACTTAACTACATCTACAAACTTTTCACCCATGTGATCACCAACCGAATTACCAAAACGTTAGACGAAAATCAACCACGAGAATAGGCTGGATTCATAAAAAGCTACACAATCATCGACCATCTCTATTCTGGAAGACAATCAAGAGAGAAAGCGGCAGAATTTAAAATGCCACTTGCGGTAGCATTTGTCGACTTTAAGAAGGCGTTCGACTCAGTGGAAATCTCCGACGTCATCGATGCCATCATACCACAAGGTGTAGACCCTGCATATGTCAGTCTTACAACATATATACCGACACAGTTCATTCATTAGGCTACATAAGGACTCAGAACTTTTTCAGCTCAAAAAGGGAGTAAGACAAGGAGGTCCAACTCACCCAAACTCTTCACAGACTGCCTCTTTCGAAACCCCAACTGGTAAAATGAAGGAATCAGAATAGACGGCGAATACCTAAGTGACCTTAGACTTGCTGATGACATCGCCCTTTCTGCACAAAACCTTAACAATCTCCAAGTAATGCTAGGCAAACTAAACGAAGAAAGCAAGAAAGTGGGACTGCACATGAACTTGAGTAAAACAAATTTCATGTGCAACAAACATGTTAAGGACAAAGATACAAAAAACAAATAAAAAACGCAGACCTGAAAAAAGTAGACCATTACATCAACTAAGACAACAGATCTCTATGAAACCCTCAAAAGAAGAAGAAATCAAGCGATGAGTCAATCTACGGTCACTCTTTCGGTAGAACAAGAAAATCCCATTAGTTTTAAAGAAAGAGTCTATAACCAATGGATCGTACCTATAGTTACCTATGGATTTGAAACATGGAACCCAATTGAAAGATTGACCCTCAAACTGAGAACTATGCAACGTGCACATCATGCTCAGCATCACATGGCGAGATCACAAAACAGCGCAGTATATTCGAGAAAAACAGGGCTAGTCATGTTTCAAGAGTTGTCAGACAACCAATGGACATCACGATCCCTAGAGATCATACGCGAAACTGTGACCGGCAAAATATACGATGATGCAATAAACAAGTTCTGAAAGTATTGGCTCCTCGACGCCCATGATTGAGAGGTCTGGCGAATCTTGGGGAAGGTCTACGTCTAACGATGGACGTTAAAAGACTGATGATGATGATGATGATGATGATGATGATGAAAGCTTAGAATGATCAATTAAAAATAGGAAAAAAAAGGATAAATAATGAATGCTACTTCTCTTGTCTTCTGCTGACTATTCATCATCATCATCATCATCAGTCTTTTACTGTCCGTCATTGGACATAGAATTCTCCAGACCTCTCTATCATGGACGTTGCAGAGCCAATACTTTCTGAACTTGTCCAGAACATCATTCCATCTGGTATTCTGCCAGTCTCAGTTTTGCATGTGATGTTTGGGGATCAATGTTGTAATTCGTGATGTCCATTGGTTGTCAGCCATTCTTGTAAAATGACCAGCCCATTGCCATTTGAGTTGTCTGATGGATTCTACAATGTCCAGGGCTCCCTAATCTTTTTTTCCCTAACGTATTGTGTTGTCTTGTGATCTTCCCATGTCAGGTTGAGCATGATTCTTTCATGTGCACATTGCATGGTTCTCAGTTTGAGGGTCTGTCTCTTGGTTAGGTCTATTTTCTTGTTCTTAGAGGTTGAGTTGGCTCTGCTTAGAATGATTCTTTATTGATTTCTTCTTCTTTTGAGGATTTCATGGAGATTCTTCATCCTGGGTTAGAATTGTCAAAATCAGCATGGATACAAACTAAAGGGCCAATTTAGCATAAGCTTACATCGTAAATTGGACCCGCATCTAAAAAAGACTATTTGGGGGTGAATTTAAAAAAAACAAAATATGTTTCTTATAGACATGATAAGTAGTAAATATTTAAATTTTCAGTCTTTAGCTCCAATAGTGAAGCCAGTATTCATGACATATACATAGACAGACCAACTTAAACACTGAAGAAACCTACGTAGATGTTGACAGTTTTGGCTGATGGTTTCTAATGATGGAAGGTCACAGCTTTAGATTCAAATAATTATCCAAAGCAGAGCTCATCTGATCCAAACACAATTAGGAATTAACTTGCGGCTCAAATTCAACATCTTATATTGATCCATAATGCCCATAATTGTGTTTGGTGTCATGCAAAACTTTCTGATCAATATTGGCAGTACAGAGATCTCAGATCAGATCTGACTTGTTAATACAAGATTGTTTCTTGCCGATGGATCATCCACCGGATAAGATAAGGATACCGTTGCTTTATTCATTATTCAAGAAGGCTTCTTCAAGCCACGACCATTACAAACAGATTACCTGGTTTCCTGGGAAATTAGACACGGGTCCATTTTGGCTGACTCACTTGTTCCTTATGGTGAATATGATCATTGTTTATTGATAACAATCCTTTGAGGCCCGAAATTCTCCACATGAAATTTTGGTGGAACAACATCGGAGATAATTGATGGTGTAGATAGATTTATTTGCCTCTTAACAAAGGCAGAGTTTGGCACAGGGTTGAGTTTTACAACGAGTGTAGAATGGATGCCATGTGAGGCTTGAAAACTCAAGACAAGTGTGTGCAATGAGCCCACAAAAGAAAGAAGGAAAAAAATGAGTTTCCATCCAAAAAAAAGCCTCCTTCTGCCTTGATAAACTGGAATGACACCGAAGTGACCCTTCCAGATTGAAAGCCTGGGTGAAGCGTATGAAAATGTCTACCAACAGAATACCCCTTTTAAACTTGCTGATTCTGTCCAAGTTGAGTGCAATAAGATTAAAATCAGTTGTAGGTGCTGTCGGTAGGATGTTAAAGTTGGCATCTAACTGCCTGAAAGAGGCTTGACTCCCAGGTTTATAATGAGGAACCTATTTATTATAATCACGGATAATGTTATCAAACTGTTATAAAAAATTTAAAGATTATATCAAGATATATATATTATTCATATTAACTTTCAATCCAAAGAATTTGATAACACAATGACAAATTTATAACAATGTATATAAATTGTTCTAATTTTCTATCCTTTGCTTAATGTTATCAGCAGGTTATCATATAAACACAGAAAGGCATACAAACAGGACAAACCGATGAAAAAGGAAAATTGTATTTTCTGTCTCCAAAATGAATGGGGAATATGCAAATTATTCAGGACAGATACATGCGTCAATACTTACAAGGTAGATATATTTGAAACCGAGATGAAGTAGATATACTTACAAATATACAAACTGAATTGGAAAAGAATATTTCGATAAATATTGATTTCTTTCCTTCACAAGCAGAAATTGAATGGCAAATCGATCAACAAGATAGGCATAAGCTGAATGAGTTTTTCTGCTACTTCTGCATATATAGATGAGAGGTTAGGTTAGTTTGACAGTCACCCACCCTATAGAAACCACCTAAATATGGGTGCGGTCCAACCAAATTTTACATGTATACTCAATAGACCCTTTGGAGGGTTGTATAGCAAAAAGTTTTGAGAAATTTTTTTCTTATGGGTTTTAGTGGGTGTTCTATTCACAATGTAGCTATAATGCTAAATTGGAAGACTATTTTCTGCTCACCATACATATATTCATACTATGTTTCAATATAATTCTCTAAGGTGTCAAAAGTAAAGGAAAACTTTTCCCTTCTTCAAAAGTGAAGGGAGACTCCCTCCAATTCAAAGGATTTTTTTCACCTTTATGGGGTCAATTCCCCCCCCCCTACCATAGGTTAAAAATGAAAGGGACCTATTCTCACTTTGAGTGGTCAAAAGTGAAGGTAGACTTTTTTCACCTTTGAAGGGACAGAAGTCAAGGGAAAGGTTTAGTCTTTTTTTTTTCTCCTTTAATGTTTTTACCTGGCATAGACACCGGTATATTATACATGTATATCTTGGGATATGATTAAAAAAGCATTATACACACACACACATAGCAAAAACTTTATACACTCACAGAGAAATAAAATGAAAACATCATCATACACAAACACAGACAGAGAAATATAATGAAAACATTATACACATATACTCACACACACACATTTACATGTTCTAATAACGACACACATTAAGGGAAGCCTTAGTAATTTATTTACCCAATACAAGGCCGATAAATTTATTCGCAGGGCACGATACTTTGATATTAAGTTCTTTGTGAAAAGAAAAGTAAAATCAATAAAAATACTTCAATGTGTCATTGTTCCGCAAAACAAATTCTATGACTTGAACAATGAAAGAAAAAAATTACTTAAATATTCTTGCTCCACTTGAATGAACTGTACGTCTTTCCTCAATTCCCCTGGGCCAACAGTGTGCTACCAAGCATATTGAAGAAGGCAATATCTGGAAACTTCTGATTAATTTCTGGGAAGTGCTCAGCATTTTTATGGCATGATATCCAGGTTTAATAAAGAGATATAAATATATCCAAATAAATCTCCAACGGAAATACAAAAATGTAGATACACATACAACTCAACAAAACATGGCTGCTCAGGTCAAAACTTGAGTTTTTCATGCAGCAGAAAAACAGAAGATTGGATTTTTTGAGTCTTAAAGATGCATGATCTTTACAGAGACATATTGGGGCCTATCAATCCAGACTACTTGACATCTTGAGTACAAATAAAAGATTTTAAAAAAATCTCAAAACTCATTCCCACCTCCTGCTACTGTCAGTCAATGTTACAGCCTTCGTACAATGGCTTCCTATTCACAATATTAGATAATGCTCAGATATATTTTCAAGTGCATGTAATAGGCAGGGGAAATGTAGAATGTTTACTCTGCTATTTACCCATAGCAGGAAGAGGGGAAGAGAGATATTCATGTCTTTTCCAAGGGCATTACTGCGAGTTAAATACAAACTGTCTCAACAGACATTCAAACTTAATTTACTGATTCTTTTTCCAGTGCTGCTAACAGTTAAGCCACTACGACAAATTATTTTGTTTACAGAAATTACGATGTATGGATTTTTTCTGACTGTTGTCCTCATTTTCGTTCATCTTTTGAACTCAATATTTTGGCTGTTGTATCCTACAGCCTTCTTCAGGTTGGGGTTATATATGGGGATGGTTTCAAATGCTGAGATGGGGGATACCTGAGTATGGAGTGGAATATCATTCCTCAGCCAATTTTTGGGTGGGAAAATCCTTACGTCATATTCAGGTTCTAGATCATTCCAGCAGTCATCATTGTGTAGATGTCTGAAACTGGTTTTGCAAGAGCATTTTTTTAAGGAATTGTTTAGACCTTCAGAAAAACTGATTCCTCATCAAAAACTCTGAAATAAAATTACAAAAATTGCTGTCAACAATCTTTGGGAACATTCTCTTCACTGTCATCAGCTCCTCACAAAGAAAAAAAATGTAATTCTTGAACCTCAGAATCTTTGTAAGAAAAAAAACGCAAAAGATTTTGGTCACTCAAAGCTGACATTTTCCCAATTTTTGGGGACTACCACCCAGTGTTAGAACATATATTTCATCAAGGCCACCCCAGAAAAGATGGATAAAAATGATGCATTTGAAATAAAACTTGTATTCTTTGCCCCTTGCCCCCCAATCGTTCCTTCTTATCCAATGCCTCCTCAACATCACCTTATCTTTCAAAGACTTTTGTCAATATCAATAAAAGCTCTTATCACATGAAGCCACCTTTGAAATATTAATTCGATTCCCATCCTTGTTCGTAGCTTCTAAATGAATAAAATATCAAGATATTAAACATTTCTTTAAAAATGAAGAAAAGACCCTTCGTTTCTCTTCATTCCTCAAACAGAAAGTATTTTTTGATTCAGTCCGAACACATCCACGTTAATATCCTGCATTCAATTTGCATGCAACTCAAAGACCTCTATGAATATATTCTATTTGTTCACGATGTATTCTTTTGTATAAACCTGGGCGGACCCTTATCTATTGGCAGGCCTCCCTTACATTATTCATCAATTACAAACCCTCCGACCCGTCATGCCCTATCCTCCAAACCTTACACACAGACATTGAAGGCAGGTCTGTTCGTTTACATCTTCAGTTCTTTTATTTTATGGTTTCTTCAACTCTTTTTTTTTTTTTCACAGACAATTTTCTGCTTTGCATAAACTTTGGAAGACCATGAAAGACGCAAGAAGTAGACGAGACTAGAAAGAGAAAGGAAATCGAGTGTGGGGGAGATGGGAGAGAGATGAGAAAGATTGGGAGAGGGAGAGAGATGAGAGATTGGGCAGAGAGAGAGGAAAGAAGAGAGAGAAGGAAAGGAAAAAGAGGGGAAAGAGAAATAAGAGAAAGAGGGGAACAGAAATATGAGAGAGTGGACAAAGAGATGAGAGAGGGAGGACACAGAGACAAGAGAAGAGGTGACAAAGGGGCTAGAGGAAGGGATAAAGAGATGAGGGAGAAGAGGGGCCGAGAGTAAGAGAGAGGGTGATGATAGAAATGGGGGCAAGCAAGGGAAGACAGGGAGACAAGAGAGGGGTAACAGAAAAGAAAGAAAGTAGAGAACTGAGAGATAAGAGAGTGGGGAAGACAGAGATGAGACAGAGATAAAAGAGAGAGGGGCTAAAGAGGAAAGAGGGGACAAGAGAAGAGTATGAGAGTGAGAGAGGGGGAGATGAGAGGAGGTGGAAAGAGAGGGACAAGAGGAAAAGGGACAAAAGAGGCTGAAAGAGAAAGATGAGAGAGGCAGGAAAGAGAGAGAGAGAGAGAGAGAGAGAGATAAGAGAGGGGACAGAGAGAATGGGTAGGGAATTTTGAAAAAAACATAAAAAACATTTGAGAAGGGAAAAGAAAAGGGGAGAATGAGAGGGGAGGGAGAGTAAAAGAGGAGGAAGAGAGAGGGGAGAAAGAAAGTAGAAAGTGAGAGTGGAAAGAGGGGTCGAGACAGAGAGGAACTAAAGAGATGCAGGAAAGAGAGAGAATGAGGAGAAAAGGGACAAAGAGTATTGGTGGAGAATTTTCAAAAACATATAAAAAATATTTCAGAGGTAAAAGGGGGACGGAGAGTGAATAGGGAGGGAGAATGAGAGTGGAGAGTAAGAATGGAAAGAGAGAGTAGAGAAAGAGGGAGGAGAGAGAGAGAGGAGAAAGTTATTGGACCACTAAAGAGTCAGAATTTTCAAAATATAAGCATGCTGGGACCAATTTAGCATAAACTTACATTCCAAATTGAACCCTTCCACTAAAAACTTTTTGCAGGGAATTTTCATAAAACATATAAGATGTTATTTCTCTTCAAAAAGGTAAATATATTTTTAAAAAAAGGTAATATATATTTAAATTTTCAACAGTCTAACTCCATTGACGCGGTTTGTATGCACAATAGCCAGCCAGACTAATTTGAAAACTGAAGAAATCCAAGTAGACAGTATTAGTTTCTAATTTTTGCATTGTTATACATATTTTTGAAAAATCATTTGATCTTTATGTATTTAACCGTAGATTCTAAAAAGCAAGTAACAAAGTCATTAATCATTTTGTTATAGTAGGACTATTTTCCTTTTCTATGTGATTATTACTTTCATAATGTTTTGCCTGTGTACCCTCTGGATTTCTTTGTGTGGTCTTTGATTTCTTCCAGTTTTTTTCTCTCTAATTTTGTCTTCCTTAAAGCCAAATCAATATCAGAGAAAAGGGAGAAACTGGAATTTTTTTAAAAATCTAGGAATGCATATTAGCATTCTACTTGAAATATTACATCCTGTTTTTTAAAAATTTGAATCCTAAAAAGAAAGAAACAAAAAGTACCTGAAGAAGGCCTGAGGGTACAAAGCTAAAGCTACAGCAAAAACTGACAAGACTCATAAATCTACAGATTTATTCATCATATCTACAATACAAAAGTTGCATTAATCACCTTCAGTCAGAATAGAAGTCAGACTTGACTTTGACCCTTGAGCAGTCAGGCTTTCTCTAATCATTTGATTAACAAGAAAGTCTATTTTTGTCCTTTTACAAAACTGACAGCAAGAAATTTTGGCTTTTCTGAAAATAGAATTTCACAAGAAGCATCGATCAAAATTAAAATCAATCTTGTTTAAATTTTACTTTTCAAAACTATCAGGGCAAATGCAAATTCTAATAGCAGAGTCACTAAAAAATTGTGAAAATATACATATTTTACCGATTCAAAATTTTAAAAAAATTATTTACAGTTTTAACTTTTAGCACTCTGCACTTTTTCCAAGGTCGCCAAGATTTTTTGCACAAGGTAATTTTACAGCCTATAATTTGTGTGCCTGTTAATATATGACTGAAATTGACAAGAAACTGACCTGTTGACACACCTTTGGACTTGAAAACATGGCTGTTTTGTGATCAGAGATACCTGCAGTGGCTAGGCAAACGTTTTTTGAATGTAGTCACTTACAGTGTACTGAAGCTTAAAGAATGACTCTTCCGTTTTCCAAATTTATATAAGCTAAATGAAAATTTGTTCATTGTTCTTCAACTATAAAATATTTCTCATGAAAAACATCCTTTTTTTTCTCTTGCAGTCATTTTCATCAGTTCAACTATGAACATATGTAAATGACTCAGTGGTTAAAGAGTAACATCATGTTGCATGTGGCTGAATACTGATTCGGTGAATATACTTTCATACTGTTTATTTATTTAACGTTTATTCCTTCTGAAGCATAAGGCCATAATAACTCTGCTCCGGTAGGTTTCATAAGGTGGAGTTGTTACCCCTTATGATATCTGGAAGACTATTGCTTACTGCAACTCATCCAAACACTGTAACTGTCCATATCAAGATTGGTTAAACAGCCTGTATTCATTATACCAATATACTAAATGTAGTTTAGTACTTGAAGAATTTGATCTTTTTAAAAATCACATTTTCATCTCAAAACAGGCGTTTATGATTAATCAGCTGAGGTAGATCCAGGATGAAAAGCATGTGGAAGAGATTCAATTTCTCTAATTTTCACTTTATTTTCTTATAACACATTGAAATAATGATTATTCTTGAAGGTTAATCTATGATTACTTGTGATTATTTATTTATCATATATTTCAAATATTCATAAGATTCCCTCATCAACATATCTAAAACAAATTTTCCGATTGTGCTCCCCACCCACCCTGGAATGGTACCTGATCAAATTCCAGAATAATAATTATATATAAATTTCAGGTGTTAACTACTTGGCTGTTTCTATCCACACTGGCCTCTATTTCTCTAATACTGTCCCGACAAACATTCATACTTTATTCATACAATAGTTTCACACCACTGATTGTAACAAGTGAAGTGTTGATTATTCAAAGTGTTGCTTGTTTTTTCTATAAAAGGAAGGGGAAAAAGAAAGAAGTCTTGCTATTTCATGCGTGTTAAATCAGAAAGTGAAAGCCTAAATCTAGGTAACTGGGTTATTCACAATCACCGCAAATGATTCAAACCTTTTATAAAAACCAGCTTGAGTTTTTATTCTGATTCAGTCAAAGGAAAGAGAAAACCTGTTGAAAAGATCTTGTCTGGGTTTTCTTGTTTTTTATAGATACCATCGCACTTGGCCTGTACAGATGGTGACAGGATTCACAGTCACATAAGGCTTCATATACATATATATATATATATATATATATATATATATATATATATATATATATATATATATATATATATATATATACATATATATATATAAGAAATATACAATCTACCATCTGGGCTTTCAGGTTGAACTCCAGTGAGTCTTCTCCTGATCAGGTCTCATCCTCCATTGAAACGAGTCAAGTGATTTTAAGTCATGTTGAGTAATTAGTATTGTTGTACTATGAATGATATATGTTACAGTAGTAAATACAGCATTATAGAAAACAATAGTTTTTATATTATTCCAGATATGAAAAAATACATGCAAAACTATCGAAATATCAAGCAAAATACCAATGTTTGTACACTCAAACCAATTCTTTTGTTCTCAAGCCCAAGCCAACACAGCCTTAAGATTATTCTGTCATTATATATATATATATATATATACATATATATATATAGTATGTGCATATTTATTATGCAAAAGAGTGCTATGATTCTGTTTTATGAAAGATGTCAAAACATGATTTGGCACAAACATTGGTAATGATAATCTGCACCAACACAGCAGAAATGAAAACATTCTGTTCACTATTAACAGAAGCAATTTCTGTTATAGCATTGCACTTTCAAAGTGCCAAATTAATAGGTAAGCACTGCAAAACTATTAAAATATGAGTTGTAATAGTGATTTTTCACAGACTGAGAAGAATTCTATCATCATATGGCCTGGTGAAGGTACTGCAATTCTTAGAAAAGCAGAAATGCTGAACAATCACAGTCAAACAGTAAGGAAATATGTCAAAGACTTTGTTGCATCATAGAGAAGTTCAGATAACGGCAAGTCTAAGGTAATAACACAGCGGGCAATGTCTCAAATTAAACGTATTGTCATGAAAACCAGCCCTGGGCAGCAGAACTACATTCAAGGAGATTGATCGGGCTTCTGTGTCTAAATTATTTCAATGCCTAATTCTCTGCTATGTTACAAAATGTGACAAGCCTGATATTCAACCGCATTTGAAGCCTGGACACAAGGAGAAACATCTGGGATAATCTAGCAAGTATTTGAAAATTGATTTATACCAACCACCCTGGATGGACCAGATAGATGGGGTGAGTACAGGCTTGGTTGCAAACAAAGAGCAGTATCCTGTACTACTGAGGTGTCAATAAGGCAATGAAAGAATTATGTTTTTGGCTGGAATTGTGGGAGACTGGTTGGTTGAACATTGGTGATATCAGATGCAGTAAAAGAAAAAGACTTTGTGGGCAATGTTTAATTTTAGAAGTGCAATCTAGGTTTAGGAATAATTCTCTTGGTTGGTGTACTAAACCCATCTTCATGCAAGACGAGGCCCCTCTACACAGTATGCATGCAATGGTCTACTACTTGACAAAAATTGGTTTCAGAAATGGGAGATTAATGGACTGGCAATCATTTCAACCTAATTGAAAATTTCTAGAGCATTCTTAAGAGGATACTGTATGAAGATGGGTGTCAGTTTGCTATTGAGCTATTTTGATGACTGCAGAGACTATTACTGCTGAAGAAATTCAAAACTCATCAAAGTCAATGGATGATCAACTAATAATTGTGGGCAAGGATCTTACATTCCAAATAAATTGAATCAGAGTTTTTGTTTTCAAAATTTCATGCTGTTAAATCATAGGCCTTGGTATTCTATGTATAAGGGTTTTTGTACCTTGCTCATTTAATCAATATATGACTGAAAAATAAATATTTGCTCAATGATGACTAAGTAATAGTAAATGAGTACAATTATTCCCTGAATTTTGATAGACTGGGTGTATCATTATTGTGTATGATATGGTTGGACTATTTTCCTATTTATTGTTATTCATTTATTCACAATGCTTCCACCCTGTACCCTTGTTTCTAGAATGTTCAAGGACGTGATTCTACATTCTAGAACCAAGAACATGTGATGATGGCCAGAGAGTACTTGACCAAAATATAGTGAATAAATGAACATATAGATGAGGAAAATAGTCCGCCCATATCATATAAACTAGTGCAATCATTTCACCAATCATTGTAGCCTAATGGTAGAGTTCTTGTCTCTAGTTTGGTTGGTTTTGTTCAATCCAGGGCTGTATCATACCAAAGACTCGAAATGTGGTACTTTTAGCATAAAGAAAAGGATTGAGGAAGCCTGGAGAAGGATGGGTGCCATCAGGTTATCTCTCCCAATGCACACATAGGTGACCCTACAACACGGTACTGGGGATGATAAACTCTGTACTAGGTTACAGGACCAAGGACAATTATATCAGGACAACTCGAGTACACTCTTTGATCAAGCATAAGTTCAAATAATGTAATTGCAGGCACTTAATTCTGAAATGGAAGTGTAGTTGGCTTTATTCATACAAGTCACTTTGTTGATGGTTACTTTTGGTTTAGTGTATTGATTGCAGTGAATTGTTTTGACAAATTCATTTTGATTTCCTTTTCACTAGTTTACAAATGCAATTGACAGTAAATTCATAGTTACTGTGTGCAAAATGGAGATTACTCCTGTTAGCCTTAAAATTGAACTAACAATTACCCCCTTCTTGAAAGGAAAAACAGATTATTACTTCGAATAAATTATGTAGTTGAATTTTCTGAATTTGTGCACCATTTTTAGCATCAAGTGTGTGAATGAATGAAACTCCAAAGGTTTATGATGAAAAGAAGTTGATTTTTACTGTTTTTGAGAAAGTGAGTTTAACAGTAGAAATGTCTCCACACACCTTTGGGGGGGGGGACATCAAAACAGATGGCCAGTCCTCAAACAGAGTGGTGGGGACAATGCAAAGAGTTGAGGCTATCAGTGAGTAGTAAGTAAGTATTTTCAATCTCCTCCCTCTTTTTAGCAGTTCACCTTTTCCTCTTTTTTCTCTCCTCCAGTTGTCCTTATCAACTCAAAAAGAAACAATGTCAATTGGAAAATAAAGAATAAGTTTTATTCTGATTAATGCTGTATACTCACTGCTGAAGGGAAATTGAGCTGAGTAAAAAGTTGCGATAAAAAGCAACTAAGAATAAATTGAATTGAAGATAAAAATTTGTCCTAAAAAAATGAAAAAATAATTCAAAACACGGCATCTAATGAAAATAAATGAATGTATTTCAAATAAAGTTGACAACAAATAAATACAAACATTTTGTCGTTTTATTGCACCATTTTGTTTCTAGCTCATAAAAATGTTCCCCTTATCTGTCGAATGATTTATGCAAAGCTAATGTATATGTGAGTTGAGTAGTCGCTCAAGTGTGTCTAAAAAGAGGAAAAGAAAAACTACTCGTTACAAGCTTTCTCAGCAGAAATTGGGTCTCTTCACTCTAGGCATTCAGAACACATTCCACAATTCAGGATTCATCTCACAATTATACTCCATTTGATACTTGTGAGAAAAAAACTCACAGTGACCAGTCTTTCCTTCTGAAACACTACCACATATTTAGTGAAATAGCTAAAATGATTTTATTCATTCACCTTTGTCAATGAAGTTGTAGAGATACTGTCTGTAGTTTTAAAGTCATTAACAATCAAAGATTTTTATTGACAATTAAACTCCTTGTTTTTTGTGCTGTTAACAGGATGGTTTAAACATTCTATTGACTTCTTTAGGCGTAAATGTAGGATTTGGGTGTTTTCCTTTTCTTATTAGATTTTTATTTCCATATCTTATCCCTATTGAGATGCGGAAGCCACACCAAGTTGAATTTCACCCTTGTCTGACTTATATAGTACAACTTGGACGGTTTGCATTCAGTTCACAAGAAAGGGAAAGGCATGAATCCATTTCTACCCCTAGCTATGGATAAATAGCAGTACAGTGGAAACCCTTTATCCCTGTAAGGCAGTTAGCATCCTGGCCTCATAAAAACCTAAAATTGCAACTAACAAATGTTAGGTGTCCATAAATTATTTAAGAAAATGGGGACTAAATCATGGCTTCATGTGTTCTATGACATTGAAAGTCATCTTTGCTTTGTTCCGCATGAAAAAATGCTGCCTTTCTTCATCTGACTTGGACACGGCTTCTGTAGCATCCTTTTGTAAGATCTCCCACATTGATGATTTTCAAATGCATTAAAACAGAGTGTGTCATAATTTTAATAACGCATCTTCTAGGAGGAGATCAAAAAAGAGAAAGGATGAAGCATAGAAGTGAATTGAGTGCAAAATGGAGGAGAAATACTATTGAAGGGAATGAAATGGAAATTGTTTCTAAAGGGAGAAGAAAGGGATATTTTGGGAAAATAAAGATATGGGAAAATTTGTTTCCTCTCAGGGAATCTTACAATAAGAAATAAACGAGAAAAAAAAAAATTGAATCTTCAAAATTTAATGCCATTCAGTACTTTCAAGTATGAAAGTTTTGTGCTTTTCTCTTTCTTTTTCTCTATCAAAGTTTCAATTTCAGTTGAACGAAATAGGTCTGGTTAGTCACTCAATAGAAACTGTCATGTGACCAACATCTTTTGACAGCATGTAGAATAGGAAGTGATCATTTCATAAAATTGAAAAAAAAAATTACTTCTCTTGACTTTCAAGTATGAATGCTGCCAGACACAAACTAAGGGTCAAATTAGCAAAAACCTACATTGCGAATTGAACCCTCAGCTGAAAATCCATTTTGGGGTGAATCTTTTTAAAAAGAGGGTTTTCTATACAAAAGAAATAAATGGTGAAGTTTTTGGTTCTTTAGCTCCATCAGTATGGTCCATACACATGAAAAATACAAAGCCAGCCAGACCCACTTGAACACTAGAGAAATCTACCTTGATGTTGAATCCGTGGATATGTTTTTGGTTGGCTATTTCTAAAAAGGAACAAGACCAAATTCGTATTAGCTAATTTTTTCAGTTGCCTAAAACAAAAGCAGCTATCAACATGTCAACAGACTGAGCAACCAGCCAGCCCTTTTGATTAATAACTGAATCTTATTTACTCTGGAACTGGGAAATGTATTCCTTGAAGCTAAATTTGCATTGGATATGGATCTGAAGCAATCAGTCTGACAATAACACCATCAAATTCATCCAGACACACAGGCTATTGATTTTTAAGAAGCCAATAATGTGAGAAAAACTGACTCTCAGTTTCCGCTACAATGGCCACACAAAAATGAAGTTGCCAGTTTTTTTTGTCTAGCTTATTTTCTTCGAGGCATATCTTTGATAAGATATATAAGAGAATCAGAGGTAATCTTTCTTGATTTGTATCTGGCTCTTCTACAAGAAGAGATGTTTCTGTTTGAAGTCTCCTTTAAAAAGGTTGTCTGAAGTCATGCCATGTCAAACATAATGACATGTCAAGAATTCATGTCAGGCAAGTCAAATTTAGAATTACTTTCTCTACTTTTCCTTATATCATTTTTTTATTTTTCATTCTTATATTCATGAACCTCTTGGAGCCACTCCTAAACAGAGTGGAGCTATTCAAAGAATAAATATCTAAGGAAATTGGAACACTTCTGTGATTTGAATTTTATAGAAATTTACCAATTTGCCTTAAGGTGCAGGCAAATATAATCAGAATTCATTTCCCTCGATTTCAATTGAAAAAAAAATGGTTTTACCAGTTAAACTACTGAGGATGGGTTTATAGTATTTTTCTTCACCAGTTGGTAAAACAAACTAATTCAAATTGATTTCCTAGAATATAACCAATTGGTAGAATTTTAAGCAAATTTTTCATTCCATCATTATTCAGCTGCATGCTTTTAGCTACAAAAAACAATCTTACATGTTTTAGAGTAAAAAAAATCCTCCCAAGCCTAGAATGAAGAGAAAAGGTAAAGAGGGATTTGTTCTTAAAAAGGAAAAGAAAGGAATCAAACCCAAAGAAACAGAAGTAAAAAAAAAATTGTTTCTTACGTTTCCGTAGAGCTGGTGGAACATAAGTCCGATCTGAAAGAGGAAAAAAGAAGACATTACAAAAAATTCAGTTTTATGTAAAAAAAAATGCAAAAATCTATTGAAATATTTGGACAGAAAATTGTATATCTCCATTGAAGTCTTTCTATTATTGACAGTTAAAGGGCAAAGGTAAAAACTAATTCATGTAACATAGACTAAAAAGATGTAAGCATATCAGAAAGACTGAGAACAATAAAAAAAGGTGTCTTTGTTTACTGAGCTAAAAGTTTGTCCTGCCACAACAGGCAACTCCAATCACCAAACAATAATGATTGATTTTTGCAGTAGTGTTTTTTATATCAATTCCAGTCATGTACAGACAAACATCATAAATAAAATCAAAATGAAAGAAATTATTAATCATTAACTTTGTCATTCTTCACAATTTTTTTTTTATCATTCAAAACACCTGATAAAGGTTGGAAAACTAACTTACATCTGATTTTGAACAACACTGGGTGGAAAAAAACCTGAGAAAATATTGATACCAAGAATAATAATGCCTGTTGCCTGTTGAAGAGAAATCATTAGAACTGCAAACTAGAAGATTTTTTACTCTTTAGTTGTGCATTATGATTCTCCGTCAACTTTTACCGTGATACATGGGTGATAATATTTGTTTTAAAAAGGAGAAAACTATGTGCCAGAGTAATCTGAAACTCCATTCACAGAGATGGCTATAAACAACTGAGATACAAGGTTCCAATACTAGAACTGTGTGGGTCGCTGTCAGCTAGATTTCAACTGTTGATCATCTATGAAAGAAATTGTACAAAAACTAACTCTAGCTGAAAACTGAAGAAAAAAAGCCTTTTAAAATTCAAGCCATCATCCCTGGAAATATAAGCTTTTATTGTTTGAATTGCCACCTGAATCTAGGGATGCTGATCAATCATTGAGATTCTAGCTTCTCTTGATGGAATTGTACTAGAGAGAATGCAAACAAAGTCTTCAAAGTTTGTCATCTATTATGCAACATTCACCTGCTGTTGAGAGAGAAGATGCTGAAGTAAATCATTTATGATAAACTCATCAGATTAATAACTCTCAGCTGAACAAACAAATTCATGGAATTTGGTTCTCCGAGTGACCCATCGACAATTGAAAGAGAAAGTATTATCATAAGAATTTTGCTCATACAGATATGCCAGAGGTGTAGCCAGGGAAGAGTGCAGTCTGAAAATTCCCATGGGTGCCCAATGGAAGGAGACTATAAATGTTTTATAGATAATAGCATTTCTACAGACAAATTTCATGGAAGTTGGAAAGGATCACATCAAGAAGCCAAGCCTCCCTGGGGACTCCTAAATCTCTTGCTATGCCTCTGAGAGATCGTTATTTTTTATGGGAATACAAAATGTAAGGAATGTTTGTATACATTGGGATTTTTATATGAAATCTCAAAAACGCAGAAATGAAATATTACATTTGAAATCATTGATTAAAACCCTTTATCTTTGAGGACAAAATGACCCAAAATAAACATTAATCCAATTATATTCAGTTTTTCTCATCCATCAAAGGTTCAAACAAAGCTTCACAAAATAGGGAATATTTTGTGCATGAATATGTATAAATGGATTTAGATTGAAGGATTTTATATGCTAAGGACTCAATGTTCATTCACCATTTTATAAAATTGTTTATATACCAATCTGAGAAATATTTGTACGCATATGTATATATATCAGTGATTATCAATATTTTTTCAAGTGTGGGAGTAAGATTAAGTGTCTGTCTTCCAAGAGACGACTTCCATTTGAGTATATTTGGCCAGTGTTGTACCCTATTTCCTTTGCATGTATCAGCTTACTGATCCTTACTAGTTTCATATCTGGTCAAAACCAGAACTTCATCCTTACAAGTTTTTATAGCCACCCACTTGGCAGGGTACAAGTCTACCAAAAGGATACCCCCGCTACTAATCAATTAGATTAGAGTGTACTCAATTAGTTGCAGAAAGCACAAGGAAATATGTCCTAAGTTTTCCACACTCTTTGCTCATACCAGGAATCAAACCAGGGACCTTCTCTGTGTGAGGCAGACCTGCTAACCATCACACTATCCATGTGGACAAAACAGTGTGTGTCTCCATTTATGAATATTAATAAATGGATGCTGACACATGAATGTGTG
Source organism: Thysanoteuthis rhombus (assembly GCA_963457665.1). NCBI lineage: Eukaryota > Metazoa > Mollusca > Cephalopoda > Oegopsida > Thysanoteuthidae > Thysanoteuthis > Thysanoteuthis major. The sequence goes on from OY735223.1 coordinate 6,386,416, forward strand.
TTAGAATTATCGAATTCAAATCTATGTTGGAGTTGACTTGGTTTCTTCATTGTAAAAATCAGGAACAATAAACAATCCCCATCAAATTCAGAGGAGTAAAGTCTTCACTGTTTATCTATCGTATCACATCAAACAAAACTGATATAGAAAATCAATATTCTCCTGCTGTGATTTGAAATCTCAACCAGGTGATTGATAGGCAGCTCTCTTATCAATTGAACTAAACTCTTATATATCTATGGATTTATTTATTATATACATACAATACAAAGGTTGCAGAAATCATCTATTAGAATAGAAATAGCAGAGTTTGACCCTGCCATAGCCAGGTTTGATAATGTGCTTAAATGTGTAAGCATGTTTGTGCAAGTGCACATAAGATGATTAATAAATGTGTCTGTGATACTTTGTATGTATACAGGGGCATTGCTGGCAATTAGGGGAGCCTGGGGGTCTTCTTGAGGGGCACCTTCCAACATTCAGTGAGATCAGTCATGTTGAAAGAAATGCAGTAGGTGAATTAATATTCATAAAGCTTCTAGAGGCCCCCATTTAAGATTCCCCTACTCCTCTTTTCAGCCATGCCGCTGTACATATACGTACCAAAAAATATGAATCACTTGTATACATATTTCATTTTCCTGTCATCCCCTTTTTCTCCCCCCCTCGTTCACTCTCTATTTCTTCCCCTTTCTCTCCTCCTGACCCTATCATTTTACAAACCTTTCTCAATATTCTTCCTGTCTCTTCCAATTCTATTCAAAAAACTTTCACATATATTTTCCCCATGAAGGATTCTGGTTTCAACTAAACATTATACGAACATAAAAACTGAAATAGTGGACACCATGTTTTCTTGTTCCCAGCAACTGAAGATTTATATCCATTTTACTCATAACAGAAGATATTTTCACAATAGGCCATTGACAATGTCTATCCCTTCATATCATAATGTTGTTGGTCTCTCACAATCTTTACTCTTGATCACTTCAGCATCGTAATACTCAATTTAGCAAATTTATGGGCACTATTCACTATTTTCACTTAGGTACGATCAATGCTACAAATTTTCCATTCTTAAATAGACAAGTTTGATATTGATGCCTTGCAACTTTTGCTGGTGTATTATTAAGATTCTGAATTCTCTTAATAGAATTATTCTAGAGAGAATGAATGCATACGAAGTCTTTGAAGCTTGTAATCTATCATTCAACATTCACCTGCTGTTGAGAGAGAGAAGGTGCCATAACTAATAATTTATGACACATTCTTCAGATTGATCACTTTAAACTGAGTTAACAAACTTATGGAATCAGAATCTTTTCACCATTTGAAAGAGAAAGTCTCAAAGCAATTCCAGTCTTGAAGAAATTCCACCAACCTTCTAAAAACTTAAAAGATTTCTCTTTATTGGGTCGTTCAGGAAGGGTTGCTTTGAAGACAAGCCTGAAAGTCAGACCATGGAAATGCAGGTTCTCTCGCTAGTATTATCAGAGATGTATTGAAGGAGTGAGAGGAGACAAGAAGTAATTGGAGTCTTTCAGTATGTCGGTCAGCCAGTCAATTGTGATATTAGGTTCTATGAGCACCCTATTAGCGATTGAAATAGAGAGACTCAAAGCGATTCCTCTAATATTCTGATGAGTTCACCCATTTCTCTTCACTGAATGGTTTAGAGCTGTTGCATTGAAGAAAATGAAAAGTGGCAATTGTCAATTTGTTTGATTTGAACAAATAGAGAAACGAACAATGCCTCAAAAGAGAGACAGTTGATGAATTGGGTCAATTACTTGATGAGAAATGTCACTTAGAACAAAGGGGGATCAATAACAATAACTACCATTGTTGTCAGTGGCCATTTACCGAGGTCACATATGAGATATTGACATAGATATTATACACTCCAGAAGTTAGTTTTTAGTTCCCTCCCTGCGGTAAAAAATCTAAGTAATGAAGTCATTATGATGGCTTGAGCAACATTTTTCTGCAAAACATAGGGTCCTATCATTAATGTGGATCATACTTTCAGGGGTACAACTGAGGAGGAGTCCCTCCCCTAATCTTTATGAATAGTTGTTCACCTACTGCATTTCTACAAACATTATATAAAAAATCAACCTCCACATCAGTGGAGACTAGGTACACGCCCTTTATGGCCACAGTGTTCTATGATGGTAGTGGCATCTTTCAATGCACCCTGTCACACAGCATGAATTACAGGAATTGCTTCACATGGAGAAGACTTCACAGGATTGCCCTGGTCACCAAACAGTGTTGGACCAAGAAATTCAATCTGCAGAACCTGCATCACGTATTTGCTTCAGTTAAAGGACCTACTGTGAATATCCTGGCATCTGATCCTAGAGGAAAGGTTCAGAGGTCTTGTAGAGTCAATGTCTGATGGGGTAAAAGCTGTTCAGAAGGCACATAGGCAGAGGGTCATAATGTTTTGGTCCATGAGCCAAAATAAATGATTTCTTTTTGACCTATCAATGCAATGTATAAGGTCTTTAGTAGCTTCCTGCAAACAATAGTTGAAAGAATAAAAAATAGGTCTGGTTAATCACTCAAGGTCTTTTGGTGGCATGTCATATTGGGAAGCGATCAATTAAAAAATTGGGAAAAGGAGATCAATGAATAAATTATTTCTCTTGCCTATTGCCCAGCAGTGTTCAGTAAGAAAAAGTCCAAATTTGAAACAAAAAACACGCATAAATTCTGCCTGACATAAACTAAGGGGAAAATCTAGTAAAAAGTTTACTCTTGTAAATTGACCCTCCACTAAAACTTATTTCGGAGAGAATTTGAAAAAAAAAAGGAAGTTTTTCTAAGGAGTAAATGTTTATATTTTCAGCCTTATAGTTCTGTTGGTGTGGGTTGAATGAATGACACATAAATAGCCGTCCAGAATCACTGAAGAAATCTAAGTTGACAGTTCTGGTTTATGGCTTCTAAAAATGTTCAATTCCCTTGCTCTCTTCTCACAATTGCCTCTGGCCGACTTTTTTTCTAAGCGCATATACAGCAATGCATTTGAATCAAGTTCTTGTCATAAATCAATTCATATATATTCCCAATCACACATGAATGAATGTACAGACAATGAGATTCTACTGTTGTATAAGCTTTTTAAGTAAACCTATTACGGCAATTCTTCTATATTTACATCTGTTATTACTTTTGCATTGTTTTCATTGAAATCGGCTCATGCACCAGGAATTTTACGCAGATTTTCTAAAATCTACATTTTGCAATGGTTGATCTAGTTTTTCTTTCATAGAAAACTAGTCCATGAGTTAAGGCTTTGCTGATGATAATCATGTACAAAAAAAGAGCTGGGTTGATAGCCCTTACTGATACTACGAGTGGGACAGACATGATAAGAAGGGAGAAGGGAGAAAAGAAAGTTAGGTAGTTTGATAAGGGTTTAAAAAGGGAGACAGGAGAAGAGGTCAGATAATTAAATGAAAGGGTAGGAAAGGATAGGAAATGATGACTTAAGTGGTTTAATAAGAGGGAAGGAAAAGAGGAGATAGATAGTTCAAAAAGAGGGTTGGAAGGGAAAAAGGCTGATGGCTGCAACTGATACTATTTCTGACTGACACGACTCTTATGATATTGGAAACGTGTGACAATTAATGACAGCAAACAACTACATAAATAGAGTGAAGCAACATTTTTATCTCTCAATTAGATATGTTAACCCTTCAACTGTAGATAGGGTGAAGAGTTATGAATTGTAAGATAAAAGCCTTTGTCCATTGCAAGGTATCTGATTGTAAGGTAAAAGCCCCGAATCACAGATTGTCATTATTCACATTGGAAACATAAATTTTTTTTAGCTATAAAACTGCAATGATAAAAATTCCTGTCATTCACAATTAATGGGTTAATGAATCTATCTGGTTTCTCTCTACAAAAGCAACTTTATTATTTCATTGCTTCTCAGTCTATTCAATCTGAGATGATAATGATCAGATCAAAATCACTATCACTATAAGGCAATAGTCTTTTTCAGGGCAAAAAAAGTTCATTATTCAAATTACTCTACAAAATTCATTCTAATTATTATTATCATTATTATCATTCATCTATATATAGAAAAATACTTATTCAGGTCATGAAAACCAAGTCAGCTGCCCTTCCCTAGAGCATAATTAATGCTTAATTGCAGATTTATTGACATATCAATTATTTTCAAAGACAAAAAAGGCTAGAAGAGGAAAAAACAATCGCAAGGAAAAACAAAAGGCATTCATCGGAATAAAGAAGAAAATAATGATGGATATTAATCAAACAGCATTTTGGCTGAGATTGAAAGTAGCAAAAATATATTCATCAATCTTGTTCACAGGAAAAAAGAAATGACTAAAAATTCATTCATAGACTCCATATAAGACATCTTATTAACTCTTTAAGATACATCTATAATGTTCAGGGCTGAATTGAGTTTCATAAAAGCCTGAGATACAGGTTAACTTGAGGCTCCATACTGTTTCAATGCATTTCAACAGGTGCCAGCCATCTTCTTCAGAGAAAACTTGCTGCAGCGAAGAGAGAATTGTGTGCTATTTACGTATTCGAAATTGCTGAATTTGCATTGAAACTTGACCAAGTTACGATGAATTTTGCAATGTAACACATGCTTTTCTCTTGAGTTTTTTCTCTTCACTTTTCAATTGTTACTTTACTCAACATTCCGTGCGATCGCTCTCATCCACCAAACAAACAATACATATATATATATGTATATATATATTTATATGATTTTACAATTATTGGGGCAATGTGTTTCTATGCTAGGGACAATTTGTCAGGTGATTTAAAGCTAAATATCCATAGTATCGAAATATATCAGCTTATATGTAGTGACCCATACAATAAAATAAATTATTATATGCTCTGTTTTATTGAATTATTGTTTTTGATTTATCTTTAATGATACTTTTTTAAAGCACTGAGCACTTTATACTTCCAACAGATACATATAAACAAAAACTCACACATACATGTATATATATACTCACTCACATATGTACATATAAAACCATAAATCAATAACAAGGGTTGTGTCTGATATGGTCACTTGTAGAAAAATACATAGAAAGGGAAATAGTCTAACCATATCATACATAATGATTAATATACCCCGTCTAACTAAATTCAGACAAGGATTGAGAACGTCTGATGAGTGGAACAGCTCAGTCAAATAATACCATGAATAGTGCAGTTTTTAACCATAGTTGTCAAGGTATATCTGTATTTGGAAAAAACAGTTTTGTGGAAAGAATTCATGGACTTAAGTGAACTTTATGAAAAACTGAAGAGATTTGTAATCTGCTGCAAACAAAGCCCAAGTACAAATGATACAGAATTACTGTCTGCGAAAAGATGAAGAGGGAAAAGAGGGAGAAAAGGAGAGAGAAAAAAAAGTGAAGAAGGAGATAGAAATTGAATGAGAGAGAAAATGAAATGTTTCCATCATATAAGTCTGCCCGGAAGGTCTTTGCAGGAACTGACAGAGCTCATTGAAAAACGGAAGGAGAATTGGACAAATTGTGTGGGTGAAGATTTTACAAAGAAATTGGCGCCATCTGAACTTGAGATTTCTGGAGAAAATACAAAAGCTTCAACCTTTCTTTGAAATATAAGATATTTTTTTATACTGATTTGTTTCCTCGCTCCAGTAGACTGACAGTCTCGGTTAGTTGTGATAAAAAGCAACTAAAAAAGATTTAAGCTGAAAGAAAATACTTGTAAAAAGTAATGGATGATATTGCCTCATCTAATGAAAAAACATAGAAGTTACCATCTTTCTTTTGAAAAACCAAGTCCAAAAAAGACATTTTTTTAATCCTGATTTGCTTTTCATTCTCATAGACAGGTTTCATGATGGTCGACAATGCTTCATCCAATGGAAAAAAATTTGAGATAATATAATTACTAAGAATACTACTAGTGTACTTAACAGCAATATCATCCAACAGGTCTGGTAAGTCACACGATAGAAATCATCATGTGACCAATATTCTTTGGTAGCATACTGTGTTGGAAGGTGATCAATAAAAAAAACTGGAAAAAGGGGTGATCAATGAAAAAGTTACTTCTCTTGCCTTTTGTTGGGCAGTAATCTGGGAAAAAGTCTGAATTTAGGAAAAAAACAAGCATGAATGCTGGCAGATACAAACTAAGGAACCAGTTTAGCATAAACTTACATTGCAAATTGAGCCCTACACTGAAATCCTATTGAGGTGGGGTAAAGAACAAAAAAGTAATTTTTTTCCAAGAACATATAGAGTAAATGTTCAAATTTTCAGCCTACTAGTTCTATTGGTGTGGCCTATAAACATAATATAGCCAGCCAGACCAACCTGAAACCTGAAAAAAACCTATGTTGATGGTTTCTAATATAGTGCCAAACAAATAATGTAAAAAATGAAGAGTACACCTCAATAGTTAGATTTCATCTTCTGCAGCTTTTACCTCTTGCAAATGGTACAGAAATTGCCATTATCAATAGGCTTCTTGAAATGAAAAGGATACGAGTTCAAATCGTGCCCAGAGCTTAATCTTTATTTCTGTTTCCACGCAGTTTACTGATGGTCATAGACTAACTGTCTGAGTTGTTGTGATAAAAAGCATCTAAAGAATTTTGGAATGAAAAGTTATACAAATAAAAAAATATGGTTGACAATACTTCTTCATCAAATGAAAATAAATTGGGATTCTACTCTACTTCTACTGCAACAATTAGTGTTCGTGGAGACAGTAACAAATATGGCACTAAAAGATTCAGGGGAAAAAGATGGATGAGTTTAGATGTTACATTTGATCTTCTGCCAGCTGAAACAACGCTTGCAGCTCAGTTAGTACAGTAGTATCATACGGAAACGGCTTCCAGAGGTAACAAGTTATTTCTTATATCTGGTCTGAATTGTTGTAGACTAATGTTCTGGGTAAGTTGCAATAAAAATCAACCATAAAATTTAAGATGGAAGAAAAGACTAAATAAACAGGTATAATTAGTCACTCAATAGAAACCATCACTTGACCATCATTTTTTGGCAGCTGGCCGTATTGTGGGTGATCAATTACAAAATTGGTATAAGGGGTAATCAACAGATAAATTACTTCTCTCACTTTTTGTTGGGCTGCGATCACTATAAAAATCTGAATTTTTAAAGGCTACTGAATACAAATTCTAATCAAGACCTCCAACTAATGATAGATGAACTAAATGAAGAGAGCAAGAAAGTCGGCCTACACATGAACTTCAGCAAGACGAAGAAAATGTGCAACAACCACATAGGGGATAAAAACAATAAGATCAAAATCGAGGACACAGAACTGGAGGGAGTAGATCACTACATCTACCTAGGACAACAAATCTCTATGAGACCCTCAAAAGAAGAAGAAATCAAGCGTAGAATCACACTAGGATGGCAAGCCTTTGGCAGAGCTAGCTCAACCTTCAAAAATAAGAAGATCCCATTAATCCTAAAGAGAAGGGTGTATAACCAATGCATACTCCCAATTGTCACTTATGGAGCTGAAACATGGAACCTAACCAAGAGACAGACTCATAAATTGAGAACCATGCAATGTGCACATGAAAGAATTATGCTGGGCCTCACATGGAGAGACCACAAGACAGCACAGTACATCCGAGAAAAGACAAGAGTCAGGGACATCATAGAATCCATTAAAAATCTCAAATGGCATGGGCTGGCCACGTTGCATGAATGGCGGACAATTGATGGACATCACAACTCACGACATGGATCCCCTGAGATAACATGCGCAACTGAGGCCGGCAGAATATTAGATGGAGAGACGAGCCAGACAAGTTCAGGAAGTACTGGCTCCACAACGCCCATGATAGAGAAGTTTTTTTCACAAGTTATTCAGGTATTCTATAGAGGCAACAAAATAGAAGTATTTTAGAAATTGAGTCAGGTTGAAAGTATTCAGAAAAAAATGAACTAACTTGTCATCAGTTTGGCAATGAACAGAACCAACAAATACAGCCAAAAAAAATTCAAAAATACTCATGGATCAAAGGACATTAATCTACTGAATGTGTGTGTGTATAAGTGCCCAACAAACCATTTTTCAAGAACTTGATATTTTCATTATTTTCACAATTACCATGTTAGGTTTTTATTTCACTTTGAATTTTGAACACAATGAATCATAATGTATGAGTTCAAGCTTCAAAATAAGAGAAATGAGCAAGGCAGCTCTAGAAATAACAAAATTAGCAACTTTAAAAAAATGGTTCACTGGGCACTTATCATGCACGCCTAATTATATATATATATATATATATATATATATATATATAGTACTTGTCATAAGTATTTGAACAAACAGATACAGACATTTTGCTTCTAATTGCTTGGTTTCGAGGTGCGGTGGTTCTCAGATAAAGTCTTGCAAAGGTTCCTCTTATGGAACCCTTAAACATTATCAATGGCTTGAAAAACAAGTCAATTTCCCACTTCTCAGATAACAAACCAAGAGAATAAAGTGGAAAGAAAGATCAATTCTCTCACAAGCAAACAGTCAGTCTTCAATAAAAATGACAGCTGTCAAGTAGTTTGCAGTCATAACAAACACTCAACTCTAACATAGAGATTTTTTCCCTCCATTTGATAGACATGTATACACCCATCAAATCTATTTTCCATTAAGATTTGACCTCACAACCGCCCTTTGGCCAAATTCTGACAACACACCAAGATTGTATATTACATATATTTCCTTTTAGAGACATTGTCGTCTGGAGCAGGACTATTACTTTGATTCAACAAGTTTTGATGCATACAGAAAGTTAACAGTTGAGTAAAAACTCTTTCCAAACTTTTTGCATTGGCAAAACACTTTTTGAAAATCAAATTTTTTTGCATTTCATTTCTGAACTTTTTTTACCCAAGCCAAATATATGACATCATCCTAGCAGTTCAACTGACTCAGAAAAAGTATCTTCCGAGAGAAAAACAAAATTATACTTGATTTCCCAATACTCCTAGACATTATTGCCAACACATTAAAATATCATAACACAGGGTTTGGAAAGTTCTACTCCAGCCACTGACTCAACTATGATGCAGCATTTCTATAAGACTGTCATTACTGAAATAAAAATTGAATCGATTGATTTAGTGATTCTCTTGTTTCATCCACACACTCAAACACTGGATTTAGTACCATTCCAAGACTTGCCATTCTCACAACAACAAAGCCATCTATCTTTGAATATTCCGCAGAAACTTCAAAGAAAATAAATGGAATCTATCCTCTGGCAATGTTTTTCAAAGAGAATTGAATCCAAATGAACGACAATTGCAAAGCAAAAATTCCAAGCCACAAAGACTGTGAAAGAAGAAACCTGGAGGTTGACCCTGAGGCATATGGAATGGAGTTAGGTGGGTGGGACCACAACAATACTCTATCTGTCGGCAAATTTCTTCTAGGGTTGCCAAATTAACCATTTTTGACTAGATCTGGCTGATTTTTTCAAATTTAGCCATTGAAATCTCTGATAGCCGATTAAATCTGATTGTTAATAAAAGATTCCTACACACTAAAGGCTGCAAATGTAGGTACAAGTGTAACTTGACCTCAAGATGAATATGTTAGGTGGTTCTCTGGCAACCTGTAATGGTCAAATTTAGATCAGGTCAATTTCAGCAATTTTTAAAAAGATTAACTTTGGCATTTTCAAATCTAAAGAAACAGCTGCACAATATAAGCTTCAAATCTGTTTACAAAGGTAACTTGACCACATTATAAACTTCCCCAAAAGTCCAAACTTAACACTGCACTGCCTTGTGTACTGACTAATATGTCTGGCAGCTGTCAACTTTATAGAATGGCCAGTTGTTGAGTAATCACGGTGCACACACACACACACACACACACACACACACACAGACAAAGAAGGAAAGCAGACAACTAAACAGATGTAGAGATGACATAGAAAGGTTTGATGGTAAGTCATAGCAAAGCTAAGCACACTCACAGTCTGCATACTACGAGCATGGAAAGGCCTTTTTCCAGCAGTGGACTTATAATTGATAATGTTGATTCAATTCTTATTTAATGTCAGTAGAAATTATTATACATGCTTATTAAGCTTTGCATTATCTGGCACAAAGCCATAATTATTGTGCACCCAGTGAGGATTGAGCGCATTTCATTTGTAATAGTAAGCAAGATTAGCTCTCATTGCTCCACAGAGAGGCACTGATTAATTGAACTTAGATTAGTCCGTCACAAGGCCATTACTCAAGTGTGGGAGTTGGCAGAGTGCACTGTATTGAGAATTCACTCATTTGTCTATTTTTTCTATCGTAACAACAAGAAAAATCCTTATCTAGTTTTCCAAGTCTGGAGTTGACTTAGTTTCTCTTCCATAGCAACAAGAACAAGAGCAATCTTCACCAAATTTAGGAGAATAAACCTTTCACTGTTTGTCTGTCCCGTCATGTTTAATAAAACAAATACATAAAATTTCCATTCCCCTACGGGGATTTGAATTCACGACCAACTGATTGGTAGGTGGCTCTCTTACCGCCTGAACTGAATTGGCAAGTCTCATATATCAACAAAAATTTATGTTAGGAACACATAAAGGCTTATTTCACTCTAATAAATACATAAGTAAAATTACCCTTTCTCCACCATGATTTGAAGTTACGACCAAGTGACTGGCAACTCGCTCTCTTACCAACTGAGCCAAACTGATAAGTCTTACAAACTCACAAAAATTTATCTTTCAGATAAACAAGGGCTTATGTTCTTTATACATCTACACTAAAACTATTTATCTTTATAATTTTTTAAAATCTATTAAATCTACAAAACAAAAGTCGCAATAATCATCTTCATTTGGTAGGAATAGGAGAGGAGTTTTCTCCTTCATCAGACACGCTTTTCACTTATTCATAATGTAAATTAGAAGGAAAGGTTTGATTCTTATTGTGAGCCTTAAATCACAATTTCCAATCAGAAATGTAATAGAGTGTGTGGTTTTCAAAGAGTGTGGGAAATAAAGTAAGAATCATATAAATTGCAGTCGCCAATTTAGACTGGTTTTATCACCTCTATACTAAGCTGGCAGTGAGTTTTATGTCCCATTAGAAGCTGGAAAGCCATTAAAAAAAAATAGATGAAAAAAAAACCCTGTTCAAGTACTGGTTTTATTGGAGTCATAAATGAGCCACTTTATTGCCACTAAACAAACTTCATGAACTTGCTGCATGTATTCAAGTGAAGAGGAGAACGAGGGTGTCAACCCTTTTGAGACTAAACCTATTAAGGTGCCTGATGCTCAAATTTTCCAAGGAACTAAAATCATGATGGAGTACACATTTGCCCCATTAGATATTTATCCAGAGATATTTTCTCTGGCTTAGGTTTTTCATTACTTTATACAGTATCATATGATTAAACTAACTCGTGCACTACCTGCTCCAGAGGTGCATGTTTGGAAAGAGTCAGACTTTAACGCATATGTAGCAGCCTGCTATATTTGTCATGTAAAATAAACATAGACACATTTACTTTCTCCCCTTCCTCTCTTCCTGATTGCTTCTTGACATAAACCAAAAAAAAAAACAAACAAAAAATGACGTAGGCTTTTATATAATAAGAAAAATTACTTTAGATACCACTCAGACCACCCCCATCCCCTACAACCAAAATAAAGTTCTGGAAAATTCTTGCCATCTGCCAAATATACAAGCCATTCATTCTGGAGCTGACCGGACAACAAAATTCTGTTTTTATATAAAAAAGAGAAAAATCAATTTATTTGCCTGGTTGATTTTGAGACTAATTGCTTGTGAAGCGTTTGCAATATTTCTTTTGATAAAATCAAATAAGATTAATGTAGGGAGTTTCAATATTCATGAGACAAGCTAGTCCAGAGATTTGGTGGGGAATACCATTATTGCAACAAGTATTATACCTGTCGTTTTTTATCACCAGCGCCGATCATACGAATCGCTGGGACCCAAGCTCCATAAAATCTTAGAGGTATATAAAAAAAAGTTTATCACATTCTTTATGCATCTATGGTAGAATGAAAAGCAATAGAAATGTGTGCTTGAAAATTTCAGAACAAATTATTACACTTTTATATGATTAATTGACATATGTAATTCAATTGCAGAAAAGGAAATTAAAAATATATGCTGTATAAACAAACACTACTGACTCTTTGAAAATTCAGAAGATATTGAATCATTGCTGTAAAATCTCCAGTGTGTTATTGTGGGCATTTGGTGAGGCTAGAATAGATCATCTTGGCGAGGGGTCCGTTTGAGAGCTATTGATCGAATTGGCTCAAAGTCTGTCGGTTAGCAGAATAAAGAATCTCGAAATCTGGCTGAGATTCATTTCGTGGTCATGCCCTTGAGAAAGACTTGAAATCCATCCCCCCACCTAAGGGTAAATAGCAGGGCAGACCGGACATTCCAGCCTTACTTGGCAACCAGTCCACGAAACTAACAAATCCGAACTTAAAACCTGGAAGGTCCAACACCATGTCCAGTGCCGGGAGACGCTGGAAACAGACACTTGTTCCCGAAATGTACGGTGAAGGGGATTCTGATGAAGCTTCAACGGGCCTAGCAAACCGGGAGTGAATTATTCTAAAATTGCCCAAATAAAATAAAAGAGAATGAAAATGAACAGACGGGCGGGATAACGAAACCGCTGTCCGTCCTACGACTCCGTGAATACAAGAGGAATTTGGAGAAAAAAAAAACTGTTTGGCTCTGGTGGGGGTAGTGGGGGCAGTGGCGGCTGATAACTTTTTACAGATTATTTTTTTAGATTTTTCGCATTAGCTTTGTATTCCTTTATTTTAGTTTTTTCATGTTTCCTCTGGTTTATTGCACCTCCAAGCTTCCAACAGTTACAGGGTCGCCTCAAGAGTCGCCTCTGTGTTGCAGGAAATGTTATGTCACCAACTTTCCACCGAGTTCAATTTTCTTTTAGCCATTCCGTTCTGTACGGAGTCACTTGAGAGTGACCATTTACTAGCGATTGTAATGAGCACGGTGATTGACCTCGTAGGATATATCAAGCATTCACCTTAATCAGAAGTGAAATTACGCGGGTATCATGAATGACATTTAACGACTGAGAACTGTTTCACTGATGATTCGACAGAGTTGGTCAAGTGATGGCAGACATTTTAACTAAATCGAAACCACGTGAAGAGAACGTACGGTCCAAATAGAAAGGACACTAACCAAAAGAACGAGACTTTCTGGATTAACAATGACAAGTCAACGTGGACATTCGAAGATAAGTGATTGATTGAGTTCGCTTTTAAACGATGTCCTGACGAAATAAGTAAGTATTCAGTTGAAATCCTAGCAGAAGTTATAGTCAAAAAGTGTGACAAGTACTGCCTGAGAAATAATGCCATAGAAACATATCTTCTTGATTGAATTTGAAAAAAATGGTTACATTCAGAAGCAGCCCTGAGAATTTTGCATATCAGTAGTTGGTTAAAATTTATTCAATTATTGAAAACCTAGTAAGGGGGGGCGTGTGTGTGTGCATGTGCATAAGTGTGTGCGTGTGCACATATGTGCGTGTGCACATATGTGCGTGTATGTTTTGCACTCGCGTGCGTTTTTTTGTTTTGTTTATTTTTTCACCGGGAATGTTATTTGAAAATTATTTTGGAGTCTAAGAAAGTAGGATTGTCCATAAGCAACAGACCAAATTATAAAACATTCATGCAGAGATTTCTATGAAAATCTTATGCAAAGCCACAGACATCATTGCAAAACAACAAAAATCAAAGAACAAGCCAGGCTGCTGCAGGGTCAAACTCCACTCCTACCCTTATTCAGATTGAAGATGATATCTGCAAGTTTTGCTTTGTATAATTGTAAATAAGAGATTATAAAATTATGTTGTTGTTTTTTTCCGTAAGGATGTATTTGTTTATTAGAATTAAATAAGCCCTTGTGTATCTGTCAGATATATATTTGTGGTCACGTAAGAATTGTTAGTTTGGCTCGGTCGGTAAGGCAATCGGGTACCACTCAAATGATCGTGATTTTAAATCACGCAAGAGAATTGAAAATTTCATAAATGTATTTATTCATTAGAATGAAATGAGACTTTGCATATTACAAACAAATCTTGGTTGGTATGTGAAACTTGTCAATTTAACTCAGTCGAAGGAGACACGACTACCGATTAGTTGGTCGTGATTTGGAATCTCGGTAGGTTAATGTTGATTTTTTTCCCCTAAGCTTTGAACTTGAGGTTTGGACTGGAAAAAATTGTAACTTAAACTACGGGACTTCAATTGTATATCCAGAGTCATAAATAAAGATGTCACTCAACAGAGTGAGAATTGCAAAGTAATAGCCCATAAAGCGAAGAGACTGACAAGCCATACTACATGCCTGTGTAAATTTCAGAAAGAGAAAAAGGATGGTTTACAACCAATGCCTTCTACTGATAGTCACCTATGGAGCTAAAACGTGGGACCTAACCAAGAGATTGGCTCTCGAACTAAGGGCCATGTAACGTGCACAGGAAAGAATCGTACTCAGCATCATAAGGAGACATCACAAGACAGGAAAGTATATTAGAGAGAAAAAGGAGAGTGGGATGTCACAATTCATTTGAAAACTCAAAAATGGCAGTAGGGAGCTTATATTGCAAGAATGTCAGACAAGAGCTGACTCATGACATGGATCGCCAGAGATCATATGCGAAATTGCAGTCAACAGAAATCTGGAAGTAGGGCTTTCCTCTAAAAAGCCTTTCATAAGTCGGAATGATGCGTAAAATAAAGAATCAATTATCTTTAATTCATACGGGGGAAACTTTTGAGCTTCCCAAGTTCTCAAAAATGGAAATGACGGTATGTTACATTGAGTCGTCAGAGGTTAGGATAATGGAAGGTACAGGAGACTGGGGAAAGAGGAGGAATAGGAAAAGGGTGTGCCCTGCCTCTATAATGACTTGCTACAAAATAAAAACTAAACACAACTTTCGCTTTTCGCCTTTTCTCGATAAAAAACGAAGGAATAGCGTAAAGCAAACTGTCGGAAGGCGGGGACAACCTGTATTTATACTATTTTTCAAGACATCACGACTCACAACATGGATCCCCAGAGATCATATGAGAAACCGAGGACGACAGAATGCAAGATGGAGAGATGAACTAGACAGATTCAGGAAATACTGGCTCTGCGACACCCATGATAGAGAATTGTGGCAAATCTTGGGGAAGGTCTATGTCCAATGATGTTAAAAGAATGATGATGATGATGATGATGATGATGATGATGATGATGATGATGATGATGATGATGATGATGATGATGATGATGATGATGATGATGATGATGATGATGATTTTTTCAAGAAAAGAAACCAAAAAAAAAACGTTTCAGTGGATGAGTCCATTGTTTCAAGTGATGGGTCGGAGGTATTATTTCTGCAAAATTGTAACCATCAAGTGGATGAGTCTACGATTGCGGACAGAGAACCAAGTAAATCACACTGTAAGTAGATTTCAAAGGAGCTCTCTGTCAAAGAGCTTACGATCTGACAGCGAAATATATCACGTGACACCCTTGCAGCTTATTTGTACAAACCACGAAGGCCAGGCATAAAATCAGCCGAACAGATTGAAGCCAGCCAATGACAAGTCAAAAGATAAAAAGGAATAAACAAAAACAAAAAAAAACTTTGAGCATTTATTCCAAGTTTAGATTTTGTCAGACTCGAATATGACCAAGAGAATACACGAGATAAGTAAACTTGAGAGTTGCCACAAGGGGTGTAAAACAAAACGTAAAACCCACATTCTCCAATCATGATTTGAACTCATGACCAACATATTGCCAGGAGGCTGTCTTATTGACTGAGCTAGATTGGAAAGTTTTAGATATTAACATATCATATAGATATGCACAGGCATATATTTCTTCCAAATAAATAGATACATTGTATCAAAAATACATAAAAATACATAATTATTTATCCATTATATATACTATACAAAAGTTGCAATAATCATCTTAAGTCGAAATAAAAGTTTGCGTGGAGTTTGACCCAGCAGCAACCAGTCTTGTTACAATACTATTATATCCACGTTGTCATAAATGACGACTGTTATATTAGTAATAGAGGTTAGTACTATTCGTTACAATATAGTCACATAACTGATAACTCTGTTTTTATATGTATTTATTATTATCAGCACCATCATTATCATCAGTATTATTATCATTATCATTATCATTTTTGTTGAAAAGTCTATTCGTCGAAAGAGGCGGTGTACAGTGGTGCGTTTTCCAACAAATTTATCTAAGCTTGTCTATGCCTTTCCCATTGTCGTGCTGTTGAAGGAGGTTACAGCGGTTGAGTTTGGAATAGGGACAGATAAGCTCCAGATTTTGTCCTGCCTATATTCTTTCCTTTCCTTTTTCAAGATTTTAATTACGGGATTATTTAAGTAAGGGTCGAGAATTCTGCCAAGGATAAGAGTGTCGCCCCCACGTTCTATACCAAGGATAAAAAAAATAGATCTGTGTGCTCAGTGGAGAAGTAGAGAATCACACTGATCAATAGATAGATAGATAGATAGATAGATAGATAGATGAGAATTTTAAAAGTGATAGTAATAAGATTTGAATTTTGAAATCCAATCTTCTCGATACGAATTCATGTTGAAACTGGCAAATTGGTTGATGATTGAAATTGAAATTCAGTTGCTGATACAGGCTGTAGTACATTGTCTAGTTGTGGTGTAGAGGAACAGAATTCAATCACTTGACTGACAACTTTGAAAGATCTGACAGTCAACAGGGCCAAGTGGAATCAATGCATCAGGAACAGACTTTATGGTTGACAGCAATGGCCAACAAGTGCCAAGATCTCCACGACGACGACAAAATTTTATTGCAAATGATTGGCTTTCTGTTCTTGAAATCACAAAGGGCTCCTCACCATTTCAAAACATTACAGACAATACAAAACTACGTTTCAAAATATCAATATTGTATTGCATCATCAGCATCAGCCTTTTTGCATCTATCGCTGGACATATCCCTTCCCAAAGATTCGCCAGACCTGTCTACAATAGGCGACCTGGAGCCAATACTTTCTGAACTTGTCCAGTTCGTCACACCCTCTCTGTCGGCTACAGTTTCACGTACAATCTCTGAGGATCCACGTTGTGAGTCTCGATGTTCAGCAGTTGTTAAACATTCTTGCAACATGGCCAGCCCGTTGCCATTTGAGTTTTCTAATGGTTTCTACAATAACTCTGACTCCTGTCTTTCGTCTAATATACCGTACTGTCTTGCAATCTCTCCATATGTTGGCCATGATTATATCCTGTGCACGTTGCATAGTTCTTGGTTTGAGGGTCAATCTTTTGGTTATGTTTCATATTTCAGCCTCAAATGAAACTGAATTTTAAATATTGCATTTATACTTTCGACTACCCACGAAATGAAAATGTTCTGCGTCAGAGAAGAGGATGGAGGTGTAGCAGAATGTAATTAGCATCTGTGCAGAAGAAAAAAATCAATTCATACATTATTATCAATTTTGATTAGTTTTCATATAGATCGTAACTTTTAATTGCTTTGTATCGCAACTTTGACCTGGGCCGTCAATCTACGGCAAAGAATAACAGCACCCTCGGAAATAGAGAATAAGCCCCAGTGAAAATCGAACTTACACCATTCAGCCGGAGAGAGCACAGTATACGCCTGGCCACCTTCAAGATAAATCGAGGAACAAAATCAAGATGAAGATTATAATTTGTCAGAATGAATAATAATGTTACAATATGCTATCCAATAAAGGATGAATTAAAGATGGCTCGTTTAATACAGTTTTTCGTCTTTCTTTCCTATTTTCCTATTTTCGATTTATATTATAATAATCCGATTTCTGTTAGTGGGTGTATCACTGTAACACAATAAAACGGTACATCGTAGCCAGCGTTTTGTTAGCTATACCGTTAAAATGCTCAAACTTGAAGATTACATTACATATTGATAATGTGGGGATGTTCATTCAATAGTTAAGATCCGATTTTTCTCTATTTCTACACTGCTTTGTTCCTAATACGAACCATTCAGACAATATGTTATCTTCTTGCAATTTTTACTCATCTCTTCAATAGATTATACGTTATCGAAGTATAAAAAGGAGAAACGTCTGAATGAGGAATGATGCAAAGAGGTGTGGGGAAATGGCAAGAAGGTGTAAAGAAGAGATGGATAAGAAAAGGATTGAACATCTCCAGAATAAGAGGAAAAGCTAACAAAGAAGAGAGAAGGAGAGACAGATGAAGAAAGGGGTGAACGTTTTTATGATAAAAAAGGAAGCAGCAAGGGAAAGTAGCAAAGGAAAGGAGAGAAGATGCAGATGAATAATAAGAACTGAACATCTCCAGAATGAAGAAGAAATATAGATTTTATAAACAGGAAGTGACTTGATATCAAGCTTAACGGCCACCGAAGGCTGCCTTCAAGCAAATTCCCATCAATTTGTTCTTTATTCTTCCAATATTTTTCTTTCATCCCAATCATTCGTTCTTAAAGGTAGAGACATAGAAAGTTATCTCAGCTACAGAGACATTCTCAAGTGTCAAAGCAAAAAAATTAAATCGGGGTACAAAAAAACTCGAAATTGTAAAATCTTTATCCTCAAATAGAACATCAACTAGAAAGCGGAACAGATACGTGGATATGCAAAAAAAGAAAAAAAAATGAAAAACACAGTCCTGAGTTACCTTTAGGCAAGGTTTATAACCTCTGTCAAATTCAGAGAAATCTAAATTCGTTTGTAATTTCATCATTATAATTATCTATTTATTTAGAATTATATTACCGTTATATGATAGTCAATGAACCTTAACAAACACCAATTCAAATTTTCATGAGGATATAATGTAAAGAGAAATTGGTTGACAATGTATCACTATTATATTGTAATAAGTTTGCCCTAAAACCAGATTAAGACATTCATTTTGAAGTAATTACAACCAAATCACGTTGGGCACACCGGTTCACGTACGATCATTGAAATCAAGCAACATCAGACCTGGTCAGTGCCTAGATGGTTGACTGTCTGAAAATACCAGCTGCCATAAGTATTCTGGGGATCATGTAGAGAACCTCTTGTGGCGATCCCGGTAATCCTCCTAAGGTAGAGATCGGTCACTACGTAAGTCAGGCAAAACGGCTCTTCTGCCCCCCCATCTCATCCCCTGGATCCTTTGTTTGGCCTGGCTGCGAGCGACAAGAAACGAATGGATTTTTAAGTAGCATCATACTCTGTGGCCCAATCAGTTCGTGTCAAAAAGCCGATACCTAATATATACCATTTCCACATAAACCAATCAGAAATCTCGCTTGCTAATCCTCTGTAAGGCTTGGAGATTCTTTTTGAGCTCTCTATCGAGACTTTTCAAATTGCAATTTTCCCAAAGATTAAAACCTGAACCTTTTATGAATACCATTGAGCAGAAATGAATGCTGAAGGGTCAGCTATTAAATAGATGACCTTTTAAGCATGCAGGGTTGGTCCGGAAGCAGAGGCGGTGTCCATACCGAGAGAGGGTCGAAATGAGTGCGGGGATGAAAAGAAAGACTTTAATTTCGATTCTGAATACATTGCAATGATTCTTATCTTTTGGTTCAATATCAGATTGTTTTAGTTTTGATAAGGCTTCTTTTTGTCCCGTCCCCACCCGAACATCGTCCTCCAACTTGCGGCTTTTTGATGAGATGGAAATATATTCATGGCTTTTAGTCATTGCATGACAATCTCGTTTGACAAAATCACACAATTTCAGACAACAAATGGAACTAGAAGCGAATCAAAGAGCACATACCTCTGCCAAGGCCATTACCACAAAAAAAATAAATGAAATATGACTACGATTCAGGGGAGGTAGCCCATAAAAAAATCTTCGATCCACCCCAAAATTTGATAAATTCTTTCCTTCCATAAAATGACATTTGAATTCGTCGAGAACGTTTATAGATTTAATGCTGACAAATATAGGTGAATCCATAAATGAATAAATGAAAGAAAGATACAGTACAGTCAAAATTATAGCGATTTTTTTCAAAAATTAAATCCTCTCATTTCTAAACCCCATTTAAACTACAAAGATGAAAACAGTATTACATGTTCTTTAGGAGCTAAGTCTTCCATAAATTTGCTAATTCCTTAGATGATGCTGGTCAATGTTTTTTTTTTTTTCAAAGTCTTTGAGTTGAAACACACTTTTGTCCATTCTTTGCGACACACGAAGGAGACAAATTTTCATCATTTCTCAATCTTAATATCAATCAGGAATTCTCGTTCATATTCCCATTTTTCTCAGTTTCATCGCAACTAGATGATGTATTTGTTATATGAACTTCAAACTGGTACTATTTCCTTGTGCTCAAATCTTTACCAGATCCCACGATGACAATGTTGGACAAGCACTCATCGCAATCACAACAACAGGTGTAATATGTTTGATTTAAGACTTGTTACTATAAATTAGGTTAAATGGACACACGTTAGGAAACAGGAAGTCTTAGAAGGGTATGCTAGTTCACTTGAGTTCAGTCATCTTCCTGGGGTAGGATTAGGGAAGGTCAACCAGAGGTCAACAATGACTGAGATTATACTTGTGCAGCAAGATTGAAATTATCCTTGAATATAATTCTATAATGAATGCAGAATCTAAAACGTGGAACATGTATCGCTGTTAACATGTTTGCAGTTTTAAAAGTCTTTAAAATGAAAATGAAAGTCAATTTTGAAAAAGATGCACAATAATTTTGACAAATCAAAAAATCGAAGAATTGAAAACAATTCCTGGATCCGCCCCGCTATTTAACCAATTCTTCCATATACCATGGCTTACTTGCTCAGAACGTCATTGATAACTTTTGTGGATATTGTTCGGCAGATGGACATAGCTACGATGTAGAGGTGTAAGTGTGAAGAATTCCATGATCTGCCCTGAAATCTAATCATTTCTTCCACAAAATGCCATTGAAATTCATTTTGAAATTTTGAAAATATTTCGCTTTCCGAATATTTCTCGCTTTTTCGAATAGAGGCAAATTGCAAGAATACCGTTAAGCTTTCCCTCTGTATAAATTAAAGGTTATTGTTTCTTCGCTTTCTGCCATTTCGGCTTTCAAATGGATTTTAAGAACTCGCTATTTACGATTAGCGGGGGAAACCTGTAAAATATATGGATTTTTTTCATGGGGAATAACTAGTTCAATTTCATTCTCGTGCGTCATCCGATATTTCATGCGAGTTGTTTTGCTTAACTTGAACCTGGGGAGGCTAAAGAACGCTCTGTGATTAGAGATCTCTTTCCTCTGTCCGGTGTCGTCATAAGCCGGACATTGATTATTCTTTTTTGTGAGGATCTGACCAGAATCGCTCATAAATTACCGCAGATATACTTAGAACAGTGGGATCTGAATGCTATAACAACAATTGACGTATTTGTATTATATAATTACTACCCAATGCAGTTACCATCGTCAAAACTGCTAATGGGCCGCAGTGTATGAGCCACATAGTCAACACATCCGAAAGGGTCAGTCTACCCAAGTCCTCTTTTTCAGTTTGGAATGCCCTCTTCTTCAGGAATTTGGAAATGACCACCATTTTTGAGCCTCGTCCAACCTAACCAGAAATAATGCAAAGGGCAAAGTCGAACGATAATTAACGTTGCTTGAATTGAAATTCAATTACTGCTACGGTTACAACTAAACTTAATTAACTATTCTGCACAGTATACACTTTAAAGTATTTCTCAGTTATGCAGTTTAAAATCAGTTTATAGTGACTAAAATATTTGGAATACCATTTCTAATGTTGGGTTGGTGCAGCTGACTCCTCTAAACTAGTGTTTCCCAAAATTTTCGGCCGAGACTCTGAACACAGAATTAGGGGAGCTGGAGACCCCCAAAACGGAAACATATGTGGTATTAGGACAATTGTTCCCATAGGACAACTGCCGCCTAGATAACTGCCCCAGATTAATATCTCAGGACTATTTTTTCATTGAAGCGATCATTTACTTAACAAATTACTTGATTTTCACTGCAGCGTTACCGTTGCTGTACTTTTGTCGGGGGGCAACTGTCCGGAGGCAATTATCCTACAACCAGTCATTGTCTCTTCATTCCAGTTCATTAAGTGCAGATCTTTTTGGATGCAGATTGTCTATATTTTAGTCCTCGCTTTGGACTCACGTAGCAGTAAAATCTGCGAATGGGAGGGGGGGCGCCCAGCGCTGGGATTGAACAAAATCACAACGAAAAAGAAGGCATGTTTTTTCACGCAAATCAAAACCCACGGACAACAGAAGTTCTGCAGGAATTTACATTTTCCAATCAAGGAATCGTGTACCGAAATTAGAGTGATCGGACGCAATCATCAAATACTTCTGATGATATCTGAACACTAAAATAATCAAGTCAACTTCGCCATTCAATTTGGTGCCAAGTAACCCTGAAACCAGGGCCGTCCCTCGGATTCTTGGTGCCCAGGGCGAAATGAACTTTGGCGCTTTTAAAAGTAGAGTATTATCTCTATTATTCATTTACTGACTTGTGACCTTGCCTCATTCCACTGAATCTCTTTCTCAGACCCCAGCTATTGTGGGCACTATCTCTGGGCTTGACTGAGCTTTTCGCCAGTCATGAGAATTTCCCTAGCCTACTGTGTCTCTTAGTAACACCACAGCAGAAAGTATTTAGCTGTCAGGTATTCGGGAAAAATCTGATTTCAAACCGGAGATTTTCCCATTCCGACTTAGTTTATTCATTTTTCAATTTGTATTCGGCAAGTCCTATTGTCTCAGATACATGACAGGCACCTCTTGGCACTAGGTGCTCTGGGCAACTGTGCACGTCACCGGTACCTAGGGCTGGCCTTGTCTGAATCAGCCGTGATAATTAATTTTGCATGTTTGCATGACATTACTGTATATCCATCCCGTTACCATGATTTCTGGATGTAAATGGTTGACATGTCCGGGTGAAATACGGGTGCATGGCAACCCTATCTAACGAGAGCAACAAGGAGTCCACTCGATTAACTCTGACCAGCTGCAGTTCAGCTTTCACAGTTTCTCCAACGAAAAGTGACCAACTCCATCCGACAATCACATGGTCTGATTAACACCGACATGGTCTGGTGAGAATTTGAGGTGGCCGATCAATTAGTGTTCAGCAGGGGAGTAGTTTTCTCTTAGATTAGATTAGCGTCGTTGTGACTGGGGCTGTATAGCTTGGATCGTGGCTAGGGAGGTGGCCTGTATTAGGGGTGAATCCTGTGGCCCCAGATGGGGTGAGAGGGTAGCTTGTACTGTGGGGGGCAAGTCGGTAGCTTGTAACGGGTACGCTAAAAGATGGTGGCTTGTAATGGATGGGCTAAGATGTTGGCTTGTACTAGTGTGAAGACTAAGGTGGTGCATTGTGCTGGGATGGGGGCTAAGATGGTGGCTTGTACTGGGCTGGGCTAAGATTATGCCTTATACTTGGGTAGTGGCGGTTGCTTTTATAGGGAGGGGGGCAGGTGGCTTGTAGCGGGTGGGGGGCTAAAGCTGCAATTTGTATTGGGGGCTAGCGTTGTGGTTTGCATTGGAGCTGATCAGTTGGCTTTACAAGTTCAGAGAAGATAACGGACAGGTATGGCTGTGACCAGAGAAAAAAACTGTCCATTAACCTGGTCAATGGGAAAGAACGGACGATTATGGATAAAGTTGTTATTATTGTCATTAATCTCTTCGGGAATGATTGAGTTCGTGAAATTAATTGGTATCTCTCTTTTTCCCCTTCTCCCTCTCTCTCTCTTCCTCTACATCTCCCTCAACCCCTGTCTCTTTCTCTTTTCTCTCTCTCTCTCTACATCTACCTCTTCCCCTGTCTCTTCTCTCTCTCTCTCTCTCTCTCTCTCTCTCTCTCTCTCTCTCTCTCTGACTGGCTCTTTCTTTGGCATCTCTCCTTTTCTCTTTTCACCCTCCGCTCTCCCTCTAATTCACACTTGACTTATACAACGCACTCTCCCATCTACCAGTTTTCCCCACAATCCGAAAAAAGAGGATTGCTTTAAAAACATTTCGCAAGACAAAATGGCGCAAAGTGAAAGAATAAATACCATTGATTTACAGGGGAATTTTCCTTGAACGTTCCCAGATCCCAAAAGCATGATGATGGTATATTAGGCTGAGTTTTCCAAGGCTAAGATGGTGGGAGGTATAGGAGGTTGGGGTTTAGCAGAGAGACAAAGAGGGTCCACACTATCCCAATAACAGCTATTTGCTAAACATTATTTTCGCTTTTCGACTTTTTTATTGAAAAAAGAAAAAATGGCGTAAAGCAAACTTTCAATACCTGTATAGTCAACGAAGTTGGAGAATTATACGTAAATGGCCCCGGCCGTCTATCCGTCTGTCCATACGATATCTCTAAAAGTACGCAATAGATTTCAATGAGATTTTATGTAAGAGTTTGCAATCAGATAAGGATGGGGTGGTTAAATTTGAGGGCGGATCAAGGAATTTCTCCTGATTCAGGGATATTTCCCCAATTTTTTCCCTATATAATTATGTACATGCTAATTCCCAAAAGCTCCCAAAGAAAGTTCGTGGAAGGGTGGACAATAGACTACGGGAAAATCATTAAACTTTGGGACGGATCAATGCATAATTACTTCCCCTGACAAAACTTTGGCAGAGGTATGCGCTCTCTGAATGCTTTGTGATTTTTCTTTCCTTCCTCACTCAGTCTTTTGTACCTAAAAGTCTTTATTTATGTCCAACTCGTTCTCTCCTCACACTTCCCTCTCCTCTCACTTACTCCATCTTGCTTGTTGGCATTTCTTTTTTTCTCTATCGCCATTTTTATTCCTTCTCTTATTATTCCATTGTCTCATCCAATTTCGATGAAATGACATCGATTTCCAGATCTACTTTCTAGGTCGAATTTAACATTGGTTGGGGCCCTTCTATTTTTGTATTTAGCCATTATTTTCATACAAATGAAAACAAAAATGAAAAATTATGATGTTTGATTTAACGTTAAGTCATATTTGGGTTATTAATAATGTATGTGACGCCTAACAACGTATGTGTGTAAGTAAATAAAAATCGATTGAATATCAAAATATTTTTTATGACAATAGTGTGGGACCATGGGACAGATCACCAGAATAATATATTGCTATCAACTGATAAAAACAATATTTATTAGACCACTGCAAATATTTAAGGGCTCAGATATTGTGAAAATATGATTGTTATGGGTGTTTGAAAATACAATTTGTACACTTCTTTCGCACTAAAATGAATGTTTTAAATATACCTCTATATCACATGATAAATTCTCAGAGGAATTATGCTTTTCATTTAAGAATAAAATCGGGTTTCTCGGCGTTAAAAGTCTTAATAATCAATTAATTACCGCTCTACCTTTCTCTCTCTTCAACTGTTTTCGTCCGGAGATCTTCATAATTATTACATTTTTTAATCTTTTTCTTTCTCTCGGTTGCTTCTTTTCATCTTTTCTCTTCTTGCTCTTTCACCTTTCCCTCTCCACCTTTTATTTTCTTATTGACAGATTTAGAATATTTTCCATGTAAGACACCGTCAACCAAAACTGTCAAAATAACTTTCTTTAGTTTTTGAGCGGACCTATTTGACTATGTACGTTATATATGTCTGTATCCCGCGTATAGACTGCACCACTGAATCTAGGCGGTTGTAAACTGAAACGTTTACCCCTTATCAAGTCTACAAAATACGTTTTGTTTACTTTTGAAAATCCTGCAGGGGTTCAATTTGTAATGCTGAATTGATCCCTTTGTTCGTGTCCACCAGTATTTATGCTAGTTTCGGGGTTTTCTTTTTTAAATTTCGACTCTTTAGAGATTGCTCTACAAAAGGCGAAAGAAGTAACTCGTCAATTGATCACACCCTTTTTTCCCCCCGATAGATCAACGCCAACACGATACGCCACCAAAAGACATCGGTCGCAAGACTCAACCAGACTTGCTTACCAATTTACTTCTGAATCCAGCCATTTTGTTTCTCTCCCACAATCTTTCATCTTCATTTTCTAGCCCCCCACTCCTCTGTCTGCCCAATAAATAGTTCAACCCATGTAATCCAACGAGGCCTCAAAACCACGAAAATCAACAGTACTTGTGACACGTTACTTGACATGATTTTACAAGTGGTCATCCAACATTTTCAATCAGAAGTTCTTCCATGTCTGGATTCAAGAAGATACAGCCCCACGCTACCATGCATCTCGCAAATGAGTGCAGAAACAGAAAATGTGAGACATGAAGTCACATGAGCAGACCAGCAAGAACTCGTGATATCACGAGCCGTTACTGCTGCGTGTCTTCTTGTATTTCGAACATGCACTAAACTGACCAGCACATTTCGAACGCTCACGAGTACTCACGTGATTTCGCGTAACATGATGGCAATATGATCCTATCCCAAGTCATACATTGGAAGAGACAAAAAGGGGAAGAATTGAAATA
The DNA here is from genome assembly GCA_963457665.1 of Thysanoteuthis rhombus. Classification (NCBI taxonomy): domain Eukaryota; kingdom Metazoa; phylum Mollusca; class Cephalopoda; order Oegopsida; family Thysanoteuthidae; genus Thysanoteuthis; species Thysanoteuthis major. The sequence goes on from OY735223.1 coordinate 6,413,011, forward strand.
ATGATGGAAAAAAAACATTGAAAAAGAAGAGGAAAAGACGAAAGAAAAAAAGAGATGTACGAACAGTATAAGAGAGGGAAAGAAAGAATCTTTCCTTCTTCCCTTATTATAATGGGGCTAACGTAAGTCTATGTACCAAAACTGCAGGCAGATCATTCATGTCTTCCTCATCATAATGAAGCTACCGTAAGTATATATAATCAAAACTACGAACAGATAAGTCGCGTCTTGAATTTTAACGAGCCAAATAACCCGTTCGTGGGATGAGTATTAGGCAAGTGATATTAAAGAATAATGACAGAAACAGAGGGGAAGGGTGAGGAATAAGGGGAAAAAAGATAAGTGAAGAGTAAATAAAAGATTTTGGAAGGACCAATCATCAATAATGATCTGCCCGGCGAGAAAAACTGGCAAGTCATTTAATAAATATAAAATCACAAATAGCAAAATGTTTTGTCTTTCTTATTAGAACGACATCCGTTCAACAATGAAATTATGTTATCATTTATTCAAAAGAAATCATTTTCCCTAAAGCCTAGATCATTCTTCGTATTGAAAGGATTCAAATCCCTCCAGCGATAACTCGGTTCTCCCCGTTATTAACATCATCGATTTTTAACAACATTAATGCCTTTCTCGAGTTCTACCGTTATTAGGATTATCATTTTTATAATGACGCCTACATTCAGCATTCATTATGATTGGAAGCTTTGGTAGAAGTCACGTGACAGTTATTTCAAGAAAAGATGACAATGGAGAGGAAAGGACTTAACCATAATGGAAGAAGATATTATCAACAATTTCATTCAACCAGGGTCGTAATCAAGATTTTGAGCAGGGTTGGGGTTAAGAAAATCATTATCTATCATATCTTTTTACAATAGACGATTTTCAGTTTTTAGCCACTGCTTTTTAAAACTTTTGTCTTTACCCAGTGGCCAAAACAGTTCCAGTGGGGCCCAAATGAGTAGTATCTATCCGAAAATTCTCATATGATTCCTTTTTTCAAAGAAAAAAAAACAACCCAAAAATGACCTGGTTTTCTTCTATTTCTATGTGATTCTAAAATTCTGCTTTATGCAATCAAATGTGTCATTCATACCGAATAGACTATTTTTTTATAACAAAGCCAACTAGTAACAAATAAAGACGTGAAAAGAAAAACATTTAAACTTTTCACTCTCATTTCAGCCTCAGCTTTTTGGCAATGGAATTGAGAAAAAAGTTTTTAAAAAAAACGAAAAAAAAAAAATACCACCAAAATAATAGATAAAAATTATAAAGAATAAGAGGGAAGACATCTTATCTATATTAGAAACCATCAACCAAAACTGTCAACATAGGTTCATTCAATTCTCTAGTCTGGCTGACTATGTATGAATCACATGCACAGGCCGCATCAACTGAGCTAGAGGGTTGAAAGAATGTTTTCCCTCATGCCTAGGAAAGTTTTTTTTGTTTTTTGAAAATTTCCCCATTCATACGAGTTTAGTGAGGAGAGGAACCAATTTGTAACATAAGTTTTTACTAAATAGGTCCCTTAGTTTGCGTCCGTCAGCATTCATGCTTTTTTTTGTTTTTTTTTTTGTAAATTTTGGAATTTTAGTGATCACTGCCCAACAAAAGGCAAGAAAAGTAACTTATTCATTGATCACCCCTTCTCCCAATTCTTCTAACTGATAAGTTCTGTATACCTACGAATAACTGTTTTCAGTCAGGAATTGAAGAAGGAGCAGAATTTTCCTTGTTGCAGCCGGGCTTGTATGTCTTCATATATAAAAATCAATAAGAGATGTAATTATGGTCAAACTCTTATTAGAGATTTAAACCATGATTACATCTCATATCGATCTTTATATATAAAGATTTTAAAGATAATTTCGAAGTTTATAGACACAAGTCTAATTGGGTGAAAGAGAAAGAAAGTAAAATATTGCCTGAAATCTTAGCAAAGTAAATAAGATGTTTCTAATTTGTAGCGAATGTTTTCTTAGTAAGATATTCTGAGACAAAACATTTGTAATGAGTCAATTCAGAAACAAAGTGTAAAATTTAGCAGTAAAACAAAGAGTTCATCTCAACTGATGAGACTGAATACATGAATAAAAAAAACCCAAACTTGTTGGGTAATTACTGTTGCTTGAGTTAAGGAGAAATGGAAAACTCGTTTGGATATCTAAACACATAATAATTATCAATGTGTTTTTATTTTAAGCCCGACGTGCACTTTTGCAGTCTGGTGGTTTACTAAAAAGTGAAGGGGGCATTAATGATACGGTGATGGAATTTTAAGCATTAACCTTGTCAGGCAGATTGTATACATTGGGGAAAGGGAAAATACATCAGAGCAGCTAAACTGTCGACACCAGAATCTTAATATTAATACAAGTTATTAGAAAGAGGTTCAGAGTGGCTGAACGGTTAATGACATAAAGGATGTTCTAACTCTAACTGAGACAGTATACGTTCACTACACATAAATGTCCTAGGGAAAGACATGGATCCATCTCTTGATACGCATCAAGCTATAGGTTATTAGAAGGGCAGGTTGATCTCTCCAGCTATGGTTGGCAACCAGTCTAGGAGACAGACAACTCTGATTCCAAACTAGCCTGAAGGAAGATAAGTGCAGTTAGGCTATTCCCCGATTGACACACCCATAATCAAATCATCTGTTGTGCCCCGATGAACCTGAACTCGGTTATGGGATTGAAAAAAAAAAGGAAATCTGTCAAGAACTCCAAGAATCCTCCCAGCATTTCTGCCACATTTCTAGTATCTACTTTGCTACACTGGTCGAGGCTATTTACGTTCACTTTGCATTAATGCCCATGGGAAAAGCATGACTCCACTTCCCCTACGTTATGGATAAATAGCAGAGCAGCTTTAGTTCGCAATCGTTCTATGAGATGGACAACCCTGCTTCCAAATTAGCCTGAAGATGGATAGATTCAGTCAGGCCATCTCACTCTTGACACATCCATGATGAAATCATCTGCGCTGCACTTGGTTACAGGATAGGTAAAAGTACAAACTATAAAAATCATTTTAATGACAGAAAAAGGTGGGACACACTCATATATTGTCTTTGATTTTGAAAAGTGATATCAATTTAGAAAGAGTTTTGCGAGCAAATGAAATCATTTCTTTATAAACCATCAACAGAAACTGTCAACATTGGTTTCTTCAGCTTTGAGTTGGTCTGGCTGGCTATGTATATACCACACAGACAATGCATACATTGGGACTAGACAGCTGGAAGTTAATACATTTAATCCTTATCACAGAACAGTTTTTTCTTGAAAATTCCTCTCCTAAATAGATTTTTTATTGGAATCAATTTACCATGTATTTTCATGCTATATTGGTCCTTTTTGTGTCCAGTAGCATTTGCACAATTTTTTTTTTAATTCAGAGTTCTTTAGTGATCACTGCCCAACGAAAGGCGAGATAAGTAACTTATTCATTATTAACCCGTTTTTCCAATTTTCAGTTAATCAACCCCAACACGGCATGCTGTCAAAATATATTGGTTACGAGACGGTTTCTATTGAGTGACTAACTAGATCTATTTGCTATTTTTGTTTTGATTTGTTCGAAAATAATGGCTAAGTACAAAATTAACACTTGGCCCCATAGTTGTTGAATTCAGCCCTGCAAGTAAGCCACCATTCGAATATTCGAGATGAGACGGCCACCCTACAACTAAGCTATAGACACAATTATCATCGACGGCCTTGAACAGGAGGGAAATAAGAGAAATGGACATTGGGTGGGGTTTGTTGCGGTGGTTTGGAATGAAACGTAGATAATTGACCATTTCAATTTCAAAATAACTTCGTTCGCATTTCGGCGCCGGGAAACTTGTATCGGATGATGTTACGTGTGTGTGTCTGTCTGATTGGCAATAATCAATCGGTGTTATCGGATTTACCATGATCTCTTGTTTCATCTTCCCTCCTGATTTAGCATCCCTCATCCAAAGACAGACAGCGTTTCTTCACTAAATGGGGACAAAAATGATCCTTACTTTCCAGCGCAATCGTGGCACACTTCGAGACCCTGAAAATCGAAGATGGCACGAGTAATTGTGAGGAGGTGTGTGTTATTAGAGCGGTAGTTCTCAACCTGTGTGCTGCAACTCTCTCCCAAATTTGCTGCGTAGATGTTTACAAGTACGCAAACATATTTCGAGCTTTGAATAGCTATTATGGCTGTCTCACTCCCGCCACAGAATTGCCAATCTAGTGGTATTATCACTACATTTTGGGAGATCCCAACTTTTTTAGCGACAGGTGAAAGAAGAGAGGGACGATGAGTACATTTATAAGTTTTATAAGCTGTCCTGAAGGTTCAGTGTATTGACTACTAGAATGTTTTCGTCAAATGATTTGATTTTTACAGTACATCAACATACAATACGAACTTTCCTTGCTACAACAAAGTTTACAGTTATGTGGAAGCAGGATGGTGTAAAACAGGATAACGTGTTTTCATCTAACTGGAGGTGTGTCGCGTTAGTCATGTTATTTTGAGCGTGTCGTCATAGAATAAAGTCTGTGAACGACTCTATGTAATGTGTTTTGATTGGATGTCACAATCTTTTGATTTTATATTCAGAACAGGAACAAAGATAGACTCTATTCAAAACCTGCAATGTTTTATATACAATTTTGGCAGCATTTGTTTCTATGAGAAAATTGTTTGTTTCCAATTGATTTTTCAAATTAATTCGCGTTTACACGTCCTGAACAAAAATAAATTGTCATTGTATCAAAAATAATACGAAAAATATCGTCCAAGATGCAATATATTTTATTGGCAAATGAAGAAGTTATACCTATACATATGACAAGAAAGAAAATAAAAAGTTTCTTCCTTTTCCTGGGAACACTCCCCCTCTCTCTCTCTCTCTCTCTCTCTCTCTCTCTCTCTCTCTCTCTCTCACACACTCTCTCTCTCTCTCTCTCTCTCTCTCTCTCTCTCTCTCTTCGGCTCACTTAATCCCTCACAAACACTGTTAACCGATTTGGATTTGGTCTTGAGAAGAAATGATTGTCATTCATAGAACTGCCGATTTACGTCGCAGTTAAATATACATACTAATATATATTCCGAAATGAGCTAAGCTCAGTGATAGCAGCGTCTAGTGAATTTCCATTTTGTTATCCTTTCTTTCGTTGAATAGAAAGTTAGTTTGTTTTTTTCAATTTCTATCAGCGCCTTTTGAGTGGTGAGAACAAACAACGAGATTATAAATAAATCAAGATAAAGCACCGATGCTCACAGACACATTTCAAAGTTATGGCAGCTTGAAGTCTTTTGTAAAAGTGAGGTGACATAAAACGAACTATCATAAAGCGGGGGGTACAAGTATATACGAACAGTTATGAACAGGTTTATCAGCAGACACAAATCGATAAATCAAAATATTCGATCGTAACATTTATCAAACTTTCAGGTTCTCCTCTGAACAGACAGGTTTTACAAACAAGTGATAAAATAGGAACGCAATTACGTCATGTCATTTATCAAGGAAACTGTTGATAAATTCATACAAATACTGCAGTGACAACTGCAGCAGTGTCTCCTTCATTATATGATAACTCTGGGATCAGTATGGTTTGTGGGGTGAAACGACATTACCACCAACTTAAGAGGCATCAGCAGTACTTCAAGATATCATCGGACATTTTTGGTTTTCCGTCACCATGCACATAAGGGAACTCTTCAAGTGGGACAGAGGGCTTGATTTTCCTACAAATCAATGCAAAAGTACTAATTTCCGATAAAAGTCTTCTATCAATCGAGGATACATAGCACTAATCACATAGCATTAAACTTGAAGGAAATATTTTTGACTGCCTTTCTTAACCGAACTTCCCCTATGTTTTGGCCAAATTTGGGCAGGAGAGTTGCCCCTCCCTGCTCTTACACCTATGTTTGTCTGTTTGGGAATGTCAGATCCATAGAGAGCTCTGGAACCTCTTGGTTTATTTCCTTTCGAGTCTAGTCAGGAAATAAATTGCAAATAAAGCCTACCAGGCGGTTCATTAAAACTCCCATTTATCAAGAAGTCTTCTGACTTTGCTCTCCTCAAAATGATTGATATTAGAGCCCCTGGGTCGAGAGAAGTGTGTCGACGATCAACAAGTGAAATCTTGAAGGATTGTATAATTCAAGGGTGGGAAATTAGTAGGGCGAACATTCGGCCTTAATCATTCACAAAGAAAATGAGTTTTTTGTTTTCCATTCGGAAAATGCAAACCAAATGATTAAGGACTGAAAGAAGAGAATTGGTTCTATTTAAATGATAATCTGCAGCGAAAACTGGGATTAATTTACGAAGTCAGTGATTCAATTTCTTCTTTCTCGAAAAGAATTTTCCATAGACTAATTTTGTTTTACTCTTCTTCATTGTTTTGATTAAATGGATAGTTGCCCAACGGCAGAGTGGTCACTTCCGGTTCGGTAGACCGAAGTTCAATCCACCTACCAAGTCATACCAAAGGCTTTAAAATGATACTAAATGTCTCTCTGGTAAGCACGAGGGCAACGATCGAGGAACCTTTCCCCGAAGGTAAGGGGTCATAGACAAATTTCGTTTGATACACCGGTTCTTGCAAGATCACCGAAGTTGAGCTATGTCGAGCAAGGCCAGTACCAAGATGGGTGGCCATTGGGGAATACCAAATACCATAAACAGAATGGAAATTCGAAAGGCCTGGCTAGCCGAAACACGATCTTATCAAGAATTGCAAAAGGTGACACCTTCGATAAAAGTATATGCGATGATGATTTAACACACACATTGATAGATCAATTTGAACAGACCTCATAAGATTTCATACTTAAAGAGAAAAATATGAAATTTTGCATGTATAATGAACACTGTGATTTTCTCGGTTCTCTGTCTGTAACCATGGACTCTTTCCGTTAGAGGTAACAAGTTTTACGATAAAATATCCCCTACCCACCGTTTCAAATAAAGGACTCTTCTATTGAAACTAGTTATTTTTGTTTCTTTTTTCAAGTAAAAAAATATCTTATAGAATTCAAGCATAAGTAGTCCCCACTTTCCGAAAGTTTGCTTTACGCAAAAAGGCAACAAATGAAAATAGCGTTTAGCTTTTATTTTGTAGCGAATCATTATAGAAACAGAACACACCCTCTTCCTTTGTCTCTTCCTCACCCTAGTCTTCCGTACCATTCAAATACTACGACTTGCAATTACTAAGCCGGACATAACATCCTATTTTTTTTTTCGTGTCTATAGACGCTCAAAATGTTTCCCATATAAATTATTGATAATTGCTTCTTTACTTTACGCCACTATGGCTTACGAAATGCTTTAATAGAAAAACTACTTCAGAGAAAATCTTTATATCTGTGATTCTTTCCACGCAGATTAACAAGTCACACACTCACACACACACACACACACACACACACACATATATGTGTGTGTGTGTGTGTGTGTGTGTGTGTGTAACACAGAGAGAAAGAGTGTGAGTAAAAAATTGAGAGAAGAAAGATAAAGGCGGAGAACAAAGAAATTAAATATGCAAAAGCACGCACCTAGCTTCCATCCCACCGCCCTGGACAAAATAAAGAATGCATTCAAAGTTTCTTGGTTACCGGATACGACACACATCAAAGGAAGACGAGAAGGTAGATCAGACGAAACAAAATGATAAAGATAAGGATAAGGATGCTTGTCTGAAAGGATCATTGCATCATACGTCTGTCTGTATGTGACAACGAAACAATCACTCAACATATCTCCATCATATTATCTATGTGTATTAATGAGAACCGAGGCAAGTTTAGCAAGTTATTTTTTTCTTAAATTAAGATAAAAAAATTTAATAATAAAGTTGGATTTGCATTCGCGCTCATCCTGATAATAATGATCTGACCGGCGCATTGTTGTTAAAGGTATTGAGTTAAGGGTCCTTTGATATGCGCCAACTTAAAGAATGCAAAAAATGTCCAGGTGATTTGCAACCGAATAATTATAGTAGTTGTAGTGTCTGAGTTTGCGCCCAACTAGATAATAATGATCAAATTTTCATCCATCTATTCGTCCAAATAATACAGGGAATAGTTGAAAAGGTTGGTTGACAGAACGAATGAATACATAGCATATTTTTACGGTTGGATTACTTTTAATTTTTGACTGGTATTTAATGTAACAAAATGGTTGACAAGGCTTTACCTATTAAAATAATTATGTTGAATTAAATGCTAATAATACAACTAATATTTAGAAATGAGAAATCGGAAAAAATCAGGGGTAAATTTAAGGGTTAGATTTGAGCTTCTCGTAGCTCAGACGGTTAGAGCAGCTGGCGTGTTTAACCGGGCTTCCCTGCAGTAAAATGAACGAGAGTTCGTCTCATCGAGAGACTATCCATTATTTTCGATCTGCGTTGTTTACTCACAACTGTAGACAGACGTCCGGGACAATGTTGCAATAAAAAGAAATTCATACATTGATATGAAAGAAAACACTAGTAAAAAAAAATTGATGATTTTTTTCCTAATTGTTATATTACGTTAAACTGAAAATCATAAAATTGGGCCTAGTGGGGGGAAACTGACAGCTACTCATAAGGGGTAGAAGCAGAGTTAAACCTGGGGGTGAGTAAGTGTTTTTTTCAACGCTCCCCATCCTGAGCCCCAAACGGAGGAAGGAGGCAAAAAGTTAGATTTCTTACTGACATCATAAAGCAACAAATCTCACTAAATTTTCGAGAGGTCCCTAAGGAGCCAAACCCTGCGAACCCTCAATTTCCAGCTACGCCCCTAAGTAGCCGCAGACTTATTTCGTCTGTCTGGTCAAACTTGATGATTAGAGTTAACGACAGTGCAACGACCCGAATTAAAGATTCGGTTTTAGTTATTCAGTTTTGTTCTTTTGTTTGTTTGGGAAAACACGTTTCATCAATTGTGTATAATTTTTAAGAGAGTCATTAACATTCAAAGAGGTTTTCAGGCAATTGAACAGATTCAAGGAGAAGGAAGGATTGGTTCAATTGGCCGAATAACTCTTTGAACGGTTGAACATATCTTGAAAGTTTCAACGTTGATTGATCAAGTAGTGTATGAGGTGGAGTCATCACGAAGAAAAACACAATTTAGTGTTGAAAATAAAGACGAAGATACGAACATACCCTAGTCAAAGGTTTTGCAGGAGAGAGCAAATTTCCTACCCCAATTTAAACAAAACTGATGGGCAAATCAGTTTAATTTGGGTAAAATCGTGTAATTTCTTGGAGACCTAGCCCTTTGTCCCCACCCTTTACATAAAGGCCCATAGCTTCTATGCCACAGTAGTGGTCCAATGGAAGTCAGGACGCAGAATTAAAATATTTATCTTTATACCAAATGATCGAGATAGGACTTTCGAGATCATTTTTTAAGGTACAAAGCTGTTTTCATCTCTCTCTCACATATTGCACAAACACTCTCGCCCTTTAGCCACCCTGTTTTCATCGGATATATTGTGAACAGATCGTATAGACTTAGAAGACAGCTCTCCCTGAGCATCGGGAAATATCCTGGCGATACAGCTTCAAATTTAGATTTTGCTCGGAGGGTGGACCCTTTGCACCAAGACAGTTTTTATGTGAGTAACCTGACGATGACAGCTGACGTCTATGAAGTCGGGCACCTGACCGAGAAATCGTACGGACATAGATCAAGAACAACTTTTACCCAGGGTTAGGCGGCAGAATACCAATTATAAGGAATATGGTTGGTGTGGGGCCGATTTAAGGTTTTCAATTTAAGAGGCAAGGATTAAGGACTTGAAAAAATCAAAATCCGTTTGTTGCATGGGATATATTTTTAGTATTTTACGGTGCAGACACTGAGGGATTATCTATCAGTTGAGCCCCTGGGCACAGCTTCAGTAAGGCTCTCAGCTGACCTTGCCCCACCCTTCGTTGAACAAAGTGACGTTGTCACGTTAAATAACATTTTACTATAATACCATTTATTATACACTGAATTAAACCATGTTTATTTTTGTTTTGTTTTCCTCTTTAACTACCCTCATTTCTGGGTCCCGAGGCTTAAGCCTACTTATCCTAATACACCAATGGGTTCAGACATGGTTTAATAAATGAAAAAAAAAAGGAAATTTCCAATCAAACTTCGAAGGAATGAAAATCAACCATTGATATTTCGTAATTAGAGAAATCACTGATTTTAAAACCGACTGCAGATTATAAAACATTTTCAAACTAAAAAAAAATATTTTTGACTTCTGAAAGCAAAAAAAAATATTTTTGACCTCTGAAAGCAAAAAAAAATACATTTTTCAAAAATTTGTTACTTGATAAATGGATAAAAACATATTGTATTACTTTAACATAAATATCAACATTAAATAAATATTGTATTATAAATATTATCCATACTAACAAATTTTTGTAAAACAGCTGAGATACGATTGTGTTAAATCATATCAAATTTCTCGTCATGCCAGAAGTATTTGCTTTAGATACCTACAAACAGCAGTACTGCATGTCTGTTTAATATTTATTCTTGATTACGAATGAACGACCTTCTCTTTATTGTCATGTTTCACAACTGCAGAGAAAAATCGAAGGAATCAGACGCATTGGACGTTTAAATAAATCAATAATTGAATTCCATAATTAAATTCAATCAATACATCATATTTTGGGAAAATGTGTACATGCGTTTAAGCAGCTCCCGCGACACTAACAATGTATAAAAGAACTGGGGAAAATCAGAGTAAACATAGACGGAGAATATTTGAACAATTCAAGGTACTGTGTTGATACTGTGAAGGATCTACCAGACACGTTGGAAGATCTAAAAAAAAAACATGTCGAGTGATCTAAATAGAGAAAATCAAGAAATAGGGTTAAAGATGACAAAACAAAGACAAAAATGATATTCAATGATGAAGTCTCGATAATAAATAGAAATAGACAGTGAAGCCTTAAAATAAGATAGGGAATACATTTACCTAGTTCAGGCGATAAAGCTAGAGAAAAACCATGGAAATTAAATTAGACAGTGCATAACGATTGGCTGGAAAGCATTTGGTATAATTTTTTGTTGAAATTTTCTACAAAGAATTAGGAACATACGTATTTGTTTCAATTTTTTCAATGAATCATAATTTTTCAAAATTGAATCAAGGTGACAAAGGTGTTTAAAAGGAGCGCATTAATCCAACACCTCTGGTTAGAAAGCACCATTTAAGCAGAAAAGATGAACATACGAACACACTTTCTCAAATATATTAAATTGAAATGTATTTAGATAAATAGAAATCAGATTATTATTATCGGCGTGAGCGCGAACGAAGGCCAACACTATTATTAAGTTGCAAATCATCAGGATTTGTGTATGCATTCTTCAAGTAGGTGCATCATAGGGGCCTCTTAATTCAATAACTCTGGCAACAATGCTACGCTAGGAAGAAGATGAACATTAAGACATACTTTCCCAAATGTATGTTTGGTATTAAATCATATCAACCACCGTAAACCCAAGCTTGATAGTCACGTATTTCGCAAAGGATATATATTTCATGGCCTTCTGGTGTAAATATCTCTGGTAACAGTTTCCGATTTTAGATCTTCCCTAATCTATTATATCATTTTACAATGGTAGATTCCGGTTGAACCACTCCTTTTTTAAATTTTGACTTTATCCAGTGTCTAAAGCGGTTCCAGTAGACCCTAAATAGGCTGTAGGTAAAAGATGGCATACGGTGCATCCCCTAACAAAAAATTCCATCTATCCCTATACAATATTAAGTCTCATTCAACCTTAACTAGCATGCATACTTAATGGACCTAGGGGAAGATATTAAAGCAAAATGTATACGACACCTCAAGGCAAATTTATTTTATCTTCAAGATTTATTGCTCATGTTCTACCAGAGCGTTTTCTTCCTCGAAAGTTGAATTTAATCCTTCGTTCAATAACTTCGTGTACATCACACATTCCATCCAAAACATCTCACATAAAACGAATGTTTTAAATTATAACGGTGGTAGATGAACCTTTAGGTAGCCTTACAACAAGGAGCCCAGAAGGGAGGGACCCCAGAACAAAAAAAAATTGTTTCAATTGAGTGAACGAAAATGGTTTGAATGTACACATAAGAATATAGAAAGATATTTCAGTACTTTTGCATGTATTGTTTTCGTATTTGAAATAAAACGAATCATTTTGTTTTCTAAATTTGGCTCCAAACATATAAACCAGATCTTCCCTAACTGTGTGTCACCGGAAATCTATCGGTGTGTCGCGAAATTAAGTATATCGTGTACCTTTGAAAAATACTTTTTCTCAATCACTTGAGGTAATGGGATAGCATAATATATTTAGCAACGAGTCGCCAAAAATTGTTGTTATGAAAAATGTGTAGCTAATGCCAAGAATTGTAAAGCTCTGATATAAACACTTACAAGTTCATACTGAAACACGTAGAAGATGCATAATAAAAAGATGTAAGTTATTCAGTGTCACTTCAGACTATTCAACAAAGGGTGTGGCACAGGGGTGTGGCACAGGGGTAAAGTTGGGGACCTTCCAAAATACAGTCCAAGTGCCCAGTTGATACATAATCCGTCATTGTATATTTACCCAAATAAGAGAGCGACAAAGTTGACCGATAATTAAAACTGTCAACTAAAGTAGTCAGCATGTCTTCAATTTTTGAGTTTGTCTACCGGTCTATGAACGTGTGAATGACGCATACGGGAAGCTTCAATGGAGCTGGAGAACTGAACATTTAATCATTTACTTCTTAATACGTGTTGGGGAAAAAACTTCTTTTTTTTTTCCCCCTTTTTGCTTATTGGACGCCCCTCTCACCTAAACAGATCTTTGGTGTCGAGTTCAATTTGCAATTTGTAGGTTTATGCTAAATTGATTCCTTAGTTTGTGTCAGGCATGCTTTGGAAAATTCAGCCATTTTTAGTGATAAGTGCCCAACAAAAGGTGAGAGAAATATCTTATTCATTGATCAACCTGTTTTTTGTCGATCATCCCAACACGGCATGCAGTCAAAAGGCGTAGTTCACTTGACTGTTTCTAGTGAGTGACTAACCAGATCTGTTCTAATCATTTTTATTTTGATGACCACCATCTGTAAATAATTGAAGAAAGGTTACAAGTTAAGAAATGAGCTCCCAAAAAAGAAGTGTGGTCCTCCAACAGGGCAAGTAGTATCACTTCATTTTCATATTTTATATTCCAATGTCTGTGGTCCCAATTTACCTGTACCTACCGTGGTACAACAGGAATGTCGCCAATGTTTTTATTGACTTTATGTTGCTTATTTTTCAATGGTATATTACCCCTTGAATTGTATTCAGATAAATTGATGATTACTGCTTAGAGTTCATTTTCTTAGAAACATTTTCAATTGTTTTAAAATGAATTAATAATTAATACTTGTGAATCAGGACCACAGTCATTGGGGCATTACTTACTAGCACTGTAGAAAAGACTACTTCTTTTTAGGACCAATCTACAGAACCTGTATCAAATGAAAAAATATCGTGCAAATTGATTTTTTTTTAAATTAAATGAAATAATTATTGGAAAAAATTTTAAACAAATTTTGGAAATACTTTGAAAATAAATGATATATGCCAAATTTTGCTCAGATTGAAAATAATATTAGTTCTGAAAAACAGTATTAACACAACGTTCAGTTCATAAAGACTATTTCTTTTCGGGAGGAAATTAGTCTTTGAAACGTGTTCGAACAAACTTATGATTGAACAATTGGAATCAGTTGTGAAGTGGGAAAAAAGTGAAACATTAAACGAAATCCAGAGACAGAGGAAGAGTGGATTCTTTTTTGTTATATATTTGCCACTCGTGTTCACCGCATGGAGATAGGGGTCTGCTTTTTGATTTGAACTTGTCTAACTCTGTGGTCCTTGATTTCGACAGTTATGTCCTTATTCTCAATGTGATCGTTGCACATGATCGAATATACAAAACTGGAGAAAGTAGTCCACTACAACTACCTGGGACAACGAATCTCTATGAAATCCACGAAAGAGGAAGGAATCAAGCGAGGAATCACCCTAGAATGGCCAGCCTTCGGTAGAGCAAGCTCAACCTTCAGAAACAGGTCGATCCCAATAATTAAAAAAAGAAGACTACACAACCAATGCATCCTCCCGATAGTCACTAGAGGAGCTGAAACATGGAACCTAACCAAGAGACAGACCTACAAACCGAGAACCATGCAACGGGCACATGAGAGAGTCATGCTCAACCTCACATGGACAGATCACAAGGCAGCACAGTATATGAGGAAGAAAACGGGGGTCAGAGACATCATAGAATCTGTTGGAAAACTTAAATAGCATTGGGCAGGCCATGTTATAAGAATGACGGACCACGGATGGATATCATGACTCACAACATGTATTCACAGGGATCACATTGAAAACTGAGGCCGACAAAATACAAGTTGGAGAGACGAACTAGATGAATTTAGAAAATACTGGCCCCGTGACGCCCACGATAGAGATGTGCAGCGAATCCTGGGGTAGGTCTATGTCCAACGACGGACGTTAAAAGACTGATGATGATGATGATGATGATGAACTCTATGGTCCTAAGCTTAGCTAAACGATTCTTAATGCTATTGAGAAGCACATCACTAAAAGTAATTACTATTTAACAATTCTTCAATACATATTCATTGTCTACCCTGTGTGTGTCTATCAAATCGTAAGTTGCTTTGAAAGTAGGAATCGCAATTCGATTGGCTTACAAATAACAAAAATGAGTGGCGTACAGATGACGAAGAAGTATCGAAAAGGGTTCAAACTAGAGAAAAACACGCGTCTGTGGCACCGATTTCGGACACTGACATGATTCCGACACAAACAAATCAGCAGCATGGTTATGATCTAAGGATTTCTTCCACCCGAAATAGCAACAGAATGAGGACATTATGCCCTTACGCACTGATGGGACACCCCGTCCCAGCACTCGAAACCCTCTCCATTCACGACGTCCACATGAAGAAGGCCTTGGGTATAATGACCAAAACGTTGCATTTAAAAGAGGAACCAAAATGAGGACAAAAGTTCGAAAAAATATTAACATAAACTAGAATAGTTGAAGTGTTCTCGTTGATGGATATTCACGAGTCAAGGGTTTAAGTTTGAAACGTGCAAGGAACTTGGCAGTGTGGAGGTATGAATGATATTTAGTTATTTGTCTCCCCACGAGGGCAAATCTGACACTAGGTCGGTTTAACGTATGTGTATGCAGGGGCCTGACGTGTACGTGTGGGAAAGGATAAAATTTGCCCTGTCCACGCGACCAGAGTCATGCAAGCCTCAGAAATGTCCCCCTGATCCTTACATAGTAGTGCAATACAGGGTTGGAATCCCTGGAACTGGACCATATATAATTTTTATAGCCACCTGACAAATCCTGGACCTGCTAAGATTTTTATGCATGCTTGCAAATGATCAGCTGATGATGACAAGAAGAGGATTTAATTTTTCCAGAACGAAGAATTCAACGAAGGGAAGGCAACACCCACTTGAATATTTACTTAGCTTAGTCTGGCACAGGGCTGCATAGGTTGAAGAAAGATCTTTCAAGTGGCGAAGGCTTGCCTGCCTGACTCGAAACCAACTATTTGGAACCCTAACTTATCTGGGGTTGAATACCGACCAGTAGTGTCGATAGTAACTACCACAGCCATTAAACAGGGTCGTTCATTTTCATCATTTTGACTTGTCCTAGATTCAGCTGCAGATTTTCTGGAGCCCTGGGAAAGCCGAACTTCGGCACCCTTTAAAGCATAGTTTTATCTTATTGATTTATGTTTTACAACGAGAAAAATAAATACCCAGAAATAAAAGGCAGTGAGAATTTCCTTTGTCAATAGTTTTTCGTAGTTTCACCGCACCAGAAAGTATTTAAAAATCTGACTTCACATAAGGAAATGTTTTCATTTTGTCTGTTCTTATTCAGTTCTATCTATTCTGATTTATATTTGGAATGTCCCATTATTTCATACACATGTCAGACACCCCCTAGCACTCGGCGCCCTGGGTAGGCATTGTGCAGCTGCAAGTAGAAAGAAATAAGTAATTTTAAATGTTGTAGAAGATCGTAGGATAGTTCCAAATTACTTCGGTGCAACTCAACTTCGAAAAGATGAAAAAGAAAAAAATACCTGTGGCAAATACCAATCTATTAGGGAAGCTGAAATATTGATAAGGCTTCTTTAGCCAAAGGGTCAGTGCCCTTCATAGTATACCTTATTCATTCATATTTTACAGCGAGAAAAATTGATAAATAAGAATAAAAAGTTTCTTACAATAATCAAGTGAAAAAAACAAACACTCCCAAGACAGTATCAGAATTACAGATCATTTGATTATTATGATAAGGAAAGAGTCAACTTACATAACAAATTATTGCCTTCACATGTTTTTTTCCACAATAACCAAGAATAAAATAATGCATGGATCAAGTTACATGACAAATTTATATTTTACTTACAACAATTCTCATATTTTTAGTTTATTCAGTTTCACATTTCCAGTCGTATTCGAAAAGTTTTTACAGTCACAGACACATGACAACCGCCCTTAGTACTTGGCGACTGTCAATGTTGACGGTAGGTAGGGTCAGCCCTGATAAGCAATAAAGTTACTTTCACACGCCTACGAAAGATGAGTACATTCATTCAATTCTTATACTTCCAAGTCAGATCTATCACCACCAGCACTTCGTTTTTTTTTGTTTTTGTTTTGTTCTTTCCACATGATTCGGATCGTGTCTAATTTTGAGAAATTTGATATCCCAAGTTTTTTTTTCAGACAATTGAACTCATTGCTGTCATTTTGGGGTTCCCATAACATTTCGGCTGATTCAATCAACGGCTTTCTTCAGGTGTATCATCAATATGTAAAGGGACTCATCTGGTAGGGCCAAGCGAAAAATGTTAACATTTTTTCAGCAGAAATGATAATAAGGTAGATTGTAGATGTTCAACTAATTTATTCGACGAAAAAGTAAAGGAAAGGTCTTGTCAGTCAATCAATAAAAATCGTCGAGAGTTGGTCACGACAGTTTGTATTGAGTAAATAATTTTGCCGTAATTAATTGGAATAAGGGGTGATCAATGTATGTAATTTCTCTCACCTTTTTGTTGAAAAAAAAAAAAGTCTGAAATTTCAAGAAAGCATCGTGGCGAATTTAGCGTAAACTTACTTTGTAAACTGACCTCAGATAAAATAAATAAATAAATAGAAATAAAAATAAAAAAATAAAATGAAAATAAAATAAGATTTTTAAAAATCTATTTTGAAGAGAATTTAGAAAAAAAACAAAATTTTTTTAGACATAAGGAGTGAATGTTGAAAATTTCAGCCCTCTGGCCCATTTGTGCAGCAGCAGTCTATACGCATGATATACATCGTCAGCCAGCCAAACCAATGTGAAAACTGAAGAAACCTATTGTGACAGTTTTGAGTGATGGTTTTTAACCATTTTTACTCGGTACAACTGGAAAAGAGAGTCTTTCTTCACATAAGGAGAGTACAGCAAAAGAAGGTCGTAGAATGGGTCGGTCGAAACGTTGTCGGAACAACAAACATTAGAAGGAGTTCAATTATGTGAAAAAAATCCTTTGCGAATGTCATTTACTTACCTACGGGTATAATAAGGGTAGAATATTCGTAGATCATCAACGCGGCAAGGGCACACCAAAACATCCCGAATAAACAAAACACGATTAGAAGAACATTGTGTTTGACAAATTTCCGAATGCTTTCGGTAATTCCAGAGAGAAATGTCATTTTGAAGAGATTTTTTTTAGACTTCCACTATTTGAGAAATTGATTTTTTAATTCCTTATTTCTTGGGTCGCAGCTATTGTAAGGCAAGAATATATTCCAAATTTGAAGTATCTATTGATGACTTGCAGGATGGTGTGAGCGATGCCACTTCGGGTGCTTGTCGCCTCTCAGTCAATTTCAAATACCGAAAGTGGGTTGAGTGTGTGATAAATGTGGAGCCTAAGCAATGACGACTGAGATCGACGCCAGCATAAGGGCACTACTTACTTTCAGGGAGGAGTTTTCGTTTTGTTTGGTAAAATGCTATTCCTTTACATTGGACTGAAGAGGGAATAAAGAGTATCGAAGAATAATTTTTGAAAAATAAATGAAGGATAGATTGGGGAAAAAAAAGAAACTGAATGAAAGTTAAAAATAGAAATAAAAAGTTAGGAGGGCCTTAAAGTGAATTGTTTTCCTCTTTTGAGAACGTTTAGATCATTTTTAGGATCACAGAAATGAAAGGAAGAAAAAAGAAATAGGAGAGGAAGGTCAGTCTTCACAGGCGAGATAAGATAATCACTGAAAAGGCTGTTTACAAGGTGGTTTAATGAATGCAGTTATTAATCGATAGAAAAGAATGGGTGACAAGGAGACAAACAATTGCAAAGTTAGAGGATTTTATACTAATTTTTACCAATAAAATATAAATTGAAACGATCACAACAAAAAGCAGATAAATGAAAACAGATCAGTTGGAAAGAAAGTTTCATTGAATGAACAACTCAGTTACTGTTTAGAACGTTTTTCTTCAACTTAATATAAAATCCGAAGCTCTTCTTGAAGACGGAGTTTTACACTAAGCGACAGAGTCGTTGAGTTTTCACGAGAGCGAAGAAAGTTGTAAGATTCGATTAATGATAAAAAAAAAATATCAAAACCAAGTTGTTATAGGTAGGTATATATAATTCTACATCCCAGTAAGTTTCCCGGAGGGAAGTTGTTTATGTATTTCAAGATGGCCAGGTAATAAACTCCTTCGAAAAGGTGCGTCAAAATGAATAAATAATTAAAAAGTAAAATTAAAAGTTGATGGAGGTAGGTATATATATTTCTACATCCCAGTAAGTTTTCCGGTTCGCTTGTAGAGAAGTTGTTTATGCTTTTTTGTTTTGTTTTTTCAAGATAGCCGTTTAAGAAAATCCTTTGGTAATGTGCGTCGAAATGGATAGAAATATTTTGCTAGAAACTTAGAGAAAGAGAAAAAAAAGTCTTTGGGAAAAAAAGCAAGGAGTTTGGAATAGAAGTGAAGTAAAGGACAAAGAAAATTCTGTGTTTATGTCTGTGCGAAATGAATGCAAGTGCGCGACTTGAGAGGGGGGAGAGAAGGAAGGATGGATGGATGAAAAAATCAGACTGCAACTGTGCGTGTGGAGGGTATTGGCGAAAAGGCAGTCGTTGCAAAGAATAACGAATGATAAGTAAAGGTAAGTAATAGAGGTAGGTAGGTAGGAGAGAGCTATCAGTGACCGAGAACACAATAAGATATTGGTTGGTAGTTTGGCCTGGTCGCTTGTAGCAGCCGAACTAGTATATTGTCTCCTCAGCTGCAGCAGAGAAGAGAGAGCGAGATGACGCCGATGACGATGATGACGACACGGAAGAAAAACTTTCCCGCCACGAACGGCAAAATCAACTTTCACTTTCAAGTTAAACAAGAATTTTGCTTTCGTTTTCTATGTAATTCCTTTCAACAATGTGTACATTCATAGATAAGGTATTTTTCGTTGTAGGTATGTGGGTTTTCAGAGGTTTGTTTTTTGCTTGTATATATAAATCTCTATGTATGTACCTATTTTGATTTTGTTATCGTTTCTTTCACTTCCAAGTTAATCCAGAATTTTGCTTTCACTTTCAATTTACGTCTTTTCAATCATGTATATACATAAATATTTGTACATTCTTAGTTGACGGTGTGTATGTTTTTATTGGTATGTATTTCTGAAAAGTTGTTGTCGTTACTTTCACTTTCAAATTGATCAAGAATTTTGCTTCAGTTGTCTGTTTATCAATTTATCTTTTCATAAATGTACACTCATAATTATATATATATGCATATATATATATGCATATATATATATATATATATATATATATATATATATATATATATGTGTGTGTGTGTGTGTGTGTGTGTGTGTGTTTGTGTGTGTGTGTGTGTGTGTGTGTATTGTTAGATGTATGTCATTTTGCTCAATTATTTATTGATATAATGAGAAAATTGATTCTTTCTGTTTCTCTGTCTATAATAATAAAGGTAACAACTTCGCTGATCAACAAAATTTACCATCCATTTGAAACAATGGTCTATTCAGCTTAAACGAGTTCAGTTGTTTCTTTCCTGGAAATATCTGATATCATAGAAATTCCTAACTAGTATATGATCTTTTTAAATTGTTATCTTTTTTTCTTTTTTCTTTTTATCTGATTTAGTGCATTGGGTTGCAGCGGGGTCCTACGATCACATGCCAATTATTTTAATCAGTCCTGTCTAACAAGTAAACCGCACTTTTTCGATTTCAACCCCCTTCGCTGGTGAATCGACGCTTCCTGAAAAATATCATAACGTTAACACGGACTCCGACAACATCCACTAGTAGTAGTAGTAGTAGTAATAGTAGTCATTTTCGCCAGAGGGTGGTTAAGAAGATTTGGCAGACCACGCGAGGCAGAAGCCGGTCGTCGGATGAACATGATACTTGTAAGACCCCCGGTGTCTGGACATCAAACTCGTGAGACGGGAACTTTAGAAAAGCTAGATTCTCCCCGTCAGTTCTTGAAGAGAGATAAATGGAGATTACTAATTCCATCGAGTTGTGGGCGGTTCAGTGGCGACGAGTTGGAAACACAACGGAATTTGTTGGAATGAAGCGTTCAGCTAAGTGTCTTCTTTTCTTTAATTAACAACGCATAGCGACAAAAATGTGGAAGAACTCTCTCTCTCTCTTCTTTCTACTATCTTATCGTAAATATGAGTTTTAGATTTTCTAAAAAAAGATTTTGGAGCAAAAAATGACTGCACGTGAAAAAAAAGAATAGAAAATATTCAGTCAGCGCATACCTCTGCCAACGCCATTCACTTATTTAAACGAAAAAAAAAATCCTGGATCCACCCCAAATTTCCCCCATGGCCTACAATTCCACAAAATTTCATTGAAATTAATTGAGACCTTTTGGAGATATTGAGTGGACAGACATGAACGAGTATATGAACGTATGGGGGAAAAGTATCCCTCGATCAAAAATAAATTCCTGAATCCGATCAAAAATTTCATCACTTCTTCCTTATCGATTGGCCGACCCTTCCATAAAATTTCATTGAAATCAAATGTCCATACAATATCTCCAAAAGGTCTCAGACAGACGGAAAAACTATACTAACACGACCTAACAGCTCTCCAATTTCCTTGGCAGTAAAAAAAAAACACAACTGCTGGTTGATTCAAAAAGGAGGAGAGGAAAAAGTATCTTAAAGCAGAGTCGTTTTAACACTTGGAAGATCCTGTGGAAAAAAGCCTCCCCCCCACTGGTGACGGATTAACTACCCTCGGATCCCTCGGTTGGGCTTTAGCGAGTCCCCCCACCCCCGACATTGTCCACTTTCCCACCCTTCTTTGATCAGAATAAAGTGACATTGACACGTTAAATAACTTATATTGCGGTACAAATGGCTTACTACATGTATAATATACACGCAAAAGAACTGTCTCATCCAAATTGCTCGCGGGTACATTCGAATGTTTTTGGTCCACCCACCCTGCTTTCCGAGGCCCTCAGCTTAAGCCTCTTCGGCCTAATTATGAATCTATCCATGTCCCCAACACGGACGAGTGCGGGCTTTATGAACTGGTCAAGTTACTACTTACTTATGATTACATATATACGAGGGTCTGTCTGTATTTTTTCAACTAATATATTTGGTAAACGTTGTCATGTTATGATAGTTCTACTGTTCATTTGAATTTTATTGGATTTAAAATTATCCCTTCCCCATCTCTCTCTCTCTCTCTCTCTCTCTCTCTCTTTCTCTCTCTCTATGAAGTATATGCGGGTGACAGCACGGAGAATGGACTCGGTGAGTTGAGTTCAAACTCCAATTGAGACAATGTTTACTTCACACTCAGGCCATTGGGAAATGCATGAATCCATCGCTTCGTCAGCTGATGAAATCACGTGCGATGCCCTAGTGACCATGCTGTGGGGAAAAATAGCGCAGAATGTAGTGAGTAGAGCCATTTCGAGTGCTTTCACATCGCAAACGGACTGAGTTAGAGAAGGGCAGTACTTTTTACTTACACACACACACACACACACACACATATGCACACATACCCACATACATACATATATATGCACATACACTGTATTAGAGAGAGACACATCATTACCTTAAGACGACTTTTAAATCAGAACTTATAGCAGTGAATTTTCTCTTCATAATTAGTTATTTTATCTTTTTAAATTTTCGGATGCGTTCACACAGGGAGACAAAACTAACTAGGGAGCACCCAGAGAGCGCATACCTCTGCCAGCGCCATACACTCACTGAAAACTGAATGAAAATTAGTTCATATATTGCTACGATGCAGGGGAGGTAACCAAGTTTCGATTTTCAATGTTCAAATTATGATCTCGATACATTAAAAATACCTCTATCGAAAAAAATCCTGGATCCGCCCTTAATGTACTCAATTCTTCTTAACCTGATGGTCCATCCCTTCAGTAAATCTTATTGATTTTTCTTTGGGAACATGGAGATATTGTCTGCACAGAGAGGTAGACGCGACATATACATGTATACTTTTTCCAACTTCGTTGGCAGAGGTGAATCAATAAAGAAATACAGGTCTGGATCCAAGGGGTCAAGACCCAACCCATGCCCCTTCCAAGCAAAGTACAATTGAATTTTATAAGAATATCTAGATAAAGGAATACTATCAACAACAAAAAACCTCAAGTAATCATAAATTAATCTTAGAAACAAAAAATCATTAGATCCATGTTAAATTAGATGAAGTACAAAATATATTGGACCCACCCAGCTGATAAAATCCTGGATCCACCCTAGTAATAATTTCAAAAACCATCAACCAAAACTTTTAACGTAGGTTTTTTTCAGTTTCCAAGTAATTCTGGCTAGCTATCTCTCTGTGAAGCGTTGTGTCTAGCATACAGGCCACGCCGATGGAGTCAAAAGGCAGGAATTTTTCAATTTAATCCTTATCAAATCTAAAAGAAATGTGTATTTTTTGTATTTTCTGAAAATTTTTGTGGGGATTCAATTTACCATGCAAGTTCATTCTAAATTGGTCCCTTAGTTTGTGTCCGACAGCGTTCACACCTGCTTTCTGAAAATTTGTACCTTAGTGATCAAACAAAAGGCGAGTTATCCATTTTTAAAATTGATTTCCCCCAACACAGCGTGCTGCCAAAATATGTTGGTCACGTGTCGGTTAGTATTGAGTGATTAACCAGACCTGGTTTAATTTTGTTTCGTTTTTTCAATCTGTAATATTTCCTGACCCTCGATATTTCAAACTTCTCATTTCGAAGTTCTGCCTATGAATTTTCATTTTTATTTCTTTGAGATGCTGCTGTTTGACATTAAGAGGAATCTTTCACCAGACATTCGTGATAATGAGGAGAAGCTGTAAAAATCATTGCTCTCAAAGAAACACTCAAGATTAATTCGGATGTCGCATGGAAGTAGCACTCTGCACACGTGTGCATACACGCAACAAACACGTATATAATTAATATAAAACGTGTTGTGTAACCATATAAATATATGTATTTTCTATGTGCGCGTGGGTGTATAACACTTTTCATTGAGCGGACAGATACTACGCTCTGTTCCTGGGAAGAAGTGCTGGGGACTCACAAATACTACACTCTGATCCCATGAAAAGCACCGGTAGCAACACACTGATTCTAAGGAGAATGCACAAACAGTACACTACAGACCGTATTAACTCGCTTTCCCACAAGAGTAAGATGTGACACAAGGTCGGTTTAAAGTACACGGGAAAGCTAAAATAAAAATGGCTTCAGTCCCCGCAACTGGTGTTGTGAAGGTGCCAGGGCAAGCCCGACCCTTGCTTCTTAGTGTAATGGGAAAGTGCTACCTCGGGACTTATTGATCGCTCGAGACTGGGCAGAATTATCTTTTGAGGCCACGGGACGAATCCTAGGCTTCTTGCACTTAGTAATACCGAGACACAGTAGGCCATCATCATCCACTGTATTGCACCGGTGCAAAGCTACCAAAGAGTGTATTGCAAGCAGATACTACACTTTGGTCACTGGTAGAAGGCCGGGAAGCGACACTATAATCTTGGACATAGTGCATAGATACTCTGATCCTAGGCAGAAAAGTTGAGCCATATGTAAATAATCCAGTCATTTTTCACGGGTACTATGCTAATATATTTATTATTTACGTGCTTTATATGAATATGTAGGAAAGATAGCGGTAAAAGTTATGCAGTCCTTATTTTCTGTTGTGTTGAAGTGAGAATGAATTTCAAGTTGTAATTATTTATTATAATAATTGAACGTATTTGTGACAATCAAAGATCAGTTTAAAGGTTTGAAAAGAAAGTTGTACTTTTTTTCTTATTTCTATCATTCATACTTTTTCACATGTTGGAGTAGATTCATTTCGAAATTTCTACAGGGAAACACGCTATACACAAAACTAACATTTAAAATTAAGCAACTCATTTGGAGTCATAAGTACTTTGATTCGTTAATGGAGCAATAGTTAAGGTTGAACACCCCTCTAACGTTAATTCCAACTGTAATTTCTTTATTTGTATAAATGATAAATAAAAAATGTATAGAACATTATTTTGTATGAATGTATCTATTTATTAGGATAAAATAAACCCTTATGCATCTGTATGATGATTTTTTAGTTAATATCTAAGATCTGTGAATCTGGTTCAGTCAGTGAGACATCCTCCCAGCAAAGTTTACAATTACAGTAAGGGAAGAGAAATACACACACACCCTAATTTTAGTGAAGATTGTTTTCTTGTTTTTGCTCTTGTTACAGCAGAAAAAATAAAGTCCACACCAGTTTACTGCAAGATAAAAGCCTTCATCCATTGGAAAATAAAAGCCCTGATTAACGGATAAAACTGAGTTGCTACTGGGCACAATAAATGGAAATTTTATTAAGTTAACCATGGAGTTGCAATGATGGAAAGTTCGTAGGTAATGGGTCAAGAACTCTGTAGGAGGGACCGCACATCTTAACTTGATTTATGTAATGGACTGCAATTCTTTACTTGTAGCAAGATATTTGGGAGGGCGTATGTGTATACGTGTGAAAGGGCTCGATCATATTACATTTAGAATCTTACTTTCGAAGAAAATCAGTTTTGCTTGCGATGATCACCAACCCGGTACTTGCATCTATAGACACGTATACACATATACTTCATCTACTGATCTGTGTGTTTTAAGCATGCACTTCTACTTTTAATTGAAACACTCAGAAATAGCTATGAACACAGTGAGCTGCCCCAACACCTAAAATTTTATAAACGTTTTGTTTTATGTAACCTTATTTAATATACACATCATTTACAATTTATTCAAACTAAAATAGTGAGCGTGCGTGTGAGATAATCTAATATTTATTTGATAAAAACAGTTAATATGTCCATCTTCTCCCAAACGGTGCATTGCAGCCAAGGGTTTTGAATTAAGGTCACCCTAAAATGTGTTAACTTGAAGTATACAGCCCCCCCCCCCAAAAAAATCTAGGTGATTTGCAACTTGATAAAAGTGTGGGGTCGTCGATCGCGCTGATCTTGATGATAATAATCTGATTTCTAATAATCTATCTAAATCGGAATCTAACATATATTTGAGAACGTTTGTGTCCATGCCACTCCTCTCTTCCCTCACATTATAGCCAGAGGTATTGAACATTAATGTACTTCTAAAATACTCTAAATAAACATACTTGGACTGCCATGAATAATGAACTTGTTCACAGAGAATCCAATAGCTTTTTAAAATGCCGAATATTTCTCCTTTTTATAATAATTCTGAGCTATTTATAGCTACTTTTCAGCCGGAGAAACACCGATAATGTGAATATATAAAAATGTGTATATTTATAGATGTTTACCTGCCAGTGTGCGTGAGCACACAAGCGTGTGTGCACACAAGTGCGTGTGCACACAAGTGCGTGTGCACACACACACACATACACAGCATGATGAACGCGTCAGTGATGTATATCTGAGTAAGTATGCATATCTTGAAAAGGTTTGGACAAAGAGAAGTACAACAGATATGAACTCGTCAAAAACATAACTTTCCGAATACACATATATTCGGAGATAAATATACACTACGTATACCCTATGTTTGTCAATGTGCACTTTTATGATTCTTTAGGCACACGAAAAAATGTATAAGATAATAATATGATGATACTGGGACGGATCCAGGATTCTAAAGCCAGGGAGTCCTAATGGAAGTGATATTTTTCAAACTAATACGTGAAAAAGTAAACTAATTTCAATCATCAAAGATAAGGAAGCCCTATGTGATCAGGCACCTCACCTTCACTTTTGAATCAAACCCTTTTTGAACTAGAATTAACAAAAGAGTGAAGTGAAAAAAATTACCTCAGAACAAATAGATGAAAAGATAAAGGGCAAGATGGAAGACATCTTACTAAAGCAAAATGATAATTATTCTTAAGGTTAATTTATGATCATTTGGGATTATTATGATGTTCTGAATAAAATTTCTTTTAATGAAGAATTTTTATTAAATATATATATATATATATATATATATATATATATATACATATATATATATATATATATATATATATGTATATATATATATATATATATATATATATATATATATATATATATATATATATATATATAACTTTAATTGTGCTTTGCCCGGGAAAGGGTATCTGCGCTTATAATATGACTGGAAACAGCACTCAACACTCACTTGTCAGTCCTCCCACACCCAAAAGTGTAAACAACAAATATTTTTTCTTAGTTTTTATATATCTTGTCATCATCAAAAATCAATGACCAACATTTTGGAGTTTGATTTAGACACATTATTGTACGTGAATCATTTGCTGTATTTTCATCGGCATTTTTCTGTTAAAAGGCCAACCCTGTCTTAAGTTCCTTATTTATGGTAACGAGGCTCACTATTCCGGTACACTGAACCTCAGATTTGCCAGCTTTCGTTTCCATCCTCAGCTGTGTATCACCCTATGCAAATTCCTCACAACCAAGATCACACACATGCACACACATACACACACATGCACACACATACACACACACACACACATGCGTACACACTCACACGTATACATACGCGCGCACACACACACACACACACACACACACACATACAAAACACTCAAGGCAATGCAAACAGTGCAGCTGCATAGGGCCCGAAACTTTTAGGAGCCCCTTGTCCCACCAAATATGTTTCAAAATGTATTTTTATTTCCTGGGGAAAAGTAAAATAAAATGTCCAGACTGAACTTGTTTGAGGATTTAGCATGTTACATAAAGATAGATTATCGATCCGTAAAGGATTTGCCGCATAATTAAACACCTTCAATTCAACGTTTCAATAATTCATTTTTTTTAGATTTGTTTTAGAATAATAGATAAATACAAAAATAGAAAGCCCCCAAGCAATGTTATGCACTGACGCCCCATCAATGTTAAATTCAACCCTGCCCACAGAGGCGTAGCTAAAAAACTTTTGGACCCGGGGGGCTTGCTCCTTGAGCGGGCCTCTCTAACATTTGGTGAGATATATCAGTAGAAATGCAGTAAGTGAACTACTATTTATAAAGCTTTTGGACACCTCCCTACATTTGGGAGCACAAGAGGGGTCCAAATAGATACCCCCCCCATCCTTAGCCATGCCTCTATCTGCACACACGCACACATACACACATACACACACACACACACACACTCATCGACGTCTTCGTTTTCATTTACCGTAATCGAGAAGTGTGAGTTTTGATCGATGGAAATAGATAATATTCCGAACTTGAAGAACAATGTTGCAGTTTTTAATTGGAACTTTTTGTACACGTCTATCTACTTACACTCATTTACCGCTTGGGCAACCTTTGAAGTTATGACTTTCCATACAAATGAAGAGAGAGTCAAAGAGAGAAAGACGTGTGAGAGGAAAATAGGAGAGGAGGAGAGAGAAAGAAAAGATGGAAAGGAGAGAGAGAGAGTGAAAAGAAGGGAGAGAAAAAAATAAAGAACTCGGAGAGAGAAGGGAGAGTGATCGACGAAAGAGATGAGAGAGAATAGAGAGGAGAGAGTGGGGAAGAGGAATAGTAGAGAGGAAAGAGGAGAAAGAGAGTGTGGAGATGAAAAAGAAAGAGTGGACAGGATAGAAAAGAGAGAGTGAAGAAGATAGTAAGGGGATAGAATTAAAAGGATAGAGGAGAGAAAGGGAGAGGAGAGCGAGAGAAAGGGAAAGGAGAAAGAAAGGTGCACTGAGATAAAATATACGATAACATTCCTGAATACAAGCATCCATTTCTCTCATACAAAATAAATCCAATCAGCAAAGCAAAGCATTAGCATAATATTCGCAATAATAAATCATCTTAAAAATCAATTTTCTTTCTTCCTCTGCCGAGAAGAATCGATGCACACACACACGTGTGCCAAAATTCAGCTCTGTGAGGCATTCGCATTGCTTTTGCTTATTTTATTGAAGGACACGTATAGAACTCTGTGTGTATGCGCGCACACGCATACGTTTTGCAACGAGTACACAAAAGAAGTTGATGTGCGCACAAAAGGTTAATGACCTAAACTAATGTAACTTAATAAGTATAACGTTAATATACACATCAAAAATAATCCCTGAGTTAGCAGTTTCTGTTAACTAGTTAGTCGATTATCAAATACCACATTTGGACACCATTAATGACTACTCCAGTTTGCACAGTACGGCAGTTTGATGGGCAGTGTTCATATTGTTGTGTATTTATTTTCCGATGTTATTGTTGCACATGACCTTTGTTTTGTTAAAGTTCATGTGAAGGCCGACTTTCTTGCTTTTTTCGTTCAGTTCATCCAGCATTTGTTAGAGGTCGTGGAGGACCTCTGCTAAAAGGATGATGTTATCCACAGATCTGCGATTGCTCAGATATTCACCATCAATTCAGATTCCTTCATTTTCCCAGTTTAGGTTTTAGAAGATCACCTCGAGGTAGGCTGTGAAGAGTTTGGGTGAGCTGGTATCACCTTGTCTTACCCTTTTTTGGTGATGGAAGCGCTCCGAGTCTCAATGTAGCTTGATAAAGGAGCTGCTGTGATTGTATATGTTGCAGTACTCTGACGTATACGGGATCTACACCTTGTAGAGTGATAGCCTAAATGACCATGGGAATTTCCACCGAATTGATAAATGCTACAGCGAGTCGTATTTCGTATTTTGCTGCTTCCAATTAAGTTAATTTATCGAATAGAGATGGTCCATGGTCGACTACCTTCTTCTGAAGTGCAACAATCACGTCAGAAAGACACAACAATCAGAATTGAAAACGCAGAACTAGAGAAAGTTTACCACTACATCTACCTACGACAACGGATCTCTATGAAATCCACAAAAAAGAAGAAATCAAGGGAAGAATCACTCTCGGATGGCAAGCCTTCGACTGAGCAAACTCAAACTTCAAAAACAAGAAAATCCCATCAGTCTTAAAAAAAGAAGAGTGTACAACCAATGCATCCTCTTTATAGTCACATGTGGAGCTGAAACACGGAACCTAACCAAGAAACTGACCCTTAAACTGAGAAGCATGCAATGTTCAGCTGAAAGAATCACGCTCAACCTCACATAGAGGGATCAAAAGACAGCACAATATATCAGGGTGAAAACAGGCGTCTGCATTCGAAAACTGAAATGGCAAGGGGCTGATCATGTTGCAAGAATGGCACACAACTGAAAGATATCTCGTCTCAAAACATGTATCCCCAGAGATCGCATGCATAACCGAGGCCGACAGAATACAAGATGGAGATACAAACAAGACAAGTTCAAAAAGTTTTGGCTCCGTGATGCCCACAATAGAGAGGTCTGGCAAATCCTAAGCAAGGTCTATGTCTAATGATGGATGATAAAAGACTGATGATGATAATGATGATGTTCATATCGTAAAGTTCACGAAGATATGTTTCCAATTTTGTAGATAGGTTACGGAGGTTTTATTGAAAATTTTGCGTGATGACGTAGAAAATGATCATCAAATAATTATCAAGTTTACATTTGCTCAAGCATTTCTGCTCATTTACTTCTATTACAGAGAAAATGCACAACATAAGGCTGCATAAAATGTTGAGCATACTGACAAATCTGTGCACTTCTGTCAACGATCAAAACATCTGTGCACTCAGGCGAGGATTAGGGCATCTTTGTGCTCTGCCCAGGATGAGGGCATTTGTGCCTGAGTTCAAAGTGTCGTTCAAAAATGTTCGTTAATCTCTTTCCTTTCTTTTGATATCGACATTGAAGCCAATAGAAGACACATCATCGTGGTGCAATGGTTACCAATCTGGCTTCACAGATTATGACTACTAATTAGTGAGTTCGATAGCCTATTAAAGCCCGTTGTTCGACATTGGGTTTCCCAACAGATTGCCAGGTGTTTGCTCTCTTGCGTCACTCTGTTAATACCTTCTGAACCTGCTATCCGAAAGTAGAGTTTCGTAAGTCAAAATGACATAACATGAAGAAGCAATTACCATTGATTTATATGGGAACATTTTTTGAGCGTCTGCAGACCCTAAAATGATGAGGATGGTACGTCAAGCTCAGTCATCGAAGTCACAGTGGTAGGAACTACAGGAGACTAGGGTGTTCAAAAGAGAAGTGGGGGTTTGCGTTGCCTATATAATGGCTTGCTGTAGAATAGAAACTGAGCGCTATTTTCGCTTTTTGCTTATTTTCGGAAAACAAAAAAGTGTCGAAAAGCGAACTTTCGAAAATAGGGGTCTACACGTATTTGAGTTCTATTAGATCATCATTTTTGAAAGGAGACTAAAAAATCATTTCCATTGTTTCGATGGTTGGAAGGGGATATTTCTATCAGAAAATATTAACTTAAAGTGGAAGAGTCCATGGTTACGGACATGACTAAGGTATCTTAATGCATTCAGAAAATACAATGCAAGAATATAAATAAATTCGAAGAAATTATCATTCTTGCAGATGTCAAGATGTACTTTACATAAAGAAGAAGCCATGAATTATTCGATTGTATTTTATGCCTTGGTAATATGAATGAAACGATTGAACTTTTCGAATACAAATGGAAAAATGGGAAAACAATTCAAAGAGAAAAGTCAAAGTAAGAAAATTCCCTGATGTGAAGTCAGATTTTTCAGGAATATCTGACAGCTAAATACTTTCAGTAATGGTGAAACTTAGAGAAACAATCGGTGGAAATTCTCATGACTGACGACAAGCTCAATAAATAAAATATTGCTATACTTTAAATAAGATATGTACTATACTCGAGAGTGTATCGATGTTCAGCTTGCCTAAAGTACCAGGAACCGTAGGGCCAGCCCTGATGGCAGCCGAAAAAATAGTTCGTTCTTAAAGGAGAACAAGTCTTTTAAACTAAGGAACACTCTGAGTGTTTGTGAAATTCTTCAATTCTCACGACATTTAAAATACTTGGAATGACGTACAATGTTGTAGATGGGCATCCACAGATGCCCCTGTTTTCACTCGAGTATTTATTTAGCACGAGAGAGAAAATGTGTTAACATATTCAAAATGTGGTATGATTTCTTAAAAGGAAGGAATAGATCCATTACGCTACGTCTTTCTATCACGCCGGGAGTCATCTTGTAATTCTATTACTGACACTAAAAATCTCAATTTACGTACATGCATCTAACCCACGAAGAGATTGGAGATAGACTTATAGAAATGAAGGACAGCTAAAATGTGTTTGGGTGTATTTGTACGAAGGGGTGAGAGAGAGAGAAAGAAAGAGAGTGTGTGCAAGAGAGTATGTTTGTGTGAGATGGTGTGTGTGTGTCAGTTTATATGAGAGTACAGTCACTGCTGTATCTTAGATGGTGCAGTTAACATCTGCATATATTTATTTGCTAGCAGACTTGAAACTTGTATTTATCCTGAGGCAACAACTCCTTGTTTCTACATGCTTTAATTGGAAAAGGATTATGCTGTTTGCAAAGTGGGAAGGCATAATGAGGGACAGAGAGAAACGAACGAGAGGGTGAAAATAAAGAGATCAGGGGATGAAATAGAAAAAGTGAAGTTATTCTGTGTATAAACTTCAATGTTAAGAGCATATTTGTTCGTAAATTGAGTTTTTAGGTGTGTATGTAACTACGAGTCCCTCGGTGTATAACGGCATTAATTCTCTATCAGAGGTTATGATCAAGGTGTTTTCAGGAACTATCTTTTTAATGCTCCCATAGCCGCCAATCATAACGTACGTGTAGGTGTCAGAGTCTAGTGAGGAGTGTACAAATCAAAGTCGACCAGACGTTATTTGGAGACAACGTGTCCGTTATTGAACACCACAGTGCAACGTGGTATTGTTCCTGTGTAGTGAGTGCTATTCTCCCGTTGCTTAAAATTTTTAAAAATACAGAAAATGGCAATTATTCCCATTAAACTATGTGGTTAGGATAGTGGTATTCATGTGTAATTATTTTTCTTACTCTATGTGATTGAAATGAGCAGATTTGCCCGTTGTCAAATTTAAAATAAGTAGATATCAAATTATTACCAACTTGGTTGCCAATGCAATGTTTGAATCGAATAAGTGATATTTTCTATACGTTTTCGATATAATAAAAAAAGTAACATTTATTACCGAGAATTTTTTTCCAAGTTGCTGGTCTCTCGTAAGTTGATAATATGACTAACAACTCAATCTCACTTTTCATATTGATTTTCAACTGATCCTAGACTCCCTCAATCTAAATGATTTAGTCAATTCTGTCGTTACTAATATTTGCAGCCACCGAAGTATCTCATCACCCACTCGTCTTTACGATCTCTGACGCTTTTGTGTTCACGTGCAAGACTCGCAACTGAACGAAACTTGGGAAATGTCTACATACTCACTATTTAGCATTCAAAATGGGTACAAAAAAGCAGACTAGATAGATAAGTATAGAGGGATGAATATCTTTTATACATATATGGGAGTAACTGGCTGATTTTTGCTAATAAGTAGCTGGGTTATAAGTGCAGGATAAGGAAGATCGAAAGGGCCCTGGTTCAATCTCAGGTTTCGGCATAGACATAAGACAAGTCGTAAATGATATAATCATCTTCTCGGGCAACCCTAATTGGAACACTGGCTTCAAATTGATTAAGCTCAAAGTGACTGGCCGTTGCAGACCAAATTTGCCTTCTACAATAAGAGAAATGGGGAGCATTTTACTTGGATTTGAAAATGGTAGAGATTTACGTATTTTTTTTTACAAGGAAACCTTTTTAGTACATAAATTCAGTCATCAATGTAATAAGTTGAGGTCGTTTTATGAAAATTCAATAATTCGCTGAATTTCCACAGATTTATCTAAATGTAGGTTATCAGGCGTTCAAATAAATCTTTTAACAACTAAAAACGTTGAACATTGAAATATTCCAATTTCTATACAGAGAGCAAAAATAATTGTTATATCAGAATATTCTCCAATCAGCATAATGCTAAAATTCACATTCTCTCAATCTAATTAGCCGACATAATGCATTTCAAACCGTATGTATTGAATTAAGGTTCCCTAAGAATGCGCTAATGTCAAGAATGCAGGGAATGAATCAGGTGATTTGCAGTGTGATAATAGTAGAGTGGGGTCGACTTCTGCGCATGTCACTCCACCAAAAAACGATTCCTCAAGAGAGAATTACTTTTAAATACTAATCATGGAGTAGTGTCCTTCATTAATGTGTTTATCTGGAAATGCGTTAAAAAAAATCCATATGCAATCAGGCATTCGAACATTCGTTCAGATTGTACTGCTTTTCTCTCAAAGGATAACCCGCTGGGTCACAGGGTCGTTTAGTTATTCTTATTGATCAAGTTTCTAAAAACGGGCCTGATAGGTCGCCTGATAGAAACCGTCACGTGACTAACGTCTTTTGACAGCATTGAGGGTGATCAATCAAAGAATTAGAAAAAGGAGTGATCAATGATTAAGTTACTTCTCTAACTTTTTTTGGGGGGGGGTGATGATCATTGAAAAAAAATCGGCAAGCGTGAACACTGCCGGGCACAAACTAAGGGACCAATATAGCATAAACTAACATCACGAATTGAATCACCGAATTAAAACTCTATCATTTTAAAAAAAAAAAAACAAAACAAGAAAACCGTCTTTTGGAGACATAAGAGGTAAATGAGTAATTTTTTCAGCCCTCTAACTCCATTCGTGCGGCCTGTTTAGATAGATAGATGGTCAGCTAGCAAGACCCACTTAAAAAAATGAAAAAAAAATATGTCGACAATTTTAGGGGCAGTTTTAATTGACCGTTTCTAATTGTATAACCATTTATGTGCGATATGAATTTGATTAATAGGTGCCAATCACGCAACGTCCGTGAGAATATCTCCCTTCCATCGATTTATTTGATCATTTCCTTAAATCTATACCGACTTGTTTATATCTCTGTTTTCATTCGTCCTCTTTACTGTCTCCTATTTAAACATGTTCGTGTACCCAACAATGCAATCGACCGGCTTTCCTTCTTCGAACCAGTACAAACAGAATCTCTCTTCAAAACAAATTACTAAAGACAAACTCAACTTCTATTTCCTTTCATGAATTTTTAAACAATGTACACGTTCTATTTCGGTGTCCGTAGATTATTCCATTTTTACCCAGAATCGACATGCGTAGAGTACAACTCACCTAAAAAGAGGGTTTCATTCATCGCGCATAAAACGCGCGATCACTGTGGGGTACCTGTTGCCCTGGGTTAAACTTTGGTGCTCTTTAAAGTATTGTATCATCTTATTTATGTTTTACAATGAGAAAAAATACACAGGAATAAAAAGTTAATAACAATAATCAGATTGACGTTGGCCATTAGCATTTCTTTTGCCAATTGCTTCTTGTAGTTTCACCACACCAGAAAGTATTCAACTGTCAGATATTCCTGGAAAATCTGACCCAACACCAGAGAATTTTCTGATCTCGACTATTTTTCTTATGTTTAATTTATTCTTTCCCCATTTGTATTTGGAAAGTCTTATTGCCTCAGATATATGACATATTCCCCGTAGCACTTGGCACTCTCAGCGACTGCCAATGTTGCCGATACCTTGAGCCGCTTCTGATGATATGTCGTGGGTAAAAGTGAAATTTAGAAGTTACAAATATATCCTCATCATCATCATTATTATCATAATCATCATCAGTCTTTTAACATCCATCGTTAGGATTCGCCATTCTTCTCTATCGTGGGCGTCGCGGAGCCAATACTTTCTGAACTGGTCTAGTTCGTATCTCCATCTTGTGTTCTACCGATCACGATTTGGCATGTGATCTGTGAAGGTCTATGTTGTGAGCCGTGATGCCCATTCGTTGTCTACCATTCTTGAAACATGATCAGCCAATGGATTCTATGATGTCTTGGACACCTGTTTTCTCCCTGATATATTGTGTTGTCTTGTGATCTCTCCATGTAAGGTTGAGCATGATTCTTTCATGTGCACGTTGCATTGTTCTCAGTTTGAGGGTCAGTCTCTTTGTTAGGTTCCATGTTCCAGCTCCATAAGTGACTACCAGGAGGATGCATTGGTGGTATACTCTTCTTTTTAGAACTAATGGGATTTTCTTGTTCTTAAATATTAAACTTGCTCAGCTGAAGACTTGCCATCCCTGAGTGATTTCTTCTTCTTTTGAGGATTTCATAGGGATTTGTTGTTGTTTGCAGATGTAGTGGTCTACTTTTTCCAGTTCTGCATCTTCGATTTTGATAGTTGTGTTTTCATTTCCGACATCATTGTTGCTAATGACCTTTGTTTTATGTAAGATCACTTTAACACAAGGCAAAAAAATTTCAATAACCTTTCTTAATGGCACCAAAGCCATAAAAGTTTAACTTAAGATTAGTTGGATTCAATTGATTATAAGCGTCAGTTGTAAATGTTGTAACGATTGAAAGGTTGGCTGATTTTTTTTCACGTATTGCCTCAAATTTTTTTCAAGAGCAACAAGTATTATTTTGGAAGCCGACATCTAAAAAAATGATGTTGATTAGTGCAAAAAACAACCAATAGAAAAAAATGTAGTTTTGACACATACATGTACGAGCCGGGGGGACATGCTGACCCCTAAAAAAATTCGGACGATACAATGTAAAATTTAGCGTAAATCAACGTAATTCGAGCAAAATCTTACAAGATTTCGGGCTAGTTGTACTCTTTGACCCTCTTTAACAAAAGGTCCGCATACGCTGGCTAATCTGACTAAAGATAACATTTTCGGAAGTGAATTCAGCGAAATGAAAATAAAATCAATTGAGCAAAGCATGAATAGCTAATAACAATTCACCTCTCAAATTACATCGGTTTGTTGAGCCTTTCACTAACCAATGAACTAACTGCCTCAATAAACAGACATCTATATTCTATTTACCACCATCATCTCTCTCGGTTTCTATGTCGCATGATTTATTTTCCAACAACAATTTTATTGGACTACAAGCGTAGTACCTGCTAAAGATGATAATAAAAGGTACTTCTACCTAGGATCAGAATATCTGAGTGCTCTTCCTAATATCAGACTTCTGCTTCAAGACAGATAACGGACAGAGAAACAAAGAAAAACTGAAAAAGTCGCCGCTCATTACATAGATTGTTTTTGCTCATTGACAAATTTCATATAATTGATGTCTGCGGGTGTGTGCAAAAGAATATGAATATTTCAATCCGTGAAATTCCCGAGGCCTGCGTCCCCTCATTGCATGCTTTTTACTTAATTGCTGAAGAACCGTCAAACAATAAGGAAGGGCAGAAATACAAACCTCTTGATAATTTAGAATAATTTGGAATAATTTGTTTTTTTCCCCATTAGCACCATTAGGTTTTACAAATATTTGACTATCACATTGTTTCATCTGATTAACTCTCTAAACTTCTCTAGTGAAGATTCTATGTAGTGCAGTTCTAAGTGTAGTACGTGTGCCGATGTCAGGGCACGAACCGTGGGCTGCCGACCTGCGGCTCATTTTTCCATCCTTATTACGTTTAGAGAATTGGGGAAATTGAGACTAGTTTGGCTACAGAGTAGGTCGGACCACAGGTCTTTATTTGAAATCAAAGATAAAAAAAAACCTGCACAGTTCAGCGTTGTTGTGAATAGTTTTCTGCCTGTTTAAGATCTGAGGATTGCTGGCCCCCTGAGTCACTAGATTAGCTATAAGCCAAACTATGAGTTATGTTACAATGGTTTAGGCATTATTTTTTTAGTACGGGGCGTCTGTCTGTTTCCAAGCCAACAAATCAAAATCGAATCAAGTAACCCAAGTGCTGGGAAACTAAAAACATTAAAGATGAGAATGAAACGCCTAAAGGGACAAAATAATTAAAATGAATAAACAAATCAACAAGTTCAGTTACTTGTTATTTGGCTCCAATTTCCCCTGAAAGGTCAAAGGTCACAGAACCACAAATGTTGAAAGTTGTATTTTGCTTTTCGTTTTATTTTCCAACTTTGACAAAACAGAAAATTGGAAAAGAATTTTTTCTTTTTTTAAATGAACATACGAAATAGACACACCAAAAGTCAAAATTTCCTGAGAAATTGGATGATACAAAGATTCTGGACAGATAAAAAGATGAGATGGAGGTAAAGAGCGCAAAAGGCGTAGGTAAAGAGAATGAAATGCAGAGAGGGGGGAGTGTGCAAAAGACCCAGTGGTGGGGGGGATTGCAAAAGGTGAAGGGAAGAGAGCGTGAAAGAGAGAGAAGAAAAGAGGCGAAGGGAAAAGAGGGTGCGAAGAGTGGACGGAAAGGGGAGCATGATGGGCGGAGGAGAAAGGGACAAATGGAGGGATGATGAAAAAAATAGCAAGTAGTCACTCGTTAAAAACCATCACATGACCAATATCTTTTGACAGCATATTGGGGGTGATCAATTAAAATCAGGAAAAAGGGGTGATCAATGAATAAGTTACTTATTCCACATTTTAGTAAGTCTGGATAATTCAGAAACAAGCGTGAATGCAGCCAGACACAAACTGGGGACCAATTTAGCGTAGATTTACATTGTAAATTCACTCTCCCCCCAAAAAAAAACTATTTGGGGGAGGTATTTAAGAAAACCTTTTTCTCCAGACAGAGTAAATGTTCAAATTTTCAGCTCTTTGGTTCAATTGGTGTGACTTGCCTGCATCATACATATATAGCAATCCAGACCAGCTTGAATACTGAAGAGACCTATTCTGACAGTTTTGATGATAGTTTCTTTTACGTGGAGATGTAGAAAGGATTATAAAGGAGATCATGGATGAAATAAATTGGCTAAATAAGAAACCACCAAATTGTTGTTCAAAAGGAAGGTACATTGTAAGGGATGAAAGACGAGAATCAAAGAGGCTATGAGTAAAGAAGGTATTGGAAGACGAATAAGGAAGATCAGATTGGGGGAAAGTTAGGTTGAATTTAAAATCTAAAGGTGGCTAATCTGGGATTTCAGACAAATTGTATATAAACTTCAACAACCTATTATTCAAAGTTCGGAAGTGAAATAGTGTCAGAATTCTTGCATTTGGATTTGCATCGAAACGTTTGACGATTTGATCAGTGTTTTTGACTGGTGACTGTTACATCGAGAGAAGTGAAAGAAGACACATAGAAAAATTCCATTGATTCCCAAAATAGACCTTTGTGTGAATGGTGTTTGTTGGAAGTCAAGATTGTGAAACGCAGGGGGATTACTGATGACAGAAGTTAGATAACTCAGCACGGTTAACAATAATGGTATTAGGGGACGATTTCGTTTTTATGTTTTTGTAGGTTGAAGTATTAATTTTATATTTTTCATTAGATTCAAATGGATTTTAATGGCCGCTGAATAGCGTCATGAAATCATCAGTAGTCCACCAAACAATCTTGCACAGCTAGGATGGGACTATCCGAAAATTTATTGTCGAACTTCGAGTTTCCGATCTTTTGTCAAGATGCATTTGGAAGTATTGGTTGATTCGAAGAAAATTGTCTCTTCACTGGGAACATTCTATGGTCTAGTTACCCAAGTGGACAAGAATACTTTCTCAGTCTAGTGGATATCTGTATAATTTTGGTCAAAGGTATGGATATTATTTCGAATATGACAGACATCCAACAGATCGGCACGGTGACAGCGGAATTCAAACATCTTTAGATTGAGTTCACTCAGCCTCTCTGTATACGTGAAAGCTTCAATTTTAGGGATAGCCATGGTAGCTCTTCTCTGGACTCTTCTCATGCTTCAATGTAGGATTTCAGTGAAGCGACCAGATGCATAATGCTAACTCATTATTCAATATGGGTTTTGTTATAGAATGCTCAAGAAATCTGCTCGAATGTATTGAGTAATTAGAATGAAAAAATGGTATTTGGATCAACTTTTAGAAAATCATTCTAATTAGTTTTTCTCAAGTTGTATACGCTACACTAAATATATTCAGTCTTGTAAATATAATTTGAGAAAAACTTATAAATTTAGACGTAACAAATTAGAGTAGTTTTCAAAAGTTGGTTCAAGTACCATTTTTTCGGTGTTTGTAAATAGACTCGCATTATTCGTGCATTTATATCTGCATCCAAAAAATCTTTGACCTGTGAACGTGATCCGACGAAGTTTATTTGTAGGTCATCAGTATATGAGTCACAAACAAAAAAGTGGATTTGATTTTGTTGATATCTGGATATTTATTGCCATCATCTCCGGAATTCAACCATCCTAACAACAGACTACAAGTTTCCCCTGTATCCGACCATTCTATTCAAACTTATGAATAGAGTCCAGAAGAAGAATGCAGAATTGGATTCTAACCTTTCTACGCTTTCATTGATTAGAAATAGAGGCTGTCCATTAAGTCTCCATTTTCATTTAAACAGTGTAATAAAACACATAAAAATTCTATGGAAACTCTGTATTTTCCCAGCATTTTGAGATATAATTTGATAGATACATTAGAAGAGAATTTTTAGATTTTTCATAATTTGAGTTGAAACGGCGGAATTCAATACGAATTCACCAAAAAAAAAATTCTGTCCCAAATCGATGCGGTATTTTCCATAAGTCATACACAGCGTCGGAAATCAAGTAAATGAAAGTTTTCTCTCTTTGTTGCTCCTCTTAAATCATTTCTTCTCACTATTAAAATACCCGTTGCTTTTCAAACGGTATATAGAGGGAATGAAATCTAAAGCATGGTAGTATCTGGAAGAATTCATAGGAGTTGCCTGAAGCGACCATTCCCAGCTCTTAAGCAAATCTTTTGCTCACAGAAACTCGAAAGTGAGTTCAATTTAACTTTATTTCACTTCTTTGTCTTTCTTCTTTCATCGATGGCTGCGCTCAGCCGTTCTCCTTTAGCAGATATCTTCGTGTTTAAACCTGAGTCTGTTGCCTACTCCAACCAGCTTGTAGCACCCCCGCCATCTTTGTATTTCGATTCCACTTGGTATCCTCTCTTCTTGCTTATCGAACAATCGAAGTTGAACAAAAAGCACTGAGTCGCTAATTCGCTTGTCTAACCACTGAAATGACCCTTGCACGTTTTTGATGTATCGCTTGTCAAATTTAATGGTACCTTTGCTCCAGAACAAGTATTTGCAGAATCGGATTGGGTGAGCGGAGAATTAGATTTTGATAACGGAACAAATGGGAGGGAAAGTGCTTACATATATCTTAATGTGGGAAACATTTTCTCTCACACACGGTTGTTTACGTATGTATGAGGTATACATTCCTCTCAAGTCTAGATCTCCATATCTATTCTTGGATCCTTACGCAATTATTCCTTATTTTGTGCAATAAACAAACAACTCTAACATCAACTAACCGAACAGGCGTAGAGTAGCCGAACGGTTAAAGGCACGGAGAGTAGAATCTGCGAGGCGAGTTCAAATTCTGACCGAGACAATTTGCGTTTATTTCACACTTTGGGAAATGCATGAATCCATCTTTCTTCTCCACACCCAACTACGGACATGAAGGACAGACTAGGCAACCAGACTAGGAATAAGTTCCGTCGGTTTATCTCGCCCTTGACACACACACAAGATGAAACAATCTGAGATGTCCTAACGGTCATGCACTGGGTTAACGGATAAAATAGAATAAAAAAATCTAATCGGGTCCTGCAAAAAGCAAGCAAATATTTTTCTGTCTCCATGGAGGGTGAGAAGATAATAATAA
Organism: Thysanoteuthis rhombus; assembly: GCA_963457665.1. Lineage (NCBI taxonomy): Eukaryota > Metazoa > Mollusca > Cephalopoda > Oegopsida > Thysanoteuthidae > Thysanoteuthis > Thysanoteuthis major. The sequence goes on from OY735223.1 coordinate 6,454,364, forward strand.
CAAAGATAACGATATCTGTTTGCAGAAATCAATGAAAAAATCAATCTTTTCACAATGATATTGAACTCGAGAAAGTAGATAATGATCGTTCAAACCGGAAATTAGATTCACAATTCTCGCCTCCGTGATTGCTTGCAAATTTATTGCAGTCAAAACTGATGGAAATTTCAAATTAAAACTTGTGTGTTCCTATTCATCCTCACCCGAGCGAGAAAAGGACATGACAAGATCGCTTTAATGTAGAGATTACCAACAGACGAACGTGTGGGGTAGAAACAACCCACAAACTCTCTCTAGTCCTCGCAACTATTATAGGAGTGCTAGATATAGAAAAGGTTTTTAAAAACAAGTAGGAAAAATATAAGTATGATTGAAGCAAGTCTAATTTGCATATGCGACGTATTGTCAATGAAAAATGAAATTACTTTCTAGATTCAGACGACGTAAGAGAAAGTCGAAATCAAATGCTGGATGAATAAAAAGCTCAATATGAAAGAAAACGTCAACTCCGTATGGTGTTACGTAAAGAAACTTTTCAACAACAGCAGTTTTATCGAAGACTCCTATCCACGCCATTTTTTCTACACCGTTACCCGAATTGTGGCGAACATAATTACATCACAAGATGCAAAGACATCAGATGAATCCCTGAATTTTTACCTCAATTTTTGCATGGGGTTTTATACTAATAAAATGATCCACTGAAACAGTAAATTTCCATTTCAATGTGTAGAGATGGTTTGAGCATTCTTTGATGTCTACAGCTTAAACTCAATAAAGTAAGAAACCCACCCGTCTGTCAAATTGTCCAGGATAGACATCTCTAGCAAAGGATTAATACAGAATGAATACAAGAATGTAAGTCGGTATTAACTTGCGTTAGCCCTTCAAATCAACGAGTAAACACACTGATACAGAACACAAGGGTACCCAAGTATCTTTAGGTTTGCAAAGGAAAGCAATTTTACCAATGTGCATATTGGCCAACTAAAACAATTTCTAAAAGGCAGGACTGAAATAAACACGACAAATGCAGCCAAACGTTTACATAGATTACAGTTCGCCAGGTTACTTTTCTGTGAACTAAACAGGGATCTTTCAATGTTGTTCCCCATTATGAAAACCAGTGATAAAAGATAAGGGACAAAATGTGAAGGTAACCTTACAAATGATTCTTTCATTATAATTCGGTCAATAAGCAAGTCTCGGTCTGAGAAATTGAGTTAGAATTGCTACAAGACTTGCAAGCTAATGTCTGACTTCGAAGGAGCATGACACATAGGGCTGTTGCAGTGATGAGTTATCTACCATCATGGGAAAGAGAGAATGAGAAGATATAAGCAAAGGCAGAGAGGAGAGTAGAGGCATAACAAAACACCCGTTGAATTTACAATGGTCCAGCTAGTTATTAATAGTCGAACGGAGCGCTTAAAACTTTAATCTACCACCTGTTTAGATTAAAAGGTGTCTGCTTGCTGTAAGTTCATGAAAATGAATGAGATGGTATTTACAACAAAAAGCGAAGAATTACGAGAGAAGTTAGCGAGGTGGGAATTTTCTGAAGAACAAATTTGACGCCAAGAAGTCGACAGGAATGCCAAAAGAGCGAAATTTCCATAAAACAGAAAACGCTAAAAGAAGAGCCTATGGACAGGTTTATTGAAAAAGGTGATCGTAAGCCTCCAGAAGTTTGGAATTCTGATGTTGGAAATTGCAGAATTGAAGTAATTGTAAACTCCTCAAAATAAGGATCAGGATTTGCAATTAGATAAATCAGGAAGACTCCTCTTTAATTAGTATTTATTAGTTATCTGCCTTGACAGACCAGTTCATTGTGGAGGTGAGCGCGGATGCAAATTCATGTTAAGTTGCAAACAACTCGAAATTTTTATGCGCTCTTCAAGTTTACACATTTTAGAGGTACCTCAATCATATATATATATATATATATATATATATATATATATATATATATATATATATATATATATATAATGCACCATTTCGGCTAATTAAAGGACAAAAAAACTTTCTCCTATGAACGGTAAAGGGCTGAGTGGGGTCAGGATAAATATGATAAATGCCAAAACATATGAATAACTTAAACCCAGAAACAGTACTTAAACTGGTCTGTTGTAGGTAGCGGTGATTAATAAACAGAATGGGACTTAGTTATATATATTATTAATTCTAGCCCTTACATAGAAAGTGTTTGAATTACAGAGTAGAATGCTCCTCTGGTGCATACTTTTTTGGTAGCATATTACATTTATTTTGATTTTACATAATGTGTATTTTGACTTTTAAAAACATGTTTGCATAGATTGCATCAGTAGGAGAAAAAACTTTTATACTAAGATAATGGAATAAAACATTTATCAGTACAACGCTTCTATAGAAACGCCTGATAATAATTGATCAAGCGAAAAAAGCTACGCAGACAAAAACTAGAAAGCATTTAGAGAGTGAATACATTTGCTAATCGTGTACATTAACTAAGAACAAATAAAAAATCAGTCTAAATATAGCAACGATGCTGGGGACCTAACTGTGTAAAGCGAAGGAGCAATTATCTTTCATTTACATGGGATTTTTTTTAAAGACTTCCCTGATTCCCCCAAATAGTTTGGATGGTATGTTAGGCTGGGTCGATTTAAGTCGGGGTGATGGGTGGCACATGAGACAGGAGTGGTCTGCATTTTGGCTCGCTGCAAAACAAACGGTGAAAGCTATTTTTGCTTCATTTAGTAAAAGCGAATTTTCGAAAACCAGAAAATACCTGTACTTGGATATTCGATGGGCGAAATAAGAATCCCCTCCCCCAAAACTGATTCAAAGAAGGGTAAGAGGTCAAAGGAGACTGAAAGACTTTTGGGGAATGCAAAAAATCTTGCGTTGTCTTCCTCAATCCCACCCCGACACAAAAGCGACAGAATTAGAAGTATAGAAAAAAAAAAACCCAAAACGATAAAGATGAAAAGGGGAAGCTGTGCAGGATTTCTAAGCTATGTTAGAACGGATCAATTCTAGAGTCTACAAGAAGTGGCTTGAACATCAAAGGATCCTTCCATTGATGTTGAAAGAAAAAAGATCTTGATTAAGTGAAGAGTCCATCTTCTTTTTTTTTTTTTTTTTACTGGTAACTTCATGGCATTAGGGACTGCAGCTGACACGTCCGTAAAGCAAGAAAGGAAGGACCTCTCCAGAGTCTACCTTTACTTTTAATTCCGAAAGATGAAAGAGATCTGAGAGCGAAAAACTAGCAATTAAGACTGATATCCAAAAGAAGTGGATTTTTTGCGTGATTATCCGATTTTCGTCCTGGTATTAATTGATTTACCGATCACTATGGCCCAGTGTTCACCCCCGGTTTGGTACGTCAAGGTTAACCGCAAATCCAGGTCATTTTGGGGATAAAGAAATCTAAAAATGCTGACTCGATGGTGTAATAAAATCCTACCCTAAACCCAGAACGAGGCCAACAATATAAACCTAAATTAATTAATCATTGAGAAAACGAAAATATTTCTATTTATTAGGCTGCTGTACTTTAGAATTATCAACACACACACGCACATACATACACAAACAAACAAACAAATCGGAAAGAGAGAAAAAAGTAATTAGCGTGAGTTCAATTTTATGTTCATTTCGAGCAAAAGTAAGCGTAAGCATTGAATGGCCTTTAAAAGAATCTTATTTTCATGGGGGAATATAGCCCCCGAATTCAGAGCAATTTCTCTCAAATTTCCTTTTGACATGAGTCTTTTTTCCAAATTTTGTTATCGTCTGGAGAAATTCAATCATTCAATCAAAGATCCGGTAGAGAAAGAAAACTTACAGATGTGGCCGAGTGAACGCGCTCTACATACTTATGGTCTCGCTATAAAAAGGCGGTAAATGATTTCATTTCAATTTCATCAATCTTTTTTCAATTTTACTTTCCATTAGGATTTGTATTAGAACTCTGGTAATATTTGCCTTGATATCCACAAACATATAGTAGTTTTCAACTAGTATACAGAGGCTCCAAAAGTCATACATAGTTTCTCAGTTTTAAAATACTATTCATGAGGAAACAGCCATCGATTATATTTCTCGGTTTATTTATTCACATAGACGCCCGGGCAAACAGTGTAAAGTTTCGGACATATCAAGCCATTTGCTACCCACTTAACCCAAGAGTTGCCATACAAGTATGCTTATTCACGTGGTATATTGCCATGGACCTGTAATATCCTTATCCATGTAATATTTCGGGACAGGAACTGAGACTTGGTATTCGGTCTACGGGGCATGTATGCAGTATACTTGTGATATTGGACATTGGTAAAGTCTCTAAGAGGTGGAGTTTTAATGATATTTTCCAAGTCCTTGTTTGTATAGTCAAAGGCAAAACACTTTCACTTACTTTCTTTAAAGAAACAAGCAAGAACGATTTCGGTGCACAAATAAAAAAATCAGTTTGCCTCACCAAATTCTATTCAGGTGGTTGTACTTACCTACAAAAAAGAAACAAAAAAAAAATTAACAATTACAAAGTGAAAACAAATGTTATCACAAACGTCTTAGTAGAAATCTAATCTCACTCATGTTTTGTCTGGGCATTTCATTTTTTACTTTACTATTTTTATCAATTCTAGAGCTGAAAAGCAACGACTCAAATGTAAGTAAAAATGCCAGATCAAATACTTCTTTCTTGTTTTCGATGTTTGAAATTTGTTTTATTCTTCATGCATTTATTTGTAAAAACAAATTACAAAGGGAAAACAAATGTTATTACAAATGTTTTAGTAGAAACTCAATCTCATTTACTTTTTCTGATTATCTGGGATTTTAAGGAGCCAAAAGGAGTGGAGGGAGACTTACACAGACTCACTAGATCTTTGGATAAAATAAATAAAAAAACGATTATTTTTCTTTCAATTTTAGGTACCATCAATCCATTAGATTTAAAAACCATTCAGAAATTTGCTTTTGGGGGGGAAATAAAGAGAAATTAAGTTTCACAAGTTTTTATCTTATTTACAATGTAACTATAATGATAAAGTTGGAACCAATTTTCTGCCACTCTCACTGATGATTTATCCTCTCCCAACGTTTCACTTTTCAAGTACCGTAACCCTAAAATTTTTAAAACTTCAGAATTTTTCTCCCTTTTAGCGACATTTTCTAACCAAAGGGGAAATAATTCATGAAAATAATTCTTCCAAGATAACAGCGAGGTTAAGAAAAAAACGAAACTCAACAATTCTCCATGATTGATCAACCTTGTCAATGACAAGACAGTAACATAGTGGATGCGTGCTAAACGGAAATTACAGTGAATTTTTGGCACCGTGGGAGACTTTTTTTACCGGCTATTTACATGAATCGATACGTAGGAACCGTGTCAGAGATAGGAAAAATTGTTTAATGAATTATTATTGCTAGTCATTTTTTTTGGCTTTATAATTATTATTTTTTTGTTTGAAAAGAAAAAAAAGGAGGTAAGTAATATGGACGCTGTGCATGATCCAGGCATAAAATATACTAGTTACCTCCCTTTTCTTTGCGAACCTCATCCAAACTATTATCGATCCATGAATGATTTTACCTTGAATTAAACATCATAAACTTATGGATGTTTCATTTTTGTTTTGATTTGAAAAATAAGAGCTAAATAAATATAGAAATAGAAGCCCCCCCCCAAATGTTATGCAGGTCCCCCCCATCAATGTTAACATTCGGCCCCGGGAATACAACGTGCAAGATAGAGCATCGTTCAACATAGAAAATATCTTGTTAGCATTAAATGAAGGAATTTCGCTAGAAAAAGAATATTTCTTTTCTCTTACAATGAACATAGTCATTCGGAGAGAAATGAAGTACTTTGTCTCGAAAGCTAATTACCACAGAAGAATAGAATGAAGCAGACAAATGAAATTGCCATGTCGGAAAGGCGATTGTTAACTTTTCCGCGTTAAATTCAAAACATATGGACGTGGCAAACTATCACCGACAGAATGACAAGTTGGCTGCTTTCATTTGTTCCACCCGTAATTGACTTCAACACTAATCAAAACTCATTTCCTTCGTAGTTAAATTTTATAAAGAAGTTTTTAATGGTCAATTTTTCTGTTTTTGAAAATCTTTTTTGAAAAATGAATTTACAGATAAGGTTAAAATACTGACCAAATTTGAAGAGAAAATTCCGTTCGGAGGACCCCAAATAGACACAATGCAGCGAAATCTAACGCAAAAATCTTTCAAATTTAACGCAGAAAAGTAACAATGGCCATAGAAAGATTTGAATATTGAAACAAATCTAAAGAGACCGAGAAAGCAATTTCCAGATGGTGGTTGAAGCAGTAGCTTTCAATCTTTAAAATGAGATGCGTAATGAATTGCGTTCAACAATGGTTTGGGAAGAGAAAAAGACCTAAATACGTCAGTTTTTACATAGCATCCTATATCAACTCATTTTTGTGTTTTGTTTGTTTTTAGTTCCCCTGACAGAGGTGTTATACGAAAAAAGATTTTTCTTCAGTAGTGTTAAGCGCAAGAGGCCTGGAATTCGTCCTGTGGTCTCAAAAATACAAAAAAAAAACGTCTCTGTCACCGAATAACAAAACACCTTGGAAATATTGACCATATCGTTCACCTGGTTCTTTCTCAGGTATAAGTTGCTCCATGGAGGACACATAACATTGTCTCGGCTGGAGTTCGAACACGGTTGGCCAATTGCATATACCGTACTGGTAACCATTTTGCTACCCGCACCTCAGAGACCTACTTCATTCATTAAATATATAAAAATATATGCTGTATCTGTAGATATGAAAGCGAGATCGAAAAGGACAGCAATCTCATTCAATCGTGTAATTACTTCAACTTTAACCATTTTGGCAAGTGGACACAAACACACATATATATATCACAATTATGAAAGAAAAATTCAATTTCACACTGTCTGGAAAGTGTTTTTGAATCTTCCTAATGGATTTAAGGTCGAATTCTGTCCACATTATCGACGCTCAGTCGGTTACAGTTCTTGCTGGTACATCTTAAAGGGTCGGGTCACTGAACTGTCGGCCAAATTTCTAGTTTGTAGATGCAATATCCCTTTCTACATTCGAGAAAAGTTTACCTGTTTGTAAACGATTATTCAAGTTCTAGTAAAAATGTATGCTATCAATCAGGCGTTTGTCACTGCTTTAAGATCTGTTTTTGGAAGTAAGCCTTCCCCAAGTGATTGCAAGATATAGAGCCAGGCGTTGGCCCCACCCTGCCACGCTGGCCTATGACTTGTTGAAGGAGTTGGATAGATATCTTTCCCAAAAGGTGTTAGAGCAAAGGGAACGAAATCTGTCTCTGCCGGAGTTTGAACCTTGTTTGCTGATCCCATTCTTTGTGTCAACTTTTACCGTTAGGCTACCTTGCTCAAAGTCGATATTCTTGGCCGATCCATGTGAGGGCAGAGGATAGAAAATCCACCTTTACTCACTTTGTCTTAATATTGCAACCTTTGCAGACCGTTAAATGCTCGATTCAGCTAAAATGAAATATTGTATAATTTCAGATTCCTTGGCGATTGAATCCAACAAAAACCTGATCTTATTTGTTTTGCAGGGCGTGTAAACCAGACAGCCTCGGTTTGGAGTGGAACAGCGTAGACGCTGTGATTAAGAAACACCTTTTCTTCCGCTATTCAAAACGAGTCTGAGCTAACTTCGTTCAACAAAGAAAACAATTGTATTATGTAACCCAATATTTCTTTCTTGTTCAAGATGGTTTCTACCATGTGAGGTTTGTGCAAAGGAAGAGACATCTGCAAAATGTCATAACTGATAATGAGAATGACACTAATAATCAGAGTTATGTGCACAAAGGAATGTCATAAAATTTGTGTCATATCCTATCACCGGTTTCCTAGACAATGATAAGTCTCAAATTTGAAGAAATTGAGATTGAAGTCCTTCATGAATGCAAGTATGAGCTCATAATATCGTGATGAAGATTTGATAAATGTTCAATCTTTATTAGAAAGATACTCGTTGCTTTACAAATGATGTACCCAGGGAAAGGAACCTAAAGCATTGTGATACTTGAAAAAGTCGTGAAAGTTGCCAGAGGCGACCATCTTCAGGACTTGACCAAATCTTCCGCTCAAAAAAGCGATTTTCACTTTCTCTCCTTCTCCTTTTCTCGACAGCCGAGTTCAGCGTTTCTCCTCGAGTGGATATCATACGTTTCACTCTTACCCTTTCTCTCTCCTTTTCTAAACCCTTTTCAAACGACCTCTCCCCAACCAACACTCTTTTTAAAGAAAAAAATTCAAAGTGTGACAGACAAACAGACGGATGGACTGACAGACGGACATATATATTGCTTATTATGAACTTTATTGAAAGGATAATGCTGGGCCTCACACGGTGAGACCACAAGGCAGCACAGTACATCCGGGAGAAGACAAGAGACAGAGACATCATAGAATCCATTAAAAATCTCAAATGGCAGTGGGCTGGCCATGTTGCAAGAATGGCAGACAACCGATGGACATCGCGACTCACGACATTGATCCCCCGAGATCACATGCGAAACGGAGGCCGGCAGAATATTAGATGGAGAGACGAGCTAGACAAATTCAGAAAGTACTGGCTCCGCGACGCCCACGATAGAGAAGTGTGGCGAATTCTGGGGTAGGTCTCTGTCCAACGACGGATGTTAAAAGACTGATGATGATGATGATGATGATAATGATGATGATGATGATGAAACTTTATTGAAAATATACTTTTCATCTGTTGAATTTATTTCCCAGTTTTGTTTCGTTTTTACATACATTTTTTAACTTAGAAAGATTGTCAAACTCCAATCGACATCAAGAGTTGATGTTGTTTTTCTACCGTAACAAAAACAAGAACAGCAAGAGCAAACCTCACAACATGTAGGGAGCACAAATTGACAACTCTTTACCATGATTAAAAACCTAGATCAATTAATTGGTAGCCATGTCTCTTACTGACGAATCTTACATATCTACCAAAATTTACATTAAAAGTACGCAAGGGCTTATTCCATTTTATAGTAAATAAATGCATCAATAAAATTAATATTCCCCTAACATTATTTGAAATCACGACCAACAGATTAGTAGGATAGTGTCTTACCGCGTGAACTAAACTTGTACGCCTACAGAATTTAACAGATATGCAAGGGCATATTTCATTCTAATAAGTAAATACATTCATGCTAAAAAACATATATTCATAATTTTGTATCTATCACGTGAACAAAAGTTATAATAATCATCTTTAGCAGGAATAGATGTTGATGTTAAGCGTTATCCTGCAACAACCAGTTTTGTTCAAATCAACTTTGTTGGAAATGCTTGTTCCAGGTTTCCATGAGTAAGATCTCAAGGGTGAGCGGGGAGTGTTTTTGTTCTCCCGCCGATATTTAATAAGTTTCTATAGAAAGCTTCTGAAGAATATGAAAACGAAATGATTTGAAAACATTACATCATTTTCATTCACTGCAATTCCATCCATTGCATCAACATTTCTGAACTCTGTATTCCTTTCCATAAATCAAATGTGATCCAATCACAATACTGGAAATACCCGATTAACGTCATCGCTACCTTCCTGATTATCACTACTAAAACTGAAACAACGTTGACTGAAACAATGTTTACCATAGGCACAATTATATAAATAGTTTTTCTACAAATTTATTGCAGTGTAGGAATTCTGCGACTTACTGAGTCTGAAAAATCACTTGATTTGTTCTTCCATATATATATATATATATACACACACACACACACACACACACACACATATATATATATATATATATATATATATATATATATATATATATATATGTGTGTGTGTGTGTGTGTGTGTGTGTAAAGTTGGGATGTAAAGTCTTAATTTTGTGAATTTAAATAACATCTGGTATGTGTTATTGTTATGTTAATCGTATAATATTATTGAAACAATGAAAATAATCTTGATAGCTTCTTCGTGCAGACCACGTCTCTTTTTTTAAAAATTTTAAACAATAAAAAAATAAATTTAATCAAAACGCTAACAATACGATTTACTAAATTTGAACATTTGTATTTAAAGGCGTGTAATTGTTTCATCACCATAGCGCCTTTTCTACTTTTACACAAAATAAAAACGTAGATAAATAAAGAATAAAATTCATTTTATATTTTTAGAAAAGAAAAGAAAAGAGAAAGAAAACCCCGGTATAAAGAATCTATCATGACTATTTTCATTGTTTTGAGTAAATTATACTATTAACGCAGCAATAATACGTAACTCGTGTTATCTAATTCCATAACAATAAAACTTCATGTCATAATCGGTGTTGCCTGAAACGTAATCCTTTCGACAGAATCAAATTTCGAGTTCCCGAAAACGTTGTTGTACCCTTTTTTCTCAACGTCGCTATAACAAAACGACTGTGGAAGAAAAGACGTTAATCGAGTTCTTATTTTCTGTACTTGTGAAATATGAAATTCACTGAAACTGTCCTTCACAACATATAAAGCTTTGCTAATGGTGGTACCAAGTTTGATTCTTACTGGTTTCCCTACCTGAGGCACATTAAGCTAAGGTTGATCAACAGTATACAAGGATAATAACATAAGTGACAGCAGAGAGTCTTACGTTTTACTTGTATTTCTTATTTACGTTCCTTCTTCAAAATGAACCTCAATCCCCAAGATTTGTCCTGTTGAACATTCAAGGATTAACTTTTCCATTATATAGGGCGTGGCTTGGGTCTTTTCCGTTTGAATAATTACAGCTATTACAGTTTACTGCATTTTTGTAAGCTAAATAGATGTAAATAAAAAAGTTGAGGGTGTTGAAGCAACTCAGCTGTTATTATATTATCAAAATGATAACCTAGGGTCAGGTCAGCGTTATAGGCTGGAGTTATGGGGCTAGAGTTATGGGTTAGGGTTAGTCAGTTAGTCAGAGCAAAGGTTAGTTTGTGTTGGGGTCAAATAACTTCTTTGAAATCTTCATTTATTTAGCCATCAACAATACTGTGGACTGTAATTCTACTATTATTCACCAACTTGGTCCCTCTGTATGTGACTTCGTAATCTAGGAACCACACAACATATCTCCAGAATATTTCCTTTGTGTACCAATGGGACACCAGGCATTTGTTAGCAATTTACTTTTTTTTAGAAATTAGAATAAGAAATGATGATAATATTATGGAGTCTGGATTCACGCTCACACTGATGATAATAATCTGATTTCCAACTATCTATTTATCTATCTATCTATCTATCTATCTATCTATCTATCTCATTACATTTCACCTTTCTTTTGTCAATTCTCCCCAGATGTTTATATCAAATGTGATCCAAGTGTTCATAAAGGTGATGATTTTGAAATAAGATGTAAATGACTGATCTCTTTTCGGAACCAAAGGCTCGATTTTGGCTTTCGTGTGGATGAGCTAGAAGACCCCGCAGTTTTTACAAGGATACTCCTCGGTCTAACTCATCGTAACTCATCATGTTTTTTAAAGCCTCTGGAACACGGCTTAGGGTAGAAGAGGTAAAAAAATTGAATTCGAATTCCTGGGTAGTTCGTCATTGAAGATCAAACGGAAAGATAGAGATGCGAGTACATAAGAAAATATCGTCAGCTTCCAGCTATCCCCTCTTGAGGAACACCCCAATATCCCCACGAAAATCCCCTCTGGAGGAACGCCCCAATTTCCCCAATGAAAATCTAGACCCCACTTATCGAAATCGCCTTTTTATCCATACAAACCTACCTGTATTAGACGTAGACGTGGACACTGACTTAAGAAATCACCACTTGTGAGATGAAGTGCCTCAGACAATCAGCAGAAATGACTAGGAGGGACTTGATTACAAAACGAGAACAAGCCTTTTTAGTCATTCGATAGAAACCATCTTTCGACAGCATGCCGTACTGGCGGTGATCAATTAAAAGATTGGAAAGACAGGTGATCTATGAACTATTACTTTCGCTGCCTTTCGTTGATCCCTATAAACAGTCTGAATAAAAAAAACGAACAAGCATGAATGCTACTGGACACAAACAAAGGTATCACTCGGCATGAAAAAACATTGCAAATTAAATCTAGCCCCAAAACCCTATCTATTGATGGGAGTTAGAAAAAAATAAACAATATTTTTTCTAGACATAAGGAGTAAATTTTAGATATTCAGCCCTTTAGCCCAATTGATGCAGCCTGTACGCATAATGCACACACACACACACACATACATACATATGTACATAGCCAACCTGAAAGACTAGACTGAAGAAGCTAATGCGGACAGTTTTAGTTGACGGTTTCTAAAAACAACTGATCTATCAGCGTTTAGAGCCAACAATATATATATATATATATATATATATATATATATATATATATATATATATATATATACATATATACATATATATATATATATATATTAGAGTGTGTCTGTGTGCGCACATGAATGCGCGCCTGTGCATTAGGAAGCAAGCGAGAGTTGAATGAACGAACGATTATTAGGGTGTAAGGTCTTCTCTTGGAAGACAATTAGGGTCTTGATCTCAATTTCATGGAGGTTTCATAGAAAGCAATTGGAAACCAATGAGTTTTTCCCGATTGTTTGCCCTTCGGGAAGATTTACGTGAATGTTTTTCAAAAGATCAGCGAGATATCCCAGAATTCTCAGCGACAGAAAACTTCCTACTGTTTTCCGATGTTTACGGCAACTTTTGTATTATACATATGATTAAAAAATCATAGGTTTATAAGACTTGTAAGTTTTGCTTTGGTAAGACAGACCCCTAAATTCCCCTAGATTTGTTGAGGATTGCTCTGGTTGTTCTTGTTATGGGGGAAAAGTCAACACCAACTTGGACTTGAGTTGGACTAAAACCCAGAAGAAGCAGCTTACGGCCAAATTGTATACCCCAGTTCTCTTTCAATTTCCAAAATTAAACGATGTCGAGCCTAGTCAGTAAGTAGATGAGTGACGGTTTCGAGATGCCGTAAGTAGAAATGATGAAGTGAGTGACGCCACTTTGGGTGCTAGCAAGTCGAAACGAGAGAAAATTGTGAATGGGTTGCCCAGACACGGAGGCTGGTGCCGTGTCCAGCGTAAGGGTAACTGCTAGCAGAATAAGAAACTGGTGCAATCACTGAGAACTTACCAGAAGCTGAATCAAAAGAGCTAGGAGACAATTGATGATAAATTCATACGTTATTCCGTTTTTCTATCGGATGAATTATTATGAATCATTATTATTTTACTTATTTATGACTACTTTTTACCTTCATCTGAATTTATTAGTTGCTTTTTATCGCAACTTTTTCTAAGACAGATTTCCCACCGGCATTGAGTAAATAGCTTTTGATCGAAAAATAAAGAATAAGGCTGTGGGTTTGAATTCCACCTCAGGCCTCTTCTTTATTTTCCAATCAAACGCTATTAACTTACTGTCGGACGGAAATCAGCCAGAGAAAAAGTTGTGATAAAAGGCAACCATTAAGTTCAGACTAAAGGAAAAAGCAGTTATGAAAATTTCAAAATGATAATCATGTCTGCAGATAAGGGTGGACAACTGCAGGTTAATATCTTTTTGCCTCTTCGGAAAGGGATAGGGTCAGAGTTATAACACGTGACCTACATACATATATGTGCATACCTATGCCTGTGATTTTAAATCAATGTCATTTTTTATTAAACAACCGTAGTCACCATGGATGACGAAAGATTCTATCCTTTTCTTATATGTGCGTGTGTTTATTTGTGTGTTCCACCGCTCCTGGCCATGCCGATTTGTCCACAGACTCGAAAAGTTGCTCCAGTACTCTCTTAGACCCCTACTGAGAATGTGTGTTGTTGTTTTTTTTCATTTCGTAAAAAAAACAACATTTTAATCTTTGGCGTACTTCGGTTTGACGAGTTTATTGATAATTTCTATTTTAGATGTTTCCCAGTGAAAAACGCCAGTGATGTCATACATAGAATTTATTCTGGTCATATTTATCCTTCAACTGAATTTTTTTTAACATCACTTCAAAACCTGACGCTACGGTTGTTCAGTTATTGACTTTTTATTCTATACAGCCCTTATAGATATAATATGCATGTACATATGCATGACTTCACACTCCTTGTCAGAAAAACTTAAATGTGTCCCTAGTTCTTTCCTGCTTAGCCATTGTTGTATCAGCCTTTTTCGACCCCTTCGCTCTCTTCTAGTAGTTCTTTTGTGAACAACTCCTTTGTGGTTAGTTCTTTCAGAATGTAACCAAGAAAAGCCAAAATATTGACCAATTCTTTTAAAGCGGCAGAGAAGAGTTCTTTGAGGGCAAAATCCTTGCTGGCTTTTTCCAAATCTCAATTCTAAGCACGGTTGTTGCAAAATAAATGGATTTTGTTGTTGCAAATAGTCTGTAGAAATGGTAATTCCGTTTGGCATTTCATTTCCATCTAAATGAAGAATAAGCTCCATCAAGGCGTGAATTTCCCATCGCTGGAATTTTCCCCGTCTTCTTTGAGTGGAGGATAAAGAGATATCAATTTCGGCCATTTTTATCTGAGGCCAAAACGATAGACTGTATAATGGACCTTAAAAAAGCGATGGTGACCTGGAAGATTTTAGCAATAGACATAACATGTTGATTAGGGGAAAGGGACAAAGATATCAATCATCTACTTAATAATACGACACGTATATTTGTACATTTATTTTTTCATCTGTAACAACCCAAAGGAAAGGAAAAAAGGAATGAATAGTAGTGTGTGTATCAGTTTACTGATACAAAAAAAATGTCGTCTATTGACTTCTGAAATTCATTTCAGTTGTATAAGTGGCATCAAGAAGAATTAACAAAACAGATCAGGTTAGTCACCCAATAGAAACCGTCAGGCGAAAAATGTCTTTTGGCAGCATGTCGTGCTGGGATGATATATTTGAGAAAAAAAATAGAAACAAGGGTGATCAATGAATAAGTTTCCCTTCTCGCCTTTTGTTGGGCAGTGATCGATAAAAATATCAGAATTAAAAAGATATAAAAGTGTGAATGCTGTCGAGCACAAACTAGGAGATCTAGAGTACATTTCAGATCCCTAATTCCATTATTGCGGTCAGTAAGTGGTCAGGAAGCGTCATACATACGTACATAGCCAGCCAGATCAACTGAAAAACTGAAGAAACCTATGTTGATATTTCTATGCAGAACGAATCGCGACCATGTTTGCGGTCAGAAAGTCAGGGATCGGTTTAGGGGATATTTGAATAGAAAATAGAACATCAGGTGTCGAAAAAACAGACTCAAAATCAGGGTCCAGTTTACCATTACAGTTCCATTGCAAATTGATTACCCACTTTTGAACAAATTCACTTGCTTTCTCGAGAAAGCGTTACTTTTTCTCAAAAGCAAAAAAAAAAATTCATTAAGCTGTGGGCAGATTCAGATGAAAAAAAAAGGTCAATTCAGTATGGTAAAATATGTATTCAAAACGATTTCGTTAATTTCGATTTTACAAATCTTGACGATCTCAAATACAAATATTTTGAATTTTTCTTGTCGCACAATTGTTAACCTTGTCATTCGAAGTCAGCGATGTGGAATATTGTAAGAGACGAGACAGGCTTGAAAGATATGACATGTTACGCCTATTCAACGAGACTACTTCGTCAGCTGAAGTGACGCGTAAGAGACAAGGCATCGGAATTGTACGGGTAGAAAAGAGGTGGGAGTAAAAGAGTAAAAGGAGCAGGGACTGTGCAGGTAAGGGGGGCAGAGATATAGAAAGTGAAGTGAAGGGAAGAGATAAAGGGGAGAAGAGACAGAGAAAGGTAAAAGTTGGTTTTACAAGGAAATATTTCAAAGAAATTTCGTCATCAATGCAAAAAGTACTGAAAGTTTGATTAAATTTCAGCTAAAAAACCCTCTAAGAGCGCTTACCCCGACCAACACCATTTTCGTTAAAAACTGAATGAAAATTACAAGGTAGAAAACTTTAAATGTACAAATATTGGTAATCTCCCTTAAAATGTAACGCTATACTTTTTGATAACTTTTTTCTCTTTTTACCTCTTTTTTTCTGCAGAACAATAAAAGATATCTTTCAATAGAAAAGGAATCCCTTGATCCGCTCCAAAATCAAACGTCATCTTCCTTGGCCACTCTGGCATACACTCGCAGAAAATTCCATTGAAATACATCGAGAACTTTTGTGGATATTGAGTGAATAGACAAACAGATACGAATGAATATATACACCTCTCCCAAGTTAGCTGGCAGATTTGATGATACAGCGATATCCCAAGAAAATGAGAAAAAGAGACGGATACAGAGAGGGAGAGAGAGACAGAGAGAGAGAGAGAGAGAGAGAGATGAGAACTTGATTAATAATTCTGCAGGGACTTCCTTCGACATTCCGAAGCTTGATGAGAAAATTAACAACATCAAGGCAACAGCGAATATTGCGTTACACAAGGGACAAAATACCAGATGAAATGGACTTTTGACACTCTCACACAGAAACGTTTAGAATCGAAAGACAGGAACATAATAATGTACCCCCCCCCCACACACACACACAAACGAGGGTGGAATATAGAATAGGTCGGTTTGACATAGGGGACTCAGATGCATACGTGTAGTCAACGACAAATATTGCCCCGGACTGGACATCATATGCTTTTTGAGAGTACGGGACGAACCCTGGGTCTGTTCAGAGAGACAGAGACTTATTGACTCTTCAGGCAAAGACGTAAAAAATCAAAAGAGATAGAGATTCCAGGTGGTTTGGTTTTTGATGGGATTAAATGTTGCGTAACAGACACAGACCTTGAACAAAATCAATTATGTACATCAACCCTTTGCTCAGCCTCAACGAAATATCAAAGATTTTAGAAGAGTGTATCATTTTGCATCCTGGTTCGGAAACGCAGGTGCATTTACATTCAAAATGACTTTGACAGACTTTGCAATTACTATCAATTACTTTCTCTCTAGAGGTACCGAAACGAGATTAATTGTAGCAAGACTGGATTCTTCAAATCCAGTATTCCAATTAGATTCATGTAACGGTAGTGTGATCGCCTCCTACTTTACGAAAAATTATAAATTCTATCTTAATGTAAATAGAAATAGGAAAGCACATCGTAGTAATCAAAAGAAAGATAAGGAGACTTTGCGAAATACATCTCGGTATTTCAAATACGAGGAAGTATGGAAAGAACATCGATGAAAAGTGAAAATAATGATACTACTTCTGTATGATATTCATTTTAGGCAAGACGTTGTAATATTTGTTTGGCAGGGTTTTTTGGGGGGTAGGGATATCAGAATTTCTCGGCAGCTATTCTATTATGTCTTGATCGGGTGTGTGGTAATTTGAAATGCCGCACCTTGGTCTACAGGCGGCATATGCGCTTACACTCCAACAACAAGACCCATCCTGCTGCCTCGGTCTGTGAGCAATTGGAACTGTCTTCCGCTGATCCGCGCGTTGAATCCGTGACCTTCCCGTTAACTGGACAAATTTAACTAATATTCTCATTTTCGAGCTCATATTACGTACACTTGGCTTGCGACCTGCGCGTTGAATCCTTGCCCCCCCCCCCCCCCCGCCCCAATCCGGTGAAGTAAGCGAATTTAACCAGCATTCCCATTTTGGGGGTCATGCTCCCCACATTTGGCCAGCTGATAGAATGATCCGAGTATAGCATATGTGCTGAATACTTCAACCGTTTTATTTTTCAATGTTGTTCTTTGGGCTTTCATTTTGACTCTGTTCGAAAGTGTTCCCACTCTATACCTCACCAAAGTAAATCGTACAATTCTCAAATCCCATAAAAGAAAAAAAGCTCTCAAATAATTTGAACGTCAATTTGATGAGCTAAGAAAGAATTGATTATACTTGGGGCAGATCCAGGACTTTTTACGATTACCTCCCTTTCATCATAGCTCTATATGAACTGAATTTCCTTCAGTTTTTAATTGTGTATGGCGTCGGTAGAGGTATGCGCTCTTCGAGTGCTTTCAAGAAACTTAAGTAATCTATCACACGCACGTTACAACATTTTACAAAGCGTGTATACGAACGATTCATTTTCTCGATTTATTCTTCTGAAGAAGGATGATACTTCAGTAAGAACTCCTCTTGGCAAAAATTCAAATTGATCGACTCACATAACAACAAACTAAAGCGAAATACCTCAGCAAGGACATTACTATGGCTTGTTCAGACAATACGTTGCCAATTTTAATTTACCAAATCATCAAAGAACTTACTCTTCACCAGTATCAATTGGTTGCAGCCCCAAAAGCTCCAAAACAAAAAGAAACCTTGCAAAAGAGAAGTGCAGATCGAGCATTAAATTTCCAATTTGAACAACTTCTCCAAAAAGGTTTCTCTGTTTCGGGCAATATCTATTTAAACGCATCACTCAAGTAAATGAGTAGTGGCCTTACACTGGCTGTGATTTCAGTTGTCCCTGCTTGGATCCCATGTATCACATTACCACTTTTAGCTTAAGCACTCTCAGCTCTTCCACTTGAATATAGCTTGTATGAAGCAGAATAAGATATCGACCTTAAATTCAGGACATTTATATAATCTGCATACATAGAAAAAGCGCTATGTGTGTGTGTATGCGTGTGTGTATAGGTGCATATATAAATGTATATATGTACGTATGTATATGTTTATATATATATATATGTATATATATATATGTATGTATATATATATATATATGTATATATGTATGTATATATATGTGTGTGTGTTTATATGCATATGAATTTATATGTATACATATATATATGTATATATATATATATTAAGAAACGGATGCATAATCTGACAGAAGGATTATAAATTGCGTTATACTACATTGAAACTTCATTTGAAATGATACCCTGTTATCATACGATGAATGCATCATTTGGCCTAGACAACTTAAATAGAATAAACAATTTTTAAAAATAGGGCAGCTGTAGGAATCGGATATTTCAATATAATACAACGCAACTTATATCCCTATGCATATACGTATCTCTCTATCTCTCTATCTCTTTCTCTTTCTCTCTCTCGCTCTCTCTCTCTCTCTCTCTCTATATATATATATATATATATATATATATATATGTGTGTGTGTGTGTGTGTGTGTGTGTGTGTAGAGAGAAAGAGTAGTACAGTAAAAAGTTGAGACAGAGCTAGGGTGTGTTGTGTACATGGAGTAGTTTATTCACAAAATCATTCCAAACATGTTTCGAAACGAAAAAGCATCATCTTCAGCGGAAAGGTCTGGCATCTTCAATAATGGTAAAGCAGTTGATGCTCATGTAAAATGGGACGTTTCATTTTAAGCCCATCTGCTGCAATGGGTCAGCAAACTGAATTGATAGGGATGGTTGTCTTGAGATTTGGTTTGATGGATTGTATGAGTAGGGTCAGGTCACCAAGAGACTGGTCGTTGTGGGGACATTTCGGCGGGGAGAGAAAATGGGTGATAAAATAAGGATATCACAACTGGGGATGATTGATGATGAAGGAATCTTGTTTTTAAAGAACCACTTGAGATAATATAGTGAGTAGTTTCATTGTACCATGATTAAATTTTTCTTATATTATTGTAGACACAGTTCGCGTTTCATGTTTATGAGTTTATTCATTTTATTCTCTTGATGTGAATATAATTTTCCCTTTCTGGGCAGGAAGGTGGGTGGGGGTATCCATAAGATTCTCATGATTTTTAGGGGGAGGGAGGGAGAGTTTCGTAATCTTTTGGATTATAGGTGTGTGTTAGTTAGGACATGTGAATAGTTCGTGTATTCTGCAGTGAAAGTGATAATCTTATGGGTTGAGTTAGGTGTCAGGTTATTTAATTTGATATTCAATCCATTTGGGTAAAGAGTTTGTAGAGGAGATATCCACATATTTCCACGATTCATGATTTCATGATGTATATATACATGTATATATGTATGTATACATGTGTATATATGTATGTATATATGTATATGTATATATGCATATATATATATGTGTGTATGTGAATACATACATAAACATATATGTATATATATCTATATGTATGTATATGTATATAGCTATGTATATGTATATATCTATGTATATGTTGAGACAGAGCTAGGGTGTGTTGTGTACATGGAGTAATTTATTCACAAATATATATATATATATATATATATATATATATATATATATATATATATATATATATATATATATATACATATATATATATTTATATACGTACATATATATGTACGTAAGTATATATATGCAGATATGTTTTGTGTATATAGATATGTATATGTGTATATATGTATATCTATACATATATATATATAAGTGTGTGTGTGTAGCTATATGTATATGTATGTGTAAGTGCACGTATATGTGAATATATACATGTGTATATATATATATATATATGTGTGTGTGTGTGTGTATATATTTATATATATATGCATATATGTATGGATATTTATGTATGTATACATGCATATGTATATATATATGTATGTATATATATATATATATATATATATATATATATATGTACATAGATATGAATATATACACATATATATACACACATCCCTATTCAACTATATATGTATATATATGTAAGTATATATATGTATAGATACATGTGTGTATATATATATATAGATATGTAGTTATAAATATATGTATACATATGCATGTGTATATATATTTATGTATATATATATATGTTTGTATATATGTATATGAATGTATATATGTACTTATGTGTATAGATGTATATAGATATATATGTATATATGTATATGTACGTACGCATATATATATATATATATATATATATATATATATATATATATATATATATATATATGTATGTATGTATGTGTGTGTGTGTGTATCTATATATATGTGTTATCAATCTATATAAATATGTGTGTGTATATATGAGATGAAGGTAAAATGCAGTTAAAATTATGAAATATTGGGTTTCAATATGTTAGCTAAACATTTTTTTTCAGAACTTAACGTCTGGACAAACAAACTGTCAAAGGAATGCATATACCTATAATAACTTCGTTGACATAGGTTTATAAACATATTAGGAAGTAAGTGCCTGAAATCACACAAAAATACTTAAATATTTCATGTGTTTAGTCTTTAAAACTGTAAAGCTTTTTAGTATATATATATGAATATATATATATATATATATATATATATATATATATATATATATATATATGAATATATATATATATATATATATATGTGTGTGTGTGTGTATGTGTGTGTGTGTGTGTGTGTGTATGTGTGTGTATTTATGTGATTTTCTGTCTGTGTAATTTGATGACGTTAGGTATTGCTAAGCAATTAGTATGACGTGAATGATTGCCCAGCAACAACTGAGAATGCCAATAGCCCTTTTTATTATTTATTCTGACTAGCATATACCCGTAAAATATGACAAGGTTGTTTATGTACGGATCGGAGCCTATAGCTATTTTTCAGGAAATTTAATTTTAATCATTCAAGTATCCTAATTTCATTTTTTCCAAGTCTCATCGCATTTCAAGCTGTTTTAATGCAAGATGATCAGATAAAAAGTTTCAAGAGTTTTATGACGTAATATTCATTATGTCATAATGAAATGGGAAATTAGCCAACGAGATGAGTTAATGCCAAACAAAAGAAGAAATTAATATGTATGGATAATCAGTTGTGACTCATTATTTCAATATTTCATATTTTCTATTTTTATCTTGAGTGATAAACAAACGAATATTGCAGTCAGATTTATGTGATTGAATTAGAATATTTTGAGTATTTTTTGTTTTTTGTTCTTCTGAGAATATGTAACATAAGATTTTGATTGTATATTTCACTAATCATTCACATCTTTCTGTCTGTCCAGTCAATTCCTTTTAATTTTTTTCTGATTAGACATATGATGAAATTAATTGAACGTCTATAAAATTGCTTAATTATTTTCTTGTTACTTATGGGGAATGTAGCAGAGTAGGTCCATTTTAGCCAATAGAGAGAGAAAATATCTATTATTCTGCACCTGGACGGCAATTATTTTGAAAGGGGAAAGGTAACAATTGTCGAGATTTCACCTCCGTCGGAGATTAACAGATAATGCCCAAACAAACCACCTTTTGAAATTAAGCAGGAAAAGTTTATAAGGAGAAAAAAATGACTTTTCGTTTAGCAGTCGAGATGTGACACTTTGGGGAAGAAAAAGCTAATCCAGGGTCCGGGACGAAGAGAAGGCTAAGTGAAATCAGAAACTAAAATCAAGCTATGAAAATCAATTCAAGCGCATGGAACAAGTGACCCTTAAATTGAGAATAAAAACTATTTCATCCTCTTACTTTTCCGATTCGATGAGCTCATTCAAACTTCTCAGCTGTCACTTGTGTAGAAACATCGCGCTTGACTCAATAAGATAGACAATGACACCGACAACGATCCAAGGACTGGATTTTGTTGATCACAAATGTTGAAGCCAACACGCATCAAGAATTTTGTCTTTCATTCATTTCTTTAGTGATGAGCTTACTACTTACTTAGTAACAAACGCCAGAAAGGTCTTTGTCGTATTTCTATCATTCTTTTTTGTACAAGAATCACATAACTTTCCTGCGTTAAAATCTTTTTCCATCTTGTTTTTATGTACATGTAACGATAATTTGCGCAAGTCACTTGCATTGTAAACATCTTCCAGAACAATTGCTCGTTGTATCAAAGGTTTGAGGTTAACCAGATCGATCGCATAGAAGAGTGCTCCCAATCAGTTATTATCTGAACAAGCCATTCAAGGAAGATGGGTATTTCACGCTTAACTAATTTTTATTTCAAGTAGCTTGTTGCAATTCTCTTCAGATCCCGATTAGCTTTGACGCGTCAAAATAGCTGATATGTATTGTGTTACAACGTTACTAAGTTAACTGGGTCGAATAGTGTCAAACCTTTGGAAGACAACTTCTCGGGGATTATGGTACAGCTGCGAAAAAAAAAAGGCCGAGAACAAAAACATGCATTTTGAAACCATGGGTGTAATCAGTGTGCGCAAAGAACAAAAAAGAAAACATTGTGTAGGAAAAATATAAGTCTGTTATTCTTCACATAAACAGAGAGAGAGATAGAGAGACTTGTTTTTGTTTTGTTGTTGTTTTTGTTGTCGTTGTTTTATAAAATACAAACGGTTAAGGTAAATCGAGGAATGTGCAGTTGACAAGCTTGGGTTCTAGAGGGAGAATGGCTCAATCGCTTCTCCAGTGCCTGGTCCGACCTCTACTCTTGCTATTTGGTCGCTACTGTCCCATCTGGGCTGGTCCAACCGAATAAATAACGTTTCATTCTTCTTAGGCCTGTCAGTCCAAATTATGGCCTCCCATCCAACAGAGGTCATGACGGCCCTTTTCTTTGTTTGAGAACACAGGCTACGAAACTTGCTACCAGTTGTTGTTATCAGAGTAGTCAAAGCTATTCTTAAGAGTCAGTTCGCAATAGAATAAAATATTAATGATAAATAAATGAATAATAATAATAAGGTATCCTGTGATATAAAAGACCTCGTTGCGTTTCTGTTTGTTGGTTTTTTGTTACGCTAAAGCAAACAGAAACAGAAGAAGGTGGTACTGCAAACACAGACACTAAATTGACTGTTGCTGGAAGAAGCTAGAAGTAAGCCTGTTAACCAGGAACGGGTTTACTGAAAGCAGACTTGTACTGCTACAAATAATGATGGTGATGGTAATGATGATTCAGATTCACTTTTTACCTACTTCTATTGTTTGGTTATTTCAAAAATATCAAGAAACAGAGAACACAAAGAGTTGTAGAAAATCGACAGAAAATACATATTGTTTGAGGTATGCGCTTTTTCCTTATATATATATATATATATATATATATATATATATATATATATATAATATACATGTGTGTGTGTGTGTGATTATAAACTGCATTATGTTATATAGAAATACATCAAAAATGATCAACTGTTATTACACGGTGAATGTACCATTTGGCTTAGACAATGCAAATAGAATAAACAATTAAAGAAAATGTAGCTATAGCAGGAATCGAACCTGCGACTGACAGGATAGCGGCTCCAACGTAGCATTGTTTTTACCATCTAAACAGACGCCGGTTATGCTAAGGCTCAAATATAGATATTTGCTCTATGTGTTTCTTTGTCACGTTGAAAAGGAACAAAAAGAGCAGATATTGACCGTAAATAAACTAGACGAGAATTAAGAGTCGAGACAGTGATTTGGGCCTTTGCACCACCGGCGGCTGTTTAGCTCAAAAGCGAGAACAACGCTACGTTTTCCAAAATAAAAACACAATTGACCCTCCTCCGGTATCAGAAAAATACTCACGGAAAATGCAGCAATCTGAGAGACGATTCTCATCTATTCCAAACAACCACAAATAATATAAAATCTCTTATGGAATTGTTGCCAACATTTTAAAATGCCTTTACGCAACAATACAACAAACAGCACATATATCAATTATAACAAAAAAACTTTACATACTTTGAACACAACCACATTTCACAACAAACGGAAGTGACATAGGTAACACTAGATATCAAATACAGGCAAAAATTGAAACTACGACTAACAACGAACCTTGAGAAAGACCAGCGACGGTCTGAAGTACTAGGAATACTCAAAACGACACATACAACACGATTTTTGGAAAATGCATACACTCCTTCAAACTAGACATTAAGGACAACATCCAAAAATTTAAGAAACTCACTAGAAAGTCACATCGACAAGCAATGTCGATACTGCTTCATGAAGCACACACACACACACACACACACACACACACACACATATATATATATATATATATATATATATAAAGAGTCTAAAACTAGTATCCAGCTCCCCAGTATCGACGACAACGAATGCTCAAGAAAGCCCACCCCTCTGACAGGCAAAACCAATAAAATACCCATAACTGCTGCTATTACTCCCAACAGGATATCTCACCGTACAACCATAGATTTCTCAGCAGAGAAAATACAGTCTGGACTCACCATTATGACCCAAAAGGAATCCCGTTTCTTGATTTCCATTGATGCTTCAAAAGCAAAACATTTGATGCTTTATTTTCTTCTGAAACCTGTCAACCCCTGAAATGTACACGCATGCTATTGAAGATGGGAACTCCTCCCGAAACATGTTAATTGATTCATTTGTGCATTAATTTAGCAACATATAAAGTCTCCATATACTTTTACTTTTTCTGTCCTATTGTTCATATATATATATATATATATATATATATAATTTTCACGGTACTATACTAGTATGAAATAAGTCACTGGAGGATTTGACCCAAGGGGTAGACAAGAAAAATTATTTGGCCGGGAGTAGAGGTTCCATCCTGAATTCCACAGTGGTTAGGCTCATTGTTTTTCAGAAGTAAGAGACGGGAAATTTCACTTCACGACAATGAATTACTTCTTTTGTGTAACAATAAGTCATGTATCTATGAAATGTGCAACGATGGAGAATATAAATCAATTGTAAGAGCAAATAAAGAGCCTTTTTACGATGCTTTCTCTGTCAATAAGCCACGCCTTTGCAAACTCTTCACCTGTCAGGCCTAACCCTAACCCAGTTCTTGCCACACCCCTGCAAACTCTCCAACTTCGGAGCCGGTCTTGGCTACAACAGCCCCTTTTGTTGACCCTTAGGTTAGCAGTTTCCACGCAATAAAATGATTTGTTGATTTTTTCCTGGAGTCCATCAACTGAACGATATCGGTTCATATTGTTCGAGTAGGGTGTAGGGGAAGTTTTATGGCTTATCTCAACAAGTTGTTGAAGAACGATAACTCTGCACTTGACAATTTAACCTCTTTATCTCTCGCGACTAACAGCGGATGTCTTGCGTTGTCCTTATCAGCCGGAAGCGTCAGTCCCACAAGAGACATTAATCCCATCACTTAAGATTCAAGATAAAAGAGAATAAAGAGGAACATCAAGTACGAAACTACAAGGGATAAGGGAGGATTAAATTGAAGGAATTTCAGCTTCAATTTAGAGTTTGGTGTGTGTGTGTGTGTGTGTATGTGTGTGTGTGTGTGTGTGTGTGTGTGTAGGTAAGCTAGCCATTGTTGGGATGCGTACCAAAAAACTGCACAATACTCATGGAGCACATATCTCTCTGAAAACGCTATACACAAATAAAACTGGATTAAGATGAATTATTGAAGAAACAAGGGAGACAAACTTAAATGTACAAATATTGAGTTAATTCCCTTGAATTCAAATCCTAACTTCGTTTTCAACCACATTTCCCGAGGAATAATAAAGATATCGGAGATAAACTCCTTGATCTGTGCCAAGATTTGACCACTCCTTGTGTAGCCCATGGCCCATCCTTCCACAAAATTTCAGTGAAATCAATACTGATCTTTTTTTATAAACTAACTGACTGACGAGTGAATACATATACCTCTTATAAGAGGTTTTACGAATATAATGGAATTTCTGATCATTTGGTGGACTTGTATAAATTTATTTCATACCTGGATCCGCTCTCATCAACCACTTAAGCTTTCAATAAGACAAAGAATCATAAAATATGACCGATTAAAATTAGAAAAATATATTGACAGGTAAATGGTTATGACGTTAATTTGGTGACTAGCTTGACAACCCCTTAGGTCAAAACTAAAATATTTCTGGAATTTCAAAATCATAATTTTTATTCTCATTATTTGCTGTTTATGAACAACCCTAACCCCGTACCCCAGGGAAAACCTTATTCCCTGAAATGTGCGATTAGAATATGGGGCCACGCAACAGAAGAATTGTCTCCACTGGACCCATCATGAAATCACTTGGGAGTCAAAGTTTATTATATTAAACTCCCATTCTCTCAAATCAACTTCCTAGCAGCTCAGAAGATGGATTCGACAAAAAGAGTTCAAGTCCTAGTCCTAGTATATGAAGTTTCATCCTCATCATCGTTTTAGCGTCCATCATTGGATATAGACCCTTCCCAGAGTTCGCCAGACATCTCTATCGTGGGCGTCGCGGAGCCAATATTTTACATAGCACTGTTTTACTCGTTTTGGGAGATACAGGGTACACGAGAAGGTAACGGTACGGAAATTTGACTCGGCGAGCCAAGTTCGAACTCCATCAAAGACAGTTTGCATTCAATTCACACCAATGCCCTTGAAAAAGACATGAATCCATCTCTCCTTCTCTGTAATATAATGTCAGCTGGAGTGAGTGACACCAATACGGGCACTTTTTCACATCACACAAACGGGCCAAGTAAGTTGTAATGTGATATGTTGCGCCCAAACAGAGATGGGTGGAACCGAAGCCAGTGTAAGAGAACTACTTGCTTCACTCCCCCGGTCTTCTCGAGTGACAACAATAGAGATCATTGTTCAACGACGAACAGAGAGGAAGGACACTTGTTGACAATGACACGATTATTTCTAACCAGACACAGTTCACAAATGACTAAGTATACACAGCCAGGTTAGCTATTACCCTCACCAACCCGACCTTTTCAGAGTCCCAGTTTTCCTAATAACACGTTTACACAAACCTTGGACTCTCCACAAATTACACTACTTTGAGGAATTCGATAAAGTGTCACGTCTGCAAACGTTAGTTTTCTTTTAAGATTGGATCAGAGACTAGCTGAGTCCAACATGTCGTTCCAGTGGCACAAAAATCGATTTTCAAAGAAATGTAAAAGCGTTCTTAGAGACAGCACAGTCAAGCACTTTTCTGGGCCCAAATATCTGTTTGGGTTTGAAGAATCCCCAACAATTTGTATCTTTGATTAGAAGCCGTCAATCAAAACTGTCATAATACGTTTCTTAAGTATTCAAATTAGTCTGGCTGCCTGGCTGGGTATGTATGCATATATCACACATACTGACCGGGCCAATGGAGCTAAAGGGATGAAAATGAAAACATTGTCATTATCATGTCTACAAATCGTTTTCAGTGAAATCTTTTTTTAGAGGGGGTTCAGTTTGCAATTTATGTTTTTGCTAAACTGATCCCTTAGCTTATGCCTACTTTTTTTTCAATCTAGCCTTTCTTCAGTGATCACTGCCGAACAAAGGGCGAGAGGAGTGACTTTTTCATTGATCACCTCTTTATCTATTTTTGTAATTGGTTACCCCAAACACGGCGTGCTGCCAAAAGAAGTTGGCTGCCTGACAGATTCTATTCAGTGACTAACTAGACCTGTTTTTGTTTTTGTTTTCTTTTCGCATGTTTGTAATTATTTTAAACTGTCAGTGTGTCTGTCTCATAACAAACGGATAGAGAGTAAGGGTGCTACGAACACACGAACACAAAATGCTGTTCTGCTGTGCGTACATGAGTTAGTTTACTGGCTGCTGATAATATGATAACAACTACGACTGTTACTGTTGTTAATGGGTTAATTTCTTTCTTTTTGTACTGACAATGAATACAGAAATTTTAGTCAATAATAGCTTGCGTTGACATTTCAAATTACTGTGTAAAACATTCTGATGCAGAATCAGTTTAGGGTTTACTGCTTAAAAGCAACGGGCATTTACTAGTTAAGAACAAGACTGGCTACTGCAGGTTCAAACTCCACGCTAAGTTTATCCTGACTGAAGATGATTACAGCAATTTTTGTATTGCACATATAATAGATATACAAATCATTAAAAAATATTTTTTTGAATGAATATATTTACTTATTAGAATGAAATAAGTCTGTAAGTATCTGTATGATAAATTTTCGTCAACATTTAAGACATATCAATTTGGATTGATCAATGAGCCAGCCCCTTGCCAACATTTGGTCGTGTGTTCAAATCACGAAAGGGCAATGTGTATTTTTACAAATCAGTTAACACCCCCAATTTTGGCGAGGATTATTCTTGTTATGGTAAGGAAATCTAGCAGGAATCTCCCCTGCTTTGCATAGGCAATGCCATTCTTGAAATGACGAAATTGATTCATTCTTAGACAAATCCCAGAGGAATTTTCAAGTGCATTGTTTTCGATTTTAGGTACAAAAATTATTTGAGAACATGACTATTTAGTCACTTAATAAGAACCCATGATGCAACTAACGACTTTTGGCAGCTTGTTGTGTTGGGGTGATCAATTACAATTGGAAATAGAGGTGATCAATCAATTATTCACCTCCTTCGCCTTTTGCTGAAGTGATCATTAAAAAAGTTTGAACTTTCAAAAGCAAGCGTGAACACGAACTGAAGGACAAATTTAGTATAAAATTATATTGTAAAATTAACCCCCCCCCCCAAAAAATCTATATTAATGGAATTCTTGAAAAAGAAAGCAAAAAGTCGTTCCTTCTAGACGTTTAATCTACACGTTTAAGTTTTCAGTCTTGTAGGTCCATTTGGGTGGCCTGTACGACACACATATACATAGCCAGCCGGATAGACCAAGTTAAAAACTAAAGAAACCTATACTAACAGTTTTACGTCTCTGTGTATCTGACGACCAGGCTTTGGAATGCCCTCGATATTCTATCTCAGTCCTTCTGCAACAGGTGCAAATCCAAATGAGATGAAGAGGCAAAATGCAATAGAATTTCTTTTCAAACATCAATAAAAATAAGAAATTATAAGTAAAAACCCAAATAATCCCAAGTAATCTCAATTTAACCTAAAAAACAAAATTGTATGATTTTGTTTTCCATTGATATATATATAATATGTCGTCTGTCTTTTTCTACAAGATATTTTCATTTATACACTCAGGGGCAAATTTCTTCGATTATTTCTCTTACTTGACTCGTTTGACAATTTTAGTGCAAAGACGCTACGATTCAAATGTAAGTGAAAAATACCGGATCACATTCAATTTCTTTTGCACCTTTATATTTGCAAAAAAAATTATTTGGACTTCGACTCAAAATCGTGGAAATACCCCAGAGTGGATCCTACCCAATGAAGTGTATTTATGAGTAAAGCTCACTATGGGGTTTGAGTTATAAAGCTTATCTTACTATCTGTTGATACCTTGTTTGAATGATACTGGTTGCTACTAAAATATAGCCTTGATGGCTTGATGGATTACTTGTAGAATCGGATCCCTCCGATTGCACGGTCTATCAGATGTGGGGATCATGTAGAGAGCCTTCCCGTGGCGATCCCTGTTAATCCTTCTAGGAGGAGACCAATCTCTACACCACATTATATGATGCAAGTCAAAAGAGCATAGGGGCAAAAAAGCCACCCCCTCCTGAACTCTCCGACCGGCTTGGTTGCATTATAAGAGTGACAAGATATGTATGAATGAAACACAAATGTAATGTATTTTATAATTGATCGTAGAACTTAAAGAGGCTTCATAAAGCGTTTTTTTTTTAAATTTTGACAACTCTGATTGCCAACCAGTCTGAATAAAAACGAGCTCAGTCAAGCTATCTCTCTCACCTTTGACTCACCCATGATGAAATCATACGTGTCACCCCGGCGACTCTACACAGTGTTATGGCAGAAGATAGAGGCAATTCAAATTTATTCCCAAGGGTCCAGGATTGTATTCAAATAATATCTGCTTTAAATTGTTCCTTTCTCGTATATATGATGATATCATGTTTAAAACTTTAGATTGTTTAAACGGACAGAAAGGAGCAATGATAAAAGAGGACTGAGGCAAAATGCCGACCAGAACAAATTAATCTTATCAAAATAAGGAAACTAAATTTTGCACGAGCCGAAATACTTGCAGCGATGATCGGAAAACGAAGACATGTGCCCCAGGTGGGATTTGAACCCACATCCATTACCATGGGAGCTCATACGTAGGGTTGGTCTGTGATGACCGATGGAGCCTCCGAAACTTTGACAGTAAACAAAGGTTGAAATACTACCCTCAACTCATTCCTCCTATTCTCCGATCGTGTCCTGTGACTTACAGAACTCTGGGAATTCATGTATTTCTACGTATATATTAGCGTTCTATGTTGACAGCATGGTAAGTATGGATATAATTAATAATTCGACAAAGTGAACGTGGAAAGACAGCTTTTGGAACTAAATTTTGCTCGAACCGAAATATTTACAGTATTGAGTGAAACAACGGTAATGACCAGGAAATAAAGAAATAGAGAGAGAGGCACTATATAATTTGAAACTCTTTTGAAATGATTTATTTCATATGACCGAAACTTTTTACACGGAGAATGAGTCACTCGGCCTAGATAGCATAAATAGTAAACTCTACCGATAGGGTAGCTGCTAAAACGTAGCCTTGCTCTTAACTATTGAGCTAAACAGCCCGACGGAAAAGCGAAGGCCCAAATAACTGCTTTGTCCCCGCTCTTCTCAATTATCTATTTACTGTCCATGTCTGCACTTGTTGTTTCTAACGCGGACAATCATCGATCGCAGGTTCAATTCCTGTAGCAGACCCATTTAAAAAAATCATTCTAATCACGCTGTCTGGGCCAAGTGACTCATTTTCAATAACCGAAGATCATTTCAAATAGAGTGTCAAATAACATAATGCTTTCATAAGTGTACTGTTGCATTATATATCCATTCCTTTATATTTATATATATATATATATATATATATATATATATATATATATATATATATATATATATATATATAATTGGAATGATTAACTGTTAAATCCGGGAAGTGTTTGTTTATAAGAGTATAATAACAGTATTTAGGTCGTGATATTTTTCCCAATATCAACAGTTTTAGTGCTTGATGACTTAATATAGTAAAACCTGAGATTTAAGATAGATTCTGTCAGAACAAACAAAGTAAAAGACTGATCCAGTATTTCGATGTATGTCTAATTCAGGAGAATGGATTGATCTCTCCCTTATTTTGGTTAGATGAAAAAAAGTGTTTCTTAGCCAAAACGGAATTGGTATATTATTTTCTTCATGTCTCATTTTTTTCATTTTTTTTTTTTTTTTTGCTGTGATGGGGGATATCGTGTTGATGTGGTGGTAGCAAAGATTATATGGAACGGAGAGGTTAGTAAGTGTATTTTGTTGTGTGAATCATGAAGGGTGAGGTTCGTTATTGTACTGTCAAGATATACGGTACGTGGATGTTCTGTTAGATTGTTTTCTGATTTTTACTATGATTATTTTTTTATGCTTTCAATATTTTAGTGTTCAGTTAATTAATTTCAAACCATAATTATAATTAATCATTTTTTAATTATTTTTTTATATTTTTGATATCGGTGTATGTCCCCCTGCTGTGATCGTCGTAGAGTTGGTCTTTTCGGGGGACTATATTATTATCATTTTTGTAACGTCTTGATGTAAGTTTGGGTATTAAACAATATTTGAATCGAATTAGTTGTAGTCATTCGGGGAAGAGTGTGAATTTGTATTAGGTTGGTGGTTAGCTGCCTAGGTGTCAGTGATTCGTGTTTTAGTTCAATTAATGGTAATATTAAGCCGTTAAATTATGGTCGTGTGTGTGTATGTGTGGCAACGAGAATAAAGATCTCCCCCCTCACCCCATCTCTCTCTCTCTCACACACTCACACACACACACACACTCTCTCTTGCAAATCAAGCGAAACCTGTAATTGTCGGTGTTCTCCGCTAATCGAGAGTGTTGTAGGGTTAGATAGACAGAGGCAATTGTTAGTAAAGCTCGCTTCCAGTATGCCAGGCTAGTCGAAACTTCGTTCTGCCAACAGAACCAGGTAGCCCCCCTCAAAGTCACCAATCTCACTACTGATAGGGCCCAACGTTGCTCAACTTCGGTGATCTTACGAGAACCGGTGTATCCAACATGATTTGGGCCTCAGCCTCAGGGAGAGGTTCCTTAATCTTTCTCCTTGTGCTAAGTGCTTTGCGGCGAAACATTGAGTGCCATTTTTAGAAGTCTTTGGATCAAACCACAGCCTATGGAACCATGATCATTCTCCCTCTGTCATAATTGTCTGCTTCTATGGTCCTTCCCTCGTAATGGCAATATCGACAAGACGATTACTTATGGTCAACCCAAAGTTCTGGTTCGAAAGAAGGGAGAAAGTCGATGGATAGGAATAACCAACAGGTTACAAATGAAATCGACAAAGGATTTTTTTTAAAGAACATAACTGGCTGCTGCATGGCCAAACACAACTCTTATTTCTATTCATGTGTTGAACATAGAAGATTAAAGACGTAATTCTTCACAGATGGCATTTCCAATATTTTTTCAAAATATTGGTAATGCAATAAAAGAGGTGACCGGGAAGGAATGGGAATAAGCATAGGTGAAGGATATCTAAACTATTTGAGATTAGCTGATATCATTCTCATGATGCCTGAATCACAGAACATGTTGACTGATCTAAATAGGAAAAATGACAACGAAGGCTAACTGATGAATAGAACCAAGACAATTGTAGTGTTCAACGAGGAAGTTCTCCAAAAGACCATGAAATTGAGGACAATGATCTAAAAGAGGTTGACGAATATATTTTCCAAGAACTGATGAAAAAAAAACTACACAGAGGCCGTGAAAGCGAAATAAAACGACGCATTACAATCGGCTGAAAATCATAGGCATATCGAAAAGCAACTCACCAATGTCCTAAAGCGTGAAGTATACAATGAATGCATACTAGCGATGACCCACAGATGCAAAACATGAAAACCGAATTTGAATCGTGGAGAGAGCTATAGAAAGAGCAATGCTAGGGATAACTCTAACAGATAGGAAGGGATCAACATGAATTTGAGGGCAGAAGAATTGAGTAGAGGATATTATCCAAATTATAAAACAACAAAAATGGGAGGGAGACGCCAAGAATGAAAGACAACAGATGGACCAAAAATCCAATTGATTTGGTGCCCACAGGACAGTAAACACAGTAGGAAAATACCGGGTACAAGATGGAGGAATGGTTTGCCAGTAAGACAAAGCAGTGGTTTACCGAAATCAGGATCGTCATAGAAGGAAATAAGAAAAGGCTTTTGTCCAGCAGCGGACTGATGATGATGATGATGATGATGATGATGATGATGATGATGATGATGATGATGATGATGATGATGATGATGATGATGATGATGATGATGATGATGATGATACATCTAACAATTAGTATTAAAATTTGACCTTAGACTCAAGACATTAACTGAATTTCTAGTCGACAAGAAAATGAAAATGCAGCTTGATCTTCGTTCTCCTTTTTAGGCTTCCGTACTTAAAAATTATGGACGTTGGCTTTTGATGGACAAACGAAAAATCCCTGCGTTGGGAATCAGGCCCGCACGAAGGAAATATGCGATAGATGATGAAGAAGAATGACGAAATTGAAGAAAGGGAAGCTAAGGTAATACGGTCAGGTTTAAAAGTCACAGAAGAAAATTTAAAATTCTGGCTAAAAAAAAAGTCAGTGGAAAAAAGTTAAATTTAATCTATAGTAATAAAACAAAAAAATATTCAAAGAAGCAAATAATCTAGTTCTTCTGTCGAGCACCACACAAGTTGTGAAGACATTATTTTCGTTTGATTTATTTTTACAGAAATAAAACAAGTTCTATATACTGTCCGTTCAGACAAAGATTTGATCTTTTTCTTTTTCTTTCTGCTTTTACGTAACACATTCGAAAAATTTATCATGCGTTCACTGACGTTTTTTCCGGTGACAATTTCTCCTTTAGTCGAATTGAGAATAAGTTAGTACAAAGAAAAGCCGCCAAGAACGATAAAAAAAAATTCAAGAATGGCGTGTTTAAAGAAAAGAGGTATTAAGGAGGAGAAAGAAAAGAAAAGTTGTGAATGAGAGATAGAAGTGAAGAGCAAATGAGAGAAAGAGAGAAGTAGAAAAAGAGGAAGAGGTGAGGTCATAAGGCCGCATACCTTGCAATTCAACTTCTTACCTTCTCCAACCCTCCCACGCCCTAAATAGTACAGTCTTCTTGTCATTGGAAGTTAAGTTGCCTACTGACCTACATTGGCGGTTATTGTACCCTCCAACCTTCCACCAACCCACCAGCCGCAGAAATAAATCAAGTCTCACCTGGATTAATACAAATACAGTTTTCGACTTACGACCCCTGAAGATACGCACTTCCAGAGATACGAATCAAATTTCCTACTAGGAAATGTCCTGGTGGAAATTGACTTTCAGAAGCCAAGTGAGTCATTTAAATGTTCTACTCAGTAATTACCTCTGTCAACGAAGTTGGAAGAGATATGTTAATAAATTCATTCGTGTCAGTCTTGCCGTCTATCTATTTGTCCGCAAGATATCCTCAAAAGTTCTGTAATCAATTCAAAAATCAGCTACCGAAGAATTGATTTGATGTTAGGGCTATATAGCTTGAATTACACAGTAACTTGAAGAATGCGTAAAAATCCGGGTTATTTGCAACTTAATAATTAGTATTCACTACCATAATTATGCTATCTTTCAAGAGAGATAGATGTTAAATACTACTTTGTCTCCCTCATTCATTTATTCACAAGTGCGTAAAATCCAGGTGTAATCAGGATTTTAAATCTATTAAGTAAATTCTTTAAATGTTGATTCTAGTCACATCAGATCGCACTGCTTTTCTCTCAAAAATGAACCGAGGGCGGGATCGGTGGGATGCAGCCGATGTATCGCACCGGAGCCCAGGGAGTCGAGGACCCGAGAATTTCTTGGATAGAGTTAAGAATCAAAAAGTCAATACGATGTATCCATTAATAAGACAGGTTAACTATCGTTCCCTGGAGAGCTAATAAAGTAAGACGTGCTAAAAGTATTACAAACGGAGTTGCGAGAGGACGATGGTGCTTATGCAGTGTGTGTATGTGTGTGTGTGTGTGTGTGTGTGTGTGTGTGTGTGTGTGTGTGTGTGTGTGTTTCGGGGATTGGGCGAAAACAGCTTTGCACCTCCTTAGAGAATTTCTCTCGGAGGCCTTGCCCGATGGGTCTCAGGGTAGTCTAATATAACATGAAACTTATGGTTTATTAATGCATTTTGAGGGACTTATTTGGCAATAATAACAAATTTGCATCAAATAACCACAGAAAGATAAAAAGGTCACACCAAATAGACTGCAATTTCACTTTCAAAGTCTGCTTTTCCGAATGCTCATTATTAGTCTTTTTCCCTACCCCTGGTGATTATAAGTTGATGTATTTGAAGAAGATGAGGACTAATCGCCCAAAATACTTCGCGAAGTATGTGGCCAGGCCACACCGTTTAGTGCCATTATGTCAGCTAAAATGGCGGGTATGTTGACTTGTTCCTTAGCAACTCCAGAGACTGTAAGAGACAAAAATGCCCTTCCCACGGAGCAGAGAACACGTGATGACATTGTTCCTCGAGTAGGGGTGGGCGTGGGTAGGGACTAAATTTATTCCCTATTTGCAGATAAATGTATATTTATTTAGGATACAACAACGAATTGGCGGAAGAAAGAAATGACACACAATTGGCCAATTATCTATCCCTATTGTCAGACAGGGACACACAAAAGTACGTCCAGACATCAATACACACGTTTACATGAATGTGCATATATACATACGTGAACACTCCTGAATCTACACAGATGGAGTTTTGGCATATTATGACCACCAGACTGAAGTAAATGTATCAAAACTATTCGTGATAATAAAAAAAACTTTAATTTCAAAATTTCAATTACAGTCAATCCATGTGTGCATACGTGCGTGCGTGGGTGTTCACAGATAGGGGTTAGGGTGAAAAGTTACAAGATGAAGTAGAAATTCCTAGAAAATTTTTTAATAACTAAATGCTGTCCTCCTAAAATACCATGATATTATGTGTGTTGTTATCAATTTTCGGACTATTTTTCTCGTCAATATGTTTATTAATTCACAACATTTTGGCCGTGTAGCCTCCGACCTTCATCAAGTGTTTTTGGTTCCAAAATGTGGAATCTCCTCCTACAACGCATGCGTGTATTCTATGAGGTGATTCCACATTCTAGAATATCTACACTATGATAAATACAACCCGTCTAACATAATTTAGACATGAATGTCTTCGTTTAAATACCTTGCTCAATTTGAAGGTATAATAAAACATGATATTTTTCTGCAAACTTCTAATGACATAAAGTGTGCAGTCAGCGTGAAAAAAAATCATTTGTTGAGACAGCAATGTGTGCCAGAAACAGTTTTATATAATCGCTTGATGGGAAAACCATTCATCAAAAAAAAAAAAAGAAAAAAAAGACGTGAAAGTTTTTCATTCTGCAAGTCAGTCACCGAACTAGTCCAGTGTATTCGTCGCATATTAATTCATTAGATTAAAAGAAGTAGAATCCGCGCGTTAAATCAAGAAAGCGTGCAAACCTGGGCCTAACCTCATTTCAAGTTCGTATTTATTGATCATTGTTTTTCTGAGTCGTGATAAATCGATAAAAACTTGAAATTTGTTGAAATCTGCATCTAAAACAAGCCTGAAATTCAGACTCCCTCATACTAAAAAAGAGTTATGTCTAGCTCCAAATGACCAAAATCAGGGCATTTTGTTTCGGTATGTCAACCAGTCAGTCAGTCAGTCATTTATTCAGTCTTTAAGTCGGTGGGGGGTGTAATCTATACTGAAGAAGCCGGGCAGAGTCGATGATTGATTATTACAATCGAAAGCTTTCATACCTTATTTCTAACGTCAAAAGATTTCATTGAATTGTTTCTGGTACACTCTCTCTACGAATGATCATTTGTCCTTGTCGTATATCCGACGAAGAGACAACGCCTCATTTTATCTTATATATATTTATTGTGAAGTTAGAATCCTGCTTGTTCATTGGTATCCCTTGCTGCTTTTCGAAGGGAGAGAAGAGCAAAGGGGTTTTTTCCAGGGCGTATATTCGGAATATATCTCAGTGGCAACCCTATTACCAGCGAATAATACCATTTTTTTTTTCATGTGAACATTGTTAGGTTCGCATAGAACAATTGCACTGCACCATTATCCTGAATCGACTCTAAGGTTCCAACTTTCAAATACCTCGACCTCAGTGAGAAGTACTGATCCAGGGGAGAGCAGTTTGCAAGATTAGCTTGTTAACCACAACATTACGAGTGAGGATATTGAACTATGCAATAAAATCAATTTCAGTATATGAATCAATTCAATTTGCAGTCGGCTGCAAAAAGGTCAAATCTAGAAACTATAATTAGGGAGCTAAATAGCGCTAATCTAAGCCATGTCCTGTTTGGTATGTATTAGGATGAGTGACTGTCGGAGGATTGCAGGTGTTTTAATCATTATATTCACGGGGCACAATTTTGCAGATGTGGGAATTCTATGGTGGTTTGTATAATCAATCGCTCGTGCATACTAAAGTACAAAATTAAAATGAGTGACTGTCTTACATTAAATTCTCGTCTCAGCGCAAAGCAGATTCAGCCCGACGCTGCTGATCAGAGCCACGCCCAGTTTGAGTCAGAAATCCAGAGGAAAACAATCGTTGTACTCTCATTTAGTTTCTTATATAGGATCAAGACGCTTCCTATTTAATATTAATTCTTCTCGTACCTTTCACCCATTCTCGCCTGTCTCATTACCCACCCTTGCAATGTAAGGAAGGAACAAAGGTATTAATAGAAGAAGCGTCTCATGTTGCTTGAATGGGAGCAAAAAAGACTCGACTTTTACTAGAACAGTCATTCATCACATCTCCTTCACAAATATGAAGCCTCAAAATTATGTTATAGTCATGGTAGGCTACGGGAATATAGACAGATAGCTTAAGTGATAAATAAAAATAATCGCATGTATTAGTTTGATTTGTCTTTGCATGTTATTGCGGTTAAAATACTTAAGTTATATACTGGGTAATGTATTACATTAAGCAAATAATATACTTCAATTGCAGAAATAAATATAAGCAAGAGTAATGATGATATCTTAGTCGTCATCACCGGTTTCAACGAGTCAAGTTGATCCTAAACAATTAAATTGACAATTACGTATTTAAAGAGAAAGAAGGATATCGTAAAAGCTGAAGAAAATAGAGGATCGAATGCGCAGTTGAAGATTTTCATAAGACAGATGACTCGAAGGGCCACACCCGGTGATTGATCTTGCTTTCTGGGTTCCATAGATCAGGACAACACAAATGCACCAATTCGCGCTTAAACATGCATTCAAACGTAAACACGTATATTTTCACGTGTACAAGGGAACATAGATATGCGTATATAAACATAATGTTTAAATGCGTGTATGTGTATGCGATATCTAATATCATATGGATATCATTTGCATGAAGTTACAGCCTAATTGCGTTGCATATACTGGTTCTTGTATGATCATCAAAGTTAATCAAGCTCGTAACAAGATAAGTGACTGATTGGAATATCAGGTTCTGTGAACAGTTGAGAATCACGTCGGTATCCGCCCCCGTGGTGATCCCCTTAAGCTTCTTGAGAGAAAAATGATCTTTAAACTACGCTCAACAAACCCAACCCAAACTACCCCCCACCCCCGCCACCCACGAAGCGTCTGATTGGTCTGGCTGCGAGCGACAAAAAATGAATGAATGAAAGTTTGCATCAAGTGTCTCAAACAATGATTATGGTTTTAGGTCTCTGACTTACAACAATTTAAACCAATGCATATGACGATTTCCGTACATTATTTTTTCGAAAAGATTATTGTTCATCCCTTTTATTTGCCAATAATCCGTATATGGGATATAAT
Organism: Thysanoteuthis rhombus; assembly: GCA_963457665.1. Classification (NCBI taxonomy): domain Eukaryota; kingdom Metazoa; phylum Mollusca; class Cephalopoda; order Oegopsida; family Thysanoteuthidae; genus Thysanoteuthis; species Thysanoteuthis major. The sequence goes on from OY735223.1 coordinate 6,494,103, forward strand.
ATTGTGAAAGGGAAGTCATTTTCATCTGCAATTTTTGGTTTCTCATTATCAATACACTTCGTATAAGATCCACACATTTTAACAGTAAATTCGTCATACCGGCACCCTCGAACCTATGTGGGTGCTGTAATAAGGAGGTTCTAATGCATTTCATTTTAGCTCTCCATTCCGGCAGAGGCCATCATCACAGACTGCAAACACACACATCTAACACCAAAGACCTCTAATTTGGAGACGTAATTAATTTTGATGTGTGCCATGCTTTCAGTAGGGTTTCATTGTCGGTTGTACTGTCTGTTAAACAGTCGCATCGAGATTATATAAAATGACCAGGCGAGGGCTGGACAAAAGCTCTGGTTTAAAATGTTAGATGAGCAATCGTACATATACAAAAAACATGGAAGAATATTTGCTTGGGAAAAGCATGCCAAGACCATAACGAAAGCATAACCAGGTTTTATATGTTTCATAATCAGGCGTAGACCGGTAGTGGGACAGAGAGTAAAAAAATCCTCTTAAAAACATCTAGATGAATAAATTTGATAAATAAATGAAACAAATAATCCTGAGTATGAAAAATGCAAACTTTCACCAGGAAACGTTGACGAGCGTGTGATACACTAAGAAGCAAATAGGTCTCTTGACGGCTGCGTGCAGTTCTGACGTTTAAGGGGATTATCAAATTGCCGGGACTTTTTTCAGTTTGTTCATTTGTTATAAGCAATAAATATCACAACTTACAAGTTTAAGAAATGTATACTATATAAAAACTTAGTATTTACTCTCAAGTTAACGGTGCGAACCATTGTCAATTCAAACGAAGTTCTTAATCTTACTACATTGGTCATCAACTATAACCCCCATGAATATTTTCATTTGGACCCCATCCCGCTCAATATCCTGGATCCGACCCAGACAAGAAAGAGGATCTAACCAAATTGTATTAATACTGGTATAATTTCCCAATTAGGAAGGGAAAATCTACAAATGATTGAGAGAAAGAGGGAGAAGGTCAAGACAGAATATACGCAAAAAGATAAGAAAGATGAGAGAATCAGGAAAAAGAAGTAGAGGAAAAGTAGGTGAGAGAGAAGATTGTGTAGCGGCTAGAACCATTATAAGGATATTCACAAAGCTTAGCCAAATCACACTCTATCGAATGAGAGAAAAGATTGATAGTAAGACTGTATAGCGCCAGTCGTTCATGTAGTTTCAACAGGACCAAATCTAACATTGCAAAATCCAAATGTATAATATTTTGGGGAGGAAACTGACATTCCTTAATTTTTCTATCATTTTTAAACAAATCTAAAAAAAATCATGAGGCTTAATTTAGTGTAAAGCTCTCTATGGAC
>OY735223.1:6500457-6505457 GCA_963457665.1 Thysanoteuthis rhombus
TACACAGTGGTTGGAAGCAGGACGGACGAAATGAACGCAAACATTACGTAAGCCAATTGTTTTATGATACTAATTAGGAAGTGCGAGTAGCCAAACGGTTAGTGCCACGGAAAATGGAATCGGTTAAGCAGAGTCCAAACTGTAGCTGAGACAGTGTGTTCACTTTGCATTGATGCCTTTGGGGAAGGTATGAATCCATCTCTTCTCCGCCCATCTACTGATAGATAAGAGCATACTGTGTTCTTTAGCTATGGTCAGCACTCAGTCTAGGAAATGAACAACTCTTGAATCAATCTGAAGAAGGATGGGCTCTTGAAACAATCCAGAAATTATCTGTGGTGTCCCAAACTTCCTGCACTGTTTCAGGGATATCAAAATAGTCAAGCTTAAGCTAACTAGGATAAAATTGGGCTAGGAAGATTATGTTGCACCAGTTCACCAAAAGGGAAGGGTCTGTAAGCTTTGAAAAACAGCATTCAAAGTGTTTTCCTGGTCTCAAATATGCAGCTACAGCCAAAGGGTATTTGTTTCATGCTACGGTAGGCACCCCCTCTATCGACCAAATGTAGATGATTAACTCACGTGTAGGAGTGTCTCATGTTCATACTTGTCTATGCATGAGTGCGTGTGCTACCAATTAAGATACAAAACTATCTACATAGATTTTTTCAGTTTTTAAGTTGTTCTGTCTGAATGGTTATGTGTCACGCGCACAGGCCGTACCCTTGGAGCCAGAGGGGTTAAAATGAAAACATTTTCTCTTTATTGTGTTTCCAAAATTCCCCCCCCCCATACACACAATAGGTTTTCAGTGGGGAGTTTCAATTAATGATAAATTGGTCCTCAGTTTGTGCGCGCTTGCGTCCATACTTGTAAATACGGAAGAATTGATTAAATTTTCGGGCTGGGCTGATCCAGGAATTCGTGTTCGATTGAGAGGTATTTATTTATCATTATTCTGCCAAACATTTCAGGAAAAGAAGGTAGCTTTACATTTAAAGAAGGTATCTCAATACTTGTACATTTACAGTTTACTTCTTTGCGATTTTTTCAAATACATTTTATTCATACATGTCTGCGCATAAAATATCTCTAAAAAGTTCTCAGCGATGGGCTAACGAAGAATTGAATAAATTTTGGGTCAGATTCATGATTTTTTAAAACGATTACCTGATACTTAGCAGTATAAGAACCAATTTTCAACCAGTTTTATTGAAAAAAAAATCCTGGGCAAATGTATGCGCTCTCTGGATGCTCCCAAGTTGTGAAGGTTTGAGAACCTATGTGTGCGAATGTATCTTATATCTATGTATATGTGCTTGTCTGAAAACGTACTCGCTTATATCTGGGTATTTTGTCTACGTAAGCGTTTTTCCGTGTATGTATGTTTGATCGCATACTTAAACAGGCGCATATTTAATGGCCAGAGAATTGTATAAAAACAAAAAGGCCCCAAAATCATGTTCAACCTTGCATGAAATTCATCGTCAAATTCGTTGCCAGAAGCAAAAGGCAGAGGAAATGTGGGAAATTGAGTTTGGGAAAAAACAGGGGATGTGGGGTGGGTATCATACTTCCTTAGACGTTTTTCAGTCATTTACCGGCTTCGAGAAACCTCCCCCCCCCCGAATGTGCCAACACTGGAAAGTTAATTTCCTAATATCTCAAAAATTAATGCCTGTCATTTATGTGATTCAATGAATTTGTTGCACATGCGCATTGTGATCCAAACAATTCGTTACAAGGGAGACAAACATTATCATTAATAACGTTCATCTCTCCCTCTCTCTCTCTCTCTCTCTCTCTCTCTCTCTCTCTCTCTCTCTCTCCCTCCCTCTGTCTCTATACATATATATGTGTGTGTGTATAGAGAGAGAGGGTGAGAGCAAGAGAGCGAGAGAACACGGTCAGATGTACGAACAGCTTGTGATAGATAGATAGATAGATAGATAGATAGATAGATAATGGACAGAGTGAGATAGAGAGATGTGAACAGAGAAAGATATAAACGAACTGAGATAAATAGATTGATAGCTAGATAAATAGAGAAGAATGATTATCACGATGAGGAGTTGAAACCAGGAGTAATTGCCGTTTCCCAATACAATTCTAACCCGTCGCATCCGTATTTTCCCTAGATTCTTTCTTGATGTGGTGATGTGCCAAGTTCACCCTGTCAAATAAATGACTTCAAAGGTGGGGTCCACTTCAATATCACGATCCCCAGAATGTTATGTTAGTCTTAGATTAGTCTTACACCATCAATTGCCAAGTTCTCGCCAAACCAATGTCGCTTTTGGAATATTCCTGGCTTCTGCCAAGTTTCTTCCTCCTAGGAATTACCTGTTGTCTGAGTTGAAGCAGGAATTGCATGGTTACTTTCACAGCTACTGGTTTTCAAGTAGTTATAGTCATTATCTTTATGAAACAGTTTTGTTGCAATGAACACTGTGGATACGTATTTAAAGTCCTGGCGCTGTAGTAGAGCCCCGTAGGAAATTTTGAGTTGACAAATGTAACCGATTGGACATACTGGAGGGACCTTAAAATGATTTGATCTGAGGTGTATGGTTCTTTCGTAAACTCAACGTGAAATTTTCTATCAAACGATGTACAATATGTCCATATTTGATGAAAACAATTCAAACGGGAGCAACACAGCGACAAATCTGCCATTGTATACAATGGTGCTAATTTTTTTTGTAGTTGATCTCGGATGTATACCCAAGATATTCTCCCTCATTGACGACCACTCTAGTATTTCCAATCAGTTTTATTAGACAATTAAATCAATTCCACGGGGCTCTATTACAGCACCAGGGCTACTAGGTCGTAAGCATTATTTGTTTCTTATTGGGTAAGCTGACATCCTTATGTCATAGTCATGTTAAGCAGCAGCGAAGTCGATTGTGACCGGAAATAAGCTCCGACAGTAGATCAAGGTCAGACACATCCCCCTGGAAAAAACAATTTTGTTTATATACATATGTATATAATAATTAAGTCAGCCACAGACAGCTTTTCTGTTGTATTACAACTTTTCAGTGTTGCTGTAGACTATCCAATATACCTTCCAGTTCCACGAGGTAGGGTCGAAACCTTTGCTTCAGACCTAGAGGCAGAAGTTCTACCCGTGCCCTACGCAGAACTGGGCGGTCAGCAGGTCCGAATTAAGCGATATATTTACTTATTCACAATTCTTCCAGTACATGCAGCATTCCCTTGAAACTCCATTGCGAGGCCTTTGAATCATTCCTGTTCAGACTTAAGGCCTTTAAAGACGTGGAAAACTTGCCAGTCCTTCGTTAGGGAAGCCAAGCCATATATATATATATATATATATATATATATATATATATATATATATATATATATATATATATATATACCCCTAAACATGCACATAACGGGGGTGTATGTATACATTTCATATTCCGCACATATATACACGTATTTTCATATTTATGTGTGTACAATTCATTCACACACATATAAAAACCAATACACAATCATAGACACACGCATGTGCAGACAAAGAGAATGAAAGAAAGACAAAGAAAGTGAGAGATAGAAGAAAGAAAGGAAGAAAGAGTGTTAAAACCTTTGAAAAGAAGCTCCGATGAGCCTTCAACTGGGAAGTTCTTATTCTAATTTGTTCTTATCATTAATAAACAACTGATAATAGAGAAAGCAAACTTGTTTCCGTATTCAAAGCAGTGGCAATCGTTAAGTCGTATTGTATTGGAAACGAAAGTATTAAAGTTTAGAGATGAACAGATCACAAGGCCACAAAAGCGTTCAAGACAAAAACCCTGTCTGTATTCAAGTAGCTATGTTCCTCGTTTGCTTTCTTTCGATTATTGGGGAACTAAACAGCTCAAATGAACCACTTTGAGTTACTATTTCCTTAAAAGACAACGGAAATATTTTAGCCCAGATTTCAAGTCATTTCTTAAAAACCCGTTCACCATTTGAAAAATGTTAAATGTGATGAAAATCTCCAAGTTATGCTGTTGAAAATTTAAAACGCAAGAAAGACGAAATACATCAGTTGATTACAAGAGTTATGCGTAACCTACAATAAATCCGAATCTATTGTGATGTATGGAATCTTGTCGGTATTTTGTCTTAACTGCTCTATTTTAAATGGCATAGAAAGAGAACTGGAGAAAGAAGTCCTTCTACGCGAAAGAAGTGTATTCAACAATTAGCTAATTCTAACTGAGCCGTTGTCACTTTTGGAATATTACGTATGTTTCTATCAAGTTTCTTCCTCACAGGAGTTGTCTTGCTTTTCGATTTGATGCCGAAAGTGGTTGGATACCCTTAAAGTTCAGAAACAAATCAAGGACTTTGAACAAGGAAGAGGTGCAATTTATTTTGGGGTTTTTTTCTTCATCGGTTGAATTGAATGAATATAATTTTTTTTTTTGTTTTCAAGAATAATTTATGATTTATTGTTATTCTTATTTTTTATTTATGAAATTTCTTTATCAAGATATCTAAACAAAATATATGTTTGTGTTATTTACTCGACCCGGGGGTGGGGCCTTGTCCTCCTTGTTCTTCAATAGTTACAATGTTTCACTGTATGATACAACCTTGCTGCAACGGTCAGGAGTCACGGTTATTTTTCATTTCCCACTGGGCAAACTGACATCCTTATGTTAGTCCTGTTGAGTAGCAGAGAAAACGATTGTTACCAGAAATAACCCCCATTCCCAGAAGATATATCAAGGTTGTCAGAAGAGCATTAGGTCATTTTAGAACTGCAATGGTCCTGTTCCCTAAAAAAAGACACACACACACTCACTACACATCTGTTTACGCTCTTTTCCAAGTATCGAATTTTCTTCTTGTAGATAAAACAACCTCAAGACACAGTAACGACGTAAATATAAATAAATAATGAGGGAAGAAGGAAAGAAAACAAAACTTCAAATAAATCTGGTTTCATGGAATTACATTCCTGATCTTCTGACAGTTGGTTGTCTTCCATC
>OY735223.1:6507957-6580457 GCA_963457665.1 Thysanoteuthis rhombus
CTCAGCATAATAGATATATACCCCAATGGAGCAAATGAAAGAAAAAAGATGTTAAAAAAGAAAAAAAATGATGGAAAGGTGCATAAGTCAAAGATTGATGAAGGAAAGAAGGAAACAATGGAGTAAATGGAAGGAAAAAGATGTGCCTTGAAAAAAAAAAAGCTCTGGCAAGAAACTGTCATCCGACAAATTTCTTTTGGTAGCGTGTCGTGTTGGAATGATCAATTACAAAATAAGAAAAACATATCAATGAATAAGTCTTTCGCTTTGGGGGGCAGGAGTGACTATTAAAAATGTACAAATTTTCAAAACAGAATCGTGAATGGTGTCGGACACAAACTAAGGGGCCAATTTGGCATTCACTTACATTGGAAATTGAACCTCTGCCCCGAATAAAAGCCTATTTAGCAAGGGGTTGGGTGGAAAAACTAAAGACAGCCTTTTCTTGACGATGATTGGGAGTAAACTAAACCGACACAAAGAAAATGTGGGGAAATATTTTTTTAAAGTGTTTTTCTATACGTAATGAGTAAGTGTTTCAGCTCTATCGGTGCAGCCGATTCGTGTGATACATATAGAGTCATCTAGATAGACCAGCTTGAAAAACTGAAGAAAAAAATGTTCGCAGTTTTGGTTGAGAGCTTCTGTAAGATGTTAATGAAAAAGTAGAAAGTATGAGCTAAAGATTATAATTATTCTGCGTACTTGAAGCCGTGAAATTGCTTCATGAAGTTTTTTAAGATAGACCAAACTCCTTTTCATTGATTCCTTCGTTTCTTTCATTGATTTTGGTCAGATCATTTTCCATTGATTACCACGTTCAAATATAGATTTTATTTCAGCTTTCAAGAATTTATCCTTTTAATTCTAGGTTTGAGGTCTGTTATCGTCGAAAATGGGATTCCTATCAACTTTTTTTTTCTATTAAGAAAGAACTTTTCCTTTAAACTTTTTCTAAAATCTACGTTTATCATTTCTACCGGTTCGGTCAAGAACAACGACCTTCAATCATTAGACTTCTATTGACGTCATTTGCTGCCATTTTGATTCACAAACTTAGTTTAGTTGGCCTCAATTTCATTGTGTGACGTCAAACTAAAAAATATGTTTGATTTATACAACACACCAACTGAAAAATGAAATGAATTAAACCAAAAACATATCAGTAGTGAATGAGCAGAATTTATATCAACATATCCATTTTTCTAATCATCTCACAAAATCTAGTGGTGTCCGTGGTGGAAGTGGGGCATATATCATACCTTACAGGATACGTGCAAGAATAGAAATACATGCTTATGTATTTGTAAGAAAAAAATATGCACCACACATGAAGAATTTGCAACACTCAATTATCATCATCATCATCAGTCTTTTAGCGTCCTTCGTTGGACATAGACCTTCCCCAGGATTTGCCACACTTCTCTATCATGGGCGTCACGGAGCCAGTACTTCCTGAACTTGTCTAGCTCGTCTCTCCATCTAACATTTTGCCGGCCTCGGTTGCGCATGTGGTCTCAGGGAATCCATGTTGTGAGTCGCGATGTCCATCGATTGTCTGCCATTCTTGCAACATGGCCAGCCCACCGCCATTTGAGATTTTTAATGGATTCTATGATGTCTCTAACTCTTGTCTTTTTTCGGATGTACTGTGCTGTTTCGTGGTCTCTCTGTGTGAGGCCCAGCATTATTCTTTCATGTGCACGTTGCATGGTTCTCAATTTACGAGGACAAAGTTTCAGAACAACTGGTTTAATTTATTCTTTTTCCCCCTTTCTCATTCTTTATAACCTTCCATTCTTTTTTCAAATCCTTCTTTCCTTCTTTCAACTTTCTTTCTTCATTTTCTTCTTTTTAAACTTTTTTGTTTCTATTTTTAGTCTCTCTCTTGTTCTTTCTTTCTATTCAAAACATTCCTTCATTTTTTATTTTTTCGTAATTCTTTTCTTCAACATTCATTCTGACCTTTATTCTTTCGACCTATCTTTCTTCTTTACTATTATTTTATTCCTCTTTCAGGTGGATCATGAGTTAAGGGATGACCAATCAAATTATAGGGTGGATCTCGGTATCAGTTTTAGATTGAGAGATATTAAGAATGGGTGATTAACAGTCCCAAATATAAAAAATCGAGTTTGTTCAACTTGGTAATATGCACATGAATTATGGTCTGCTCTGGCAACCAATGACACAATCGGATAAAATATAACAACCTTGGACTTTTCTAGAGGAGAGTGAAACTTGTACAGAAGGTATCAAGGCACCAAGATACACAACGAAGTGGTTGTAGGAGCAGCTATACCAAGGTAGTAGCTAAATAGTAGCTATATAAAAACAGATTTTCATTCACTTTTTAGTGACAATGTTCCTAAAAGAGATATGTGCTCAATGGGTCTAGTCAAATGACTTTTTTTTTCAATCCTTCTTTTTTTCTTCTCTTTTGTTTTACTCTTTCTTCTTTCCATTCTACTTTATCATTCTTCTTTCTTTCCAAATTTCAATTTCTTTACAACTTTCTTTTTTAATCCTTTTCATTCCTTTTTTTTCAGAATATCCCCTTCTTTACTTCTCCACTTTAAATTTTTCATTCCAAAATATCTCTTTCCTTTTCACTCTTCTTCGTCCCTTTTCCAAAATATCCTCTTATTCATTCATTCCTTCAAATCATTCACTCTTCTTCATGCATTCTTAATATCTTTCCCTCTTTACTCTTCTACACGCCTTCCTTTCAAATATATCTTTCTTCTTCACTTTTCTCCAATCTTCCCTCCCAAATATTTCTTTTTTCTTCAAATTTTTTCATTCATTCTTTCTCAATACTTATTTATCCCATGGCCGCGAATGAAGGCGTCACAATGTCATCATTTGATTGGTCAATTTGTACGTACGACATCTTGTCTACTGGTTGTATCCTTAGATCTGACAAATGGTGACATTTCCATCGACCAACATCCTTTCCTCAGCCTCCTCGACGTCTTGCTTCGACTAATTCCCCGATGAATCTTTCTTCTCGAATCGCAGACGATGAAGGTCTATAATTATCATTGAGCGCAATTTGCCGAAGTTTCAGAAAATTTTGCTCTCTGGAAGAAAACAAAACCGTAATTAGGCTCCAGAAACTAGTACATCATAGATTGATACGGTTATCATCAAACTCAAACAGAATTCTTCAGAAAAGTACGATAGCCCAACAGAAACAAATCGACGTTTGCAGCTTGTTCATCAGTTTCAGCAATGATTTCCAGTTGCTGGATGCATTTATTCAGAATGTCCTCAAGATAGGTGTGCCTCCAAATTTGCAGTAACGAAAAGGAGACAACTCTAAGGTTTTTGTATAAGTAAATCGTTTTTCTAAGAAGTTTTTTTTTTAAATATGAAAAATCAAAGATAAAATAATTGAAAGTAACAAGGAAAAAAGGTTCGTTCACGAACATGCAACAATCAAACTAGAAAAATAGATAAAACAGAAGAATAAATAAATACGAAAATCAAAGTTTCAGAGTAAGAGAATTTGAAATTTGGCGATATAAGCACCCCTGGAACAAAGAGACAAAGAAAAGAAATAACAAGAGTAGCCAATAGGATTCTGGTGGCCGAAGTGAGGAGATGTATAGGTTTCGTCTCTGATGAGATCACCACAAGATTGAAAAAAATGGTTAAAGAATGAAGTATTATTCCAAGACGTTTCGGGTGTTTCTTGTAAGAATCTCTGAGTAAATTGACTTTTCTATTTGAGGAATATGGTTTGCACAATCAAAATTATACCAGCCATTCCTGCTGGGTCATCAGTTCTAAAAGGCCCTGCCGTGTTACTTGCTTTGAATGCAGGTGATGTGCTCCAAGGGTGACTATCCATACAAAATCCCCAAACAATCACCAAGAAAACAAGATTATACATTGGCACTTATAACATCGAGACACTCTCACACACATGCATCTAACCGATCTTGGAAATGAAGTCGAAAACATCAAGAGGGACATAATCGGTATTAGCAAAATAAGAAGACCCGGAAAAGAAGTAGTCGAACTAAAAAGCCAACATCTTTTATACAGCTGCAGACAAGAGAAAGGAAAACAAAGCGAGGTTGTCTTATTCATTAACAACTCAAAGACAGCGTTGTAGGATTTAAAACTCAGATTGCGTAGTCAGTGTCACCATACAAGTCTCAAAGACGTACACACAGAACATCATTCAAGTCTATGCTGCTACTTCATAGTCAACCAAGGTGGAGATAGACAAATTCTATGACAACTCAATCTCTATACTAAGAAAAATCGAAAATTTTTCAACATCGTTTTGGGAGACTTCAACGCACAAATAGAATAAGAAATGAAGATTGCGTCAGAAAATTCGGATACAAAATAAGGAACGAAAATTTGCAACAGCGAATGGTTCAAAATTAAGAACAAGAAGAAACTTAATAGAACTCGGAGGAGCCTCAATCACGGAACGAAGAACGAAATCGATTACATCCTGGAAGACAAGAATGACACCATCGTAGATATTCAGGTCTTAAATCAAGTCAATGTAGGGAGTAACCACAGAATGGTGAGATGTAAAATCCAAGTTAATATCAAGAAATAAGACAGGATAATGTTCTGCGCCAATGTGCAAAGTACCAAAAGAAGTCAACAGAATAACAGATACAAACTCCTCACCGAACCAGAAGATAATGCCATCAACATTGATGAGTATAATAACAAAATAACCTCTTTGATCAAAGTCGCCAATATATTCAAACCAAAAAGCAAACAAGACATCATCAAAATTTCAGAAGTGACCAAGAATCTCATGGCAAAATTCTACGGAAATATCTACTTCTCCAATCAAGGGACGAAGAAAAATGAACAAAATGCACAAATCACGAGCAACCAGTTCGAAGATTTCCCAGAAGTTATTCCATGGAAAGTGAAGCAAGCAAGCGACCAAACAAACAAAAGCAATACCCCTGGACCAGATGACATCAATATTGAGCTGTTCAAAAAAGCTGGTAAAGTCATTATGAAAAAGTCAGCCACCCTAATCAACTTATGTCACAAACAAAATAAAGTACGAGAAGATTACATCACCGTAATCATAATGCTTTTACATCAAAATGGGAATCCAAGAGATCTTAACGACTATAGGTCAATAAGCCTTCTCATTTACATCTACAAACCAAACTTTTTACCAAAGTGATCACCGACCAAATCAACAAAGCACGAGATGAAAACTAACCACAGGAACAAGTAAGCCTTAGAAGAAGCTACTCAAACATTGACAATCTCCATTTGGTATATCAACTGAAAGGGAAAGCAGCAGAATATAAAATGCCACTTGCTATAGCATTTGTTGACTTCAAGAAGGCTTTCGACTCAGTGGAAATCCCCAAAATTATTGATGCTATCATTTAACAAGGCATCGAGCCTGTACATGTCAGAGTATTAGCAACACATCTACCGACACAGCAGTTCCTTCGTTAGGCAACATAAAGATTCGGAACCTTTCCATTTTGAAAAGAGGGTAAGACAAGGAGATACCAGCTACCCCAAACTACCTCGAGATGAACCTAGATTGGGAAAATAAAGGAATCAGAATAGACAGCGAATGCCTACGTAACCTTAGATTTGCAGACGGCATCGTCCTTTTTTCTGAAAGCCGTCATGACCTCCAGATGATGCGTGACAGACTGGACAAAGCAAAACGTTGGTCTCCACATGAACTTCAATGAAACCACTGTCATGTACAACGAATACGTCGATTACAAAGACACATCAATCGAAATTAAAGATGCAGAACTGGAGAAAGTAGACTATTGCATCTACCTAGAACAAGCAATCTCCATGAAATCCACGAAAGATGAAATCACGCAAAGATTCACTTTAGGTTGGCAAGTTTTCAGCAGAGTTAGCTCAATCTTCAAGAACAAGAAAATCCCACCAGTCCTAAATAGAAGGGTCTAAAAATAATGCATCCTCCCAAAAGTCAACTATGAAGCTGAAACATGGAACCTATCCAAAAGACTGCCGTTTAAACTGAGATCCATGCAACGTGCACAAAAGAGAATCATACTCAATATAACATGAGGAGATCACAAGACAGCACAGTATATTAGAAGGAAAATAGGAGTCTGATATGTTGTAGAACCCATAAGGAAACTTGAATGGCAATGGACTGGTCATGTTGCGAGAATGGCACACAACCGTTGGACATCATGAATCACATCGTGAATCCTATGAGATCGCATGCGAAACCAGACCGACAAAAATATAAGAAGGTGCGACGAAGTAAATAAGTTAGAGAAGTCCAGCGACTATTTGGGGTGGTTTAGACCCATCGACGGATGCTCAAAGGCTGCAGTTGAGGATGATGATGATCTATCTTTCTATTTCCTGAGGAAATTCGTCTTTATTTATCTAACAACCATATCGCTAAAACATTACGGAAGAGTAGAAAGCATAATTACTTCCGGCTGTCGACAAGAATTATTTTATAAACGAACTTTTCTTCCCAAGATTCAATTCAAATGTTTTGTTTTTTAATCATATAAAACAATCTGTTGTTCCATCAAAAATCAACACGGCTCTGACGTCTGTTTTTTAATGTCTATTGTTTTTTTCTTGCATATTAACACACATAACCCAAAACTTTCGTTTTAATTCAACTGGTAAAACATTCCTCCGTCTCGTCTGGGTTTCTATCAGCCTTACCAATCGAAAGCTAACGAAAGATGTAAGTCAGACAATTCCAAGACCCTTACCAACAATACATACACGCACACAAGCATAAAAAAGAGGGAAGGAAGTGATATAACATGCAACAATAACAATGTGTAGTGTCCACCTTTTACACCTAAAGAAAATCATACATTTTCGGAGATATCTGCCCTTTGGAAAGGATCTACTTTTAACCCCTACATATCTGTACAAATGGTAAATTCCTTGTTCCCCTTTTCACATCACACAGAACTGCCAATCAGATAGCTGATTCTCATCTTCACGATATTCAAACTGAGGCGGTAAATTTCTCTCTCTCTCTCTCTCTCTCTCTCTGTGTGATCTGACGGCTTTGAGGTAAGCTCGTCTCTTCTCCTTTCTCTCTTTAGTTAGGATAGTTAGTATAGTTTTTATACACACTTTGTTCTTACACACGCATCATCCCATATTCATCCCAAGAACACGTGCTAACCTTGTTCTGGTGCATGAGCAACGAACACGCTACTTATCAGGATTTATCTCTTTAGATCAATTCTGGTAATTTATATTTTAGGGGGCTAATATATCTTGCAGCCCTAAATCCGGCCCCCTGACACTTAAAATGATTTCTGCATACATTTAGCAAGGACGCGCACACTATATCGACTTTTCTCGTGGCTGATGGTTCAGAAGTACATAAAAATGTAGATTCCTCGTTGTTTATTCAATCAAACGTTAAGAAGGGCTATATGTCGATTGCTTCACTTGGTTCCCCTTTTTTATTGGGGTATTAGTGAGACCTGGTACCAATGCATCAACGGAGCCAGCCAATTTAAACATTTACTCCTTATTATGACTTGAAAAAATTCTTTTTCCCTTCCTCCAAAACGTTTTAGGTGAAGTACAAGTTTCAATTAAATCGTAAGCTAAATTGATCCCTATATTTGTGTGCAGTAGCTTTCATGCTTTAGAAAAAATTCAGACTTTTTTGAAGATCACTACCCAACAAAAGGTGAGAGAGGTAGTCTTTACCAATTTTTTAATTGATCACCCGAATGCATGCAGCAAATTCAATTGTATTCAGTTCCACCTCATTTTACTTTCTCATCTTTCTTATTCTCTCGATGGCTGTGTTAAACCATTCTATTGATGCAGATATCTTTATGTTCCCCCTTCCCTTTTTGCATACACCTACCCTGCTTCTCTCCCCTTCTCCAACCATCCTTGTAGTATTTGTGTTATGATCCAATTCTCAGAATCTTTCTTCTGCCCTCATTCCTTTCAGAATAATACCATAGATGATTGTTTATATGAAGCAAGTATGTCTTTTAGTATGTCCGTTCGCGAATACGCATCTCTCTAATTGGATGCACAGAAAGGCCTCAATCGAAACGAGTCAATCCCTAGATCGTCTGTCTCATCCATTTCTACGAATCAAAGATTTTAATTTTCCCTCGAGCACACATCCCAGCCCCTCTGTAGCCACCCGCTCCACATTAACCTACGATCCAAGAATCCCATAGACACAGGCATATATTTGTAGACAATTATAAACAACCCGACAAAGATCAGAAGCAATTCAGTCCGAATGAACTCCGACTTCTAACTGCCGCCGGGTTACCGTTGTCTCTGGCCAGACAACCACATTGGCCAATTGTTAAAGGTCAGCGGGCCTTTCAATCTTGACATCAGTCAAGTACATAAAACTAAATGACCAAGCTATTTATGACAGCAGACAATGGAAACCAGAAGTCGATGGGCAAAACTGGACTGGACGATAAATACAAATGATGTTTCTTTCGTTGTGTTGAAAATTTAGTAGTAAAATGTTTATTGCAATAATGGCTGACTGGTATATTCCAGCAGACAAAATGATGGGGGGGGGGCAGGGGAAAGGAGGGGAGGGGAGGGATATGAAATAATCGCTTTGAAACAAATGTTTCATTTTAAATAAAGAAGTGGACTGCGGATAGTGTTATGAGTTACATTATACGTATGCTTGTCTTAGGATCTCAATATATCAGCATTTCAACCTCCAAGATTGACAGTGATACGTTTGTATGGATCGGTGCTTAGGAGCCCAGAGCCATTTCATAAGTTAATTTATTTTGATTAATTCAAGTATCTTAATCTAATTTTTTTTCACTTTCAACTCAATCAGTTTTGATGTGCGATCATCAGACGTAAAATCTATATGATGCAATCTTCATTGTGATTTCAAAGCAGACGATCATATATTTGAAAAATCCTTTGATTGTTTTATTAGCGACATTATTTCATTTCACATGGACCAATCCATTATAAGTTTTAGGTTATACCAGGAATCGGACAGGACAACCATACAAATTATACTATTAAACATAATAGTCTGCATATATGACTTTTATACAGATAAATGTTTATATATATATATATATATATATATATATATATATATATATATATATATATATAGGCATACAGGATCACGATGATGAATACCATACAAGTGAAGAAAAGACAAGAATAGTGGTGGACTGGACACTTAGCATGAAGATAGGAAACGGTTTGGACAAAGGGTTAATCGATTGGAGCAACAAACTCAGGAGGAAAAGACCAGACATGAGATATAAATATACGCCAGTGAAGTATTGCAGATGCCAACACAATCACGGTCATCATGGGAAGAACTCGGAAAGGCCTTTGAACAACAGTGGATTTTCGACGGCAGTCCGAGTGGAATCTGTTTTGATGGCTGATGTAGCTGCATATTTCAGTAATCTGTCAAGATAGTCACGCCATCTTATTTTCTGTTGGCCACAATTTCGCTGGTGATCCATATTGTAAGTTATGATGTCCAGCGGCTGTCTGACATTGCCAATTGAATTTTCAAATTGATTCTTTAATATATCTTTTTCTGTAATATGCTGTGTTGCCTTGTGATCTAATCGTCCGCCAATAGCTTGCTTGCACACACACACCCTACCTACATAAACGCTTCAACTCAGACTTTGCTCTTCTCAAAAAGTTATCCAATATTATGTATTCGAGTTCGTTAGTTTAAGAAGAAGAAATTAATTAATACCAGAACAAATGTTTTGTATCTTGTTGGAAATGTTTTACCAGATTTCTTACAATTGCTGATAGTGACATTAAGACAAGCATTAAATCATGGTAATACCATTCATTTTTTGAATCAAGAGAATTCGGGCGCTACCTTTCTCTGGATCCTGAAATAAGTTTGCATGCGCATACACACACACACACACACACACACATATATATATATATATATATATATATATATATATATATATATGTACATATATATATATATATATATATATATATATGAATGAGTACGTGCCAAGATTAATTACTCAGGGTAGACAGTCGCTCGATCTTTATGCAGTAATTTACGATTGCCTCCACAAATAAAACTAGAGAAGTTGTTAAACAAAGCAGCGTTGAGTTGATATTGCAATTTTACATTTATCAGATTCTGGGCTTCAATTAGGCCTTTTTAATATCGAATGCTTTGATGAATTGCATTATTTAGTAGGCAAATTCAAATTTTTCATTTGAATTTCAAGATTTTTGTTTTTCTTACAAATGTAAACACAAATTTCCAAAACAAATGACTCAGTTTCCATATAATAGGAGAAAGTAATTGTTTTATCAATTTTTTTCTTTGTTGAAATAGAGTCGAAAATAGTTAAAGCTGCTTAGGCAGATGTCGTAACATACATACCCACACCTCCATTCAAATGCAAACGTGAGATGACTAGCAACGAAGGCAGAATTTCAGTTGCCTTTATGAGTCAGTTATCATATGTAACTCAGATCAGTGTTCCAAGGCACGTAAAATAAGTTATCGTTGTGCATATTACATACACTGATTTTGAAAAGAATGGCAGAATGGGATGCATAGACGTATGAGTCAGAGGGCAGAGGACTTAACTCCCTCCACCATTCGGACAAAACAGTAAAATATTTCGGGAAAATCAGTGCAATCCGGGCAAAACTGTGTGAATTTCGGGCAAATAGAACCCTTAAACTACCTTTAACCAATGAGTTCCCATACACACACGGATTGGCTTAAGATGTATATATGTGTAAGACACACACACACACACACACATGGATAATGAAGGGACTGAGATAGATAGATAGATAAATAGATAGATGGATAGATAGATAGATGAAGACTGAGATAGATAGACTGACTGACACATAGATATAAAGAGAGAAAGTGAGCGAATGAAATGAATTACTAAACAATCCCTTTCATTCGGAGACCATTCTTATAATTTTTCATTTCCATTCCGTTCTTTCGCCCTCTGCGTGTGGGTGTGGGTATGTGAGAGAGTTTGTCTCCTTTGCCTTGTCTCTGTGTGTGTGTGTGTGTGTGTGTGTGAGTGTGTGTGTGTGTGTGTGTGTATGTTTGCGTATGTCTATGTCTCTATCTTATTTGGTCTCTCGATGTGTGCGTATATGTGTGTATGTGCATAATTCGAGATTACATATCTGCATCAAATTCTCTCTTGTTGGTTTGCCTGATTCGATATTGGCGTCGACAGGACATGAAGAACAACCTGCAGCAAGATTTGTCCAGATCTTTTAATGAGCCGTTGTCTTTTGAATGCAACCAACAATGACCAGGGTTTTGCCACCGATGACCCAGAGCGCTCAGCGCAAATTATTATCTAATACGGAAGCAGATTCCGCTTGTTGGAAAATCCAATAATCTATATCAATAATTGGATAGCGCTTATTTGTCTGTCCTCTATAGACTGCCAAACAGTTGAATGTACCGCTACCAAATTTGGTATGCATACTTTTAGGATCCAGGGTAAGAATTAAACGTAAAAAATGTTTTGTTCCTCATGGAGAAAGTGGGGTGGGGACTTTCATCAAGAGGAGGTCTCTGACAATTTTATTTCCAGCGTTTTTATTCTATAATCATGTTGTTTCCAGAATTTTTTAGTTACTTCAGATCTAAGACACGCCGTAGTAATAGAATATATTATTATCTATATTGTTAAATTTGCTCTTCCAAAAATAAGTCATTAGTAAGGAGAAAGATTGTAAAGAAATTCTCAGTGTACGATATAAACCTGGATGTTTTTGCGCTTGAAAAGTCATTCATACGATGCCAAACGGGGTAACGTGTTAAGCTGCATCATAGAACTTGACTCTGACGATAACAGCACTTATCAGCTCGCCTATAGTACGAAGGAATCGTTTCCCTTAGCCCTTTCCTAAAAGAAATCGAAAGATACACAATTAACCGTTTTGGATGATATTTCAGGACTTTCAATTATTTTTTTCATACCTGGAATATCATAAATACTATTTTATTTCCTAACATTAAAGAAAAACAATCTGGTCTGGTTAGTCAATCAGTAGAAACCGCCATGCAATCTATGTCTTATGATAGCATGGCGTGTTGCCAGTGATCAATAAAAGAATCGGAAAAACAGGTGATCACTGAATGAGTTACTTACCTTTTGTTGGGTAATGATCACCAAATAAAGGTCAAACTTTCAAAAATGAAGCGTCGGACCTATACTAAGAAGCTGATTTAGCATAAACTTACATCGCGAATTGGACACTCCACTAAAAAAAAACATTTTTTAAGGTGGGGAAAAAGTTTTTTTACTAGAATAAAGAGTAAATGTTGAAATTTCCATCTCTGTAGATCCCTGGGTGCAGCCTGTAAGTATGATACACACATAGGCAGCCATCCAGCCAGACCAACTGAGAAACTCAAGAAACTTATATTGACTGTGTGCCGAGAATTTTGGTTGACGGTTTCTAATGAAAGCGCTTTAAATAATTCATATAACTTGATATTAAACATGCAACACATTATACACAGTACATCGGACAATGATATGCCCTTTGACATGATTTAAAGTCATTTTATTCTATCAAAAGGTTGGGTTGAAAAGTAAGATCATGGGGGGATTATTAAAGATCGACTGGGGGTCCCGGAAGGAAGTCATTCAGTCACAGACCACCATAAGATCAGTTTAAGAATTAAACCGTAAACATTATGCGTCTTCTTCCGCTGTGACTACCAAAGCGGCGTCACACCAAAAGACATTAAAAACTCTACTTCTACGTCTATCCCAACAAAGACTTAGCAATATTTATTTCTGCGATACAACAAAGACATTTCGTAAAGGATCCGTTCATTAGAGACAGGTTCAAGGAAGACGATACATCAAAGAATCACAATTCCTTTTCACCCTTTTTCATGTTTATATAAATAAGAAGATTTTTTTTTCGCCTTGGGATCTTATGAAAGCATCATTATTTCATATCGACCAAAATATCTTTACGTTTTGTCTGCTTCCCACAGACCTCAATGGACAAGCGTACGTCGATTGAAAGTCTGCAGATCTATTTTAAGCAGGACTTTTTACTGCAGATCAAGCAAGCTGATATTGGTACTAATAGTTCTTTCATCAATTATTAATAAAGTTCCCATCATACTATATTCTTTTTGCTTTCAGTTAATATACATCTTAGTGGTTCTTAACCTGAGTTGCATGCACCCAAGTGGTGCGTAAGAAATCATAAAGAGATGCGAGGTATTTATTAAAAGTTTTCTCCGTTAGTAGCAGAATACGAAATACCATGACAATATTTTTCTAGTTCATTCTGCTTTGGGCTTCTGTTTTTAGTTCGTTAAACCTTGTCCATAGTTTATATCACCCGTCCAACGTCATTTCGATCTTCCGTGTGTTTTCTTTCCCGGAACTTTTCCTTTCAGACTAACTTTTACCAGTCCCTTTTTAGATCTTAGATGTGTCTAGAGAGTTTCAATTTGAGTATTTTCAATCATTTGGTTGTAGTACTATATTTGTACCTGTTCTTAGTTTCTAGATTTTACATTTGTCCAGGGATGCTTTATTTAGCTTAAATCTCATAATGTGTTTCTGAAAGATTTCTAAAGGATCCAGAGAATGTGCAAGAGGGTTGTAAACAATGTTTTCTTTTTTTTAACTTTATTGTATATAACTTTCATGTCGATCAGAAGGTAAATCTATTTTTAACGAGATATTTTGTCACAGATCAAGCAGGCTGTTATTGGTCCTAACAGTTACCATATCATTTCTCAATGAAGCGTCTCTCAAACTCTATTCTTTCTGCTTTCAGCTGATATGTGTCTTAATGTAGATATATATGCTGGGCTAAGTCCAACTGCTGATTAACCATTAGGCTGAGTAGGCGCGGGCTTAGATGCCCGGAATGTAGTAACCGAGAGAAAAATGATCTAATTGAATGTACAAAAAATGTTTCATTGAGTGTTCAAGATGATATGTCTGTACTTTAAATACAATGTTCAAGTATCACAAATAATTTTTTGTATCATAAAATAAAAGATACACGAATAAAAAATCTGCAATTGAATGACAAAACTGTATGGTATCATAAATATGTTACGCCGTCGGTGAAATGCCAAATTGAGCAAGTTTTAACTTTTTTTTTCAAAAAATAAATTATCAATGTTCATTTAATCAAAACTAGGATATAAAACAACTATCTTTTTTACAATCAAAAGTTTTTGGAATCTAACATTTTTACAAAAAAAGTAAATTCTCGGTTTCAAATTAAAAAGATATAGATTCTTAGTTTTGATTTGATCAACATTTCATTCAATCAAAACGAGAATATAAAACAATTATGTTTTTATGATCAAGAGTTTGTGTGAAGCGAAATCAAAAATTCTTTTACAAGAGATAAGTGAACTTCGCCAATCAAGCAATTTCACCGAATCGGCATTTAACGTGACTTAATGTCACTTCATTCAGTTCAACGAAGAGTGAGACAAAGATGGCTGGGCCCGAAGGTAATCTTACGACAGCTAAACTGTGTGTCTTTCTCCGTGCACAATGTTCTTAAATGTTTGTCTTCACAATAGAACATTTGAGAAGACAGGTTTGAGAAGAGAAGTTCTATATGATGTAAAGCATGGCGACATTACATTGCACGCATGACGGCGCATGTCTCATCCACTTCCGGTGCCCATCCAGAATTTCTTGCGTTTCGACTTCCATGTCAGTCGCCATTATTAATTCGCTTCTTGGCTTCCCCCTGGAAGATTTGTTTGCAGTTTTCGGTCGAACGAACAAGCATTGATGGCTAGAAAACAATGTTCTTGACCTGCAGTCATTTCTGGCTTTAATTCCGGCTGGACTTTCCGAAACATTTCTGGTCAAAGAAGAGAATCGGCTTGACCTAAATAGCTTTAGACAAATGTATCCTTCTGAACATCATAATCCAAATTTTTGTATCTCTACCAACGGAGTTAGAAGATATGTATTCATGTGTGTTTTTGTCTTTATATCTGTCTATTTGTCCACACAATATATCCTGCTGCTCTCAATGAACTTCATTGACACTTTGTGGAACAATGCTACTAACCGATACCATTTTTAATGATACTTTTCAACGATGCTGTTAACTGATACCACTAAAACCGACGTTATTTCGTTAGTAAGCAGTGAATAACAAACGTGATCTTTTCTTGATGAATGTTGTGCGAAGAACCGACAAAAATCAGGACACTGATCCATATATATCAATACTTTATCTCATGATATCTATAACAATTAGCGAGCTGTCTGTCCGTACGTAAGAGAGAGCATCTTTTAATAATCATAGCTATAGGTATATGGTTAGCAAAGCAGCCAGTATATACTAGTTTGGGAAAAATAAATGAATAGTAATCTTAGGCTGGCCACGATCTCAGCTGTTCCTGACAGGGCTCCATGTATAACATTACTGTTTACTTAGATAAAGATTTCCCTGATAAAAAATCTACGCACGAAAAATAGACTCTTCCACTGAAACGATCTCATGTGTTTCTTTTCTTCAAAATAAACATCTCACAGAAATTCAAATATATCTGTGAATTTTTTTAATGAATTAACTTGTCTACTTATATGATAGCCAGTGTGAGTTAATCTGTTTCTCTGTCGATAACAATGAATCTTTCTACGTAAAGGAAACAACGTTGCTAATAAAAATCAAGCGGAAGCATCAAAATGCGCTGATTTTTAACGTTGAGGCAAGGCTATGTCCTGAAACAGAAGCAGATAAAGGTGTGGAGGCATAATTTCTGCTACATGCGTTAAGTGACGCTAGTAAACTTTTGCATAATCTTTGCTATATATGCATGAAAATATTTACAATTTCTATAGACAGAGATATTTGACATCTATATAGCAATTTCTAGCATCTGTATGTAACCCAAAATATCCAATTCTAGATGCGAAACGTCTAGAAACATCTACAGAGAGGATTTCAATTACCTTCCTTTAATTACACCCCTTTCTGTCGTCTTTTTTAATTGTTACAGATCGTGTCGCTGTTTGCAGTATGGGGACTCGCTGCCTCATCCCAAAGACACCCGTAAGTATTGTGAATTCAAAGGGAATGACGTGGAGCAAAGATTAAAAAATTCAAAGTTTCAAGACAAATCGGATTTCGCAAAAGCAGACATTCCATTTTCCGACAAAAGAGAAACGAATAACTTTAATGAAATCTGATATCTGGCCAACGAGGCAATTATCTTTTGTTTGGCAGTGCTAGAAGACAGTAGATATTTAGATGGCTAAAAGTGGCTTAATTTTTTCCCAATTGATAGCTTAAAAAATGGCACAAATTGGCTAGATTGCTTTATCTGATTTGATCAATATCCAGTCAATACTTAGTATAATTATACTTTTAGCCTTTGTGCACACACACACACACACACACACACACACACAAACACACACACACACACACACACACACACACATATATATATATAATATTTTTGATATTTATTGCTATACAGTTATTTTGAAATTAAACCTGTCAAATTCAAGCCATTTTAATGCCAATCTTTTGAAAATCTAGCCAAAACAATTGCTACAGTTCTATGGCTCTAGATATTGCTAGATTTCGCAACGATTAAGTTTGTCTGATCTGATCAATACCTGATTAATACGTTGTATAATTATACTTTTTGAAGCTTTTGTATATACAATATTTTTGACTATCTAGTTATTTTGAAATGAAATCTACCAATTTTTGCCATCTTTCAAGTCAGACATTGAAAAATCGAGCTAGTTTTTAAGTCAGAAAATAGCTATCGTATCTTGGTCTTGTCAAACCCAAGGTTGCCCAACAAAGCACATCTTGCGTAAATTGCTTAACAAAAACTCTGTGTCAAGATGTTCTTTTCCTATCAGCCGGGTTACTTTAAAATCTTTCAAAACTGTTCATTTGGGCGGATCTGATTTTACCTGCAGACCACAAGAGCCAATCAACTGGCTTGAAGAAGTGGCTTCACTTTAACCGACTTTGTCAACATTACGTCTGATCTTTGATCTTATTGGACTATTTATGACTGTTTGAAGGTCTTCTCAAATTGTCCGTCTATAAATGTCTTCAAGTTGTTCATCTTGATTCATTTGATATTAAGGCCGATATATCTTAGAGAGCTTAGTCGTTAGAACACAAAACTAGAGCAAAGATTGATAAGAGTTTGATATACTTTTGGATTTTCTCTGGTAAAAGCATTAATTAATAATCAATCAACAGAAACAAAGACGATGACGTAGTTCAGAAAGAGAATGAATCAGGATTGAATAAAGGCTTCTTCTTCTTTTTCTTCTTCTTTTCTTCTTCTTCTTCTTCTGCAAATATTATCACATATGTTGGATGCTTCGTTGAACTTTTTCCTTTCTCTTTTTTTTTTTTTACTTATAGATTCGTTTTTCGAGATCCACTGATGTTTGCTACTTTCAAAACACTTTGACTCCCAAACCAAAGCGATATCTTAGTTTGGTATAAAAATCGCTCAACAACCAGAGTTTTATGACAAAATTTAGATCCGGGGTTAGATCATTAAGCAGGAGATCTAAAGAATGTCTCTATGATCTCTGTACATTTTGTTAAATTGTAGAAAAAAAAATGAACCCCTTATTTCCATTTTTTTTATTAGCTGAAGATTTTTAGTCGATTATAATTCATTTCTTGATTATTATTTACCTTCATTTTCATATTAGTTGTTTTTGCTAATTAAAATTCAACTCAAGCCATCAATCTACGACAGCGAGTGAACAAGAAGGGTTGGAAATAAAGTTCATTGTGAGATTATTCTCTATTTCTGTCCAGTCCTACCATCTTTTGTAGATTAACGGTCTGAATTAATGTGATACAAAAATCAAGACGATAGAGAAAATAATTAACCCCTGTCATTGCAGATTGACAGAGAGAGACAATCAGAGTCTTTAACTAAATTAGCAGCTAATTTAAACAAAAATGTTAATGCAGAAGCCAAAGAGAGTGCGTAGTTCAGTGGTCAGACTGTTGGACTTGTTTTTGTCGAATCGAAAATTCGGTTCAAAATTTTGCCTTACATCGTGTAGATAGATAAAGGAATGAGCGTCCTGCTCATGTGGACTCAAAAAAATACTATTCTCAGTCTTGGAGGCGGGGGTCAGTTCACAATGTTGATGTGTCATTAAAGGTATCCTGAAATGTGTGAAGGCAAAGTGAATGCTACGTCATTACTATAAGGAAATTAATTATTGCACAGGCGATAATTGATTCTCTGAGAAAATTCACACGATTAAAATGAAGGAGGATTTAAATGTAGATTCTCGGTTATGGATATAATAACATCTGGGTGCTTAGACATACACAAAATGGCTGGTTCGGGGATGACGTGAGAATTTTCGTTTATCTTAGAGTAGAACTTAGGCTCTTGAAATGAGAAGAAATGCGGGTTTATTGTTGCAAATGCAATAAATTCTGTCGAACAGTCACTTCAAACATTCCCCTTTCTTCAAAGACAATCCAATGCAGTACTCGAACGAAAATTTGGTACCCACAAAACTTTTTTAGGCTGCCTAATCAACCAAAGCCAATTTCAGATGCAACAGATCTTACTAGAAAGCATCCATTCACTAACTAAAAACTGAATGAAAAATAAAATGGCCAGCATTGGATATCAAAGTCCCAGAGAATTCTTGCTTTTTGATTCTGTTATATACTGTAATTTTTATGCCCAAATCATTGTCGTTTGCACAATTCATAGTGGATCACCAACCCAAACCAATCATGTCCATATTTGTATTCTTTCTAGGCCAAATTGCTGTATTATCTTCGTATATCATTGATGGCCTTATCTCTTTCTTCATATTTGGTTCTCTAGTCACAGTTCTGGACGAATTTTTATTATGATTCAGTTTTCAATTCAGTTTAAACTGTCACCACCATGCCTTTTTTTTTTTGCTGTTCAGCCGTTGCTACCAGCTGAGAGAGGGTCGTAGATCTCATATTTTCAGTACTATCCTTAGAATTCGTGCAGTCCCCAGTAGTGCTGTGGTCTGTATAGTCTCGATCCTCCCTCTTATCCCCAGTTCCTCCAATCTTGTTTCCAGTGTCTTTGGTGTGGTTCCAAGTGCACCAACTATTACTGGTACTACCCTGACTTTCATATCCCATATATTCTCTTGTTCCCTTGCCAAGCCCTGTCATTTCCCTAGTTTTTCAATCTCTTTTGTATATACCCTGTGATCTGCATGCACAGCCATGTCTATTATTTGGCCGTTTCGCCTTCCTTTGTCTATAATTACCAGGTCCAGTCTACTCGCTTGGATGGAGTGGTCAGTTTGGATGTTGAAGTCCCAGAGTAATTTCCGACTTCCATTTTCCAAGTCTGTCTCTGGTTTATGCTGATATCATTTGTCTGCATGGTTGAATCCCATTCGTTTGCTCAACCTTGGCGTGTCTGTTTTTATACTCTTTCTGGGCTAGTTTCCTGCTATTTAGTTTGGTCTCTAATATTTTTCTTATCCTCAAAGGTATTCTCTTCTTATTTTTCTTCCATTTCTTGCCGTTTTTATGTATTTATATTGGTCTTGTGTAATCAATCCTCCTATTTTTTTGTCCAGTAATTCGATTCCTTCGACTGCTACGAGTCTTCCTTTGTTCATTACATTTTAGCAAATTTTATATTCCGAACTCTATCCCAATGTCGATGGATATTTCCCTCCATATTTTGAGCTCGTGTTTTTTATAGCACTATTCAGGTGCTTAGTTTTCAAAGTAGCAATATATTACTTGTTTGTTGTCCTCTTTCGTCAATTTTCACTTCTTATTTTGGCTAACAGTCACTCAGTGATGGTTGTGTCCCTCCTGGTTGCCACTAAGGGAGCATGAGCCGGGCTCTTGGCCAACAGTAACTTGGTAAGGACTGTCCCACATGAAAGTCATTAATGGCACACGAGCCGGGGTTTTGGCAAGCAGTCGAGAGAAGACAACCGGTGGCTAACAAAAGAGCACCCACAGTACATGACACACAAATCTTGAATTTGTGTCCTATTTTTTGCAGATAATTTATTTGGTTGTACTAACATATTTGTTTGGGTTGTTGTACTTTGAGGTAGTATCGGGCCTTGGTGGATTGGTTAAAACTGATATCATTAAGAGTAACCTCAGAATTCCATCGGCTCTCAGCACCTGTAGTATCATCTTACAATGAGAAAATATATTGGTGTGCATAGCACTTGAAAGGACACACGGGTTATCTTCCATCACTAACTCAAAACTTACGTCGCTAAGTCTTAGAATTAGCAAGTTTTCCACGTAGTTTTTTTAATTGATATATAACCACATGAGTATTATTGATATGGTCATATCTCTCCATTATATCTTTCAAGTCTTGACTTAGAGTCCCATTAGAAGCGAGCCGTTTAGGTTTGAGAGCTATGATTATTTCTACATCCCTTTCTTACAACTTTAAAATTAGAATTTTATCGTAAAACGAGTTTAAGATTCATCATCATCATCATCATCATCATCATCATCATCATCATCACCATCAGTCTTTTAACGCCTGTCGTTGAACATAGACCTTCCCAGTACTTTCTAAACTTGTCTGGCTCGTCTCTCTATCTGATACTCTGCCGGCCTCGGTTGTGCATGTGATCTCTGGGGATCTATGTCATGAATCACAATGTCCATCGGTTGTGCGCCATTCTTG
This sequence comes from Thysanoteuthis rhombus, assembly GCA_963457665.1. Taxonomy (NCBI): domain Eukaryota; kingdom Metazoa; phylum Mollusca; class Cephalopoda; order Oegopsida; family Thysanoteuthidae; genus Thysanoteuthis; species Thysanoteuthis major. The sequence goes on from OY735223.1 coordinate 6,528,668, forward strand.
CAACATGGCCAGCCCAGTGCCATTTGAGATTTTTAATGGATTTTATGATGTCCCTGACTCCTGCCTTCTCTTGGATGCATTTTGCTGTCTTGCAGTCTTTCTATGTGAGGTTGAGCATGATTCTTTCATAAGCATGTCGCATAGTTCTCAATTTGCGGGTCTATCTCTTGGTTAGGTTCCATGTTTCAGCTCCATAAGTGACTTTTAGGAGGATACATAGGTTGGTGCACCCTTCTTTTTAGGCTTAATTGGATCTTCTTGTTTTTGAAGGTTGAGCTTGCTCTGCCAAAGGCTTGCCATCCTAGGGTGATTCTTCGCTTGATTTCTTCTTTTGAGGATCTAATGGAGATTCCTTGTCCTAAGTAGATGTAGTGATCTACTTTCTCCAGCTTAATGTCTTCGATTTTGATCTTGGTGTTTTTATTTCCGATGTGGTTGTTGCACATGATCTTCGTCTTGCTGAAGTTCATGTGTAGGCCAACTTTCCTGCTCTCCTCATTTAGTTCATCTATCATTAGTTGGAGGTCGTGTAGGTTCTTTACGAAACGGGCAATGTCGTCTGAAAATCTGAGGTTGCTCAGATATTCGCTGTCTTTTCCGATTCCTGTACTCTCCCAGCCTAGTATTCTAAAGATCATCTCGAGGCAGGCTGTGAAGAGTTTGGGTGACTTGATATCACCTTATCTTACCCCTTTTGGGAGCTGAAGGGGGTCCGAATCTTTACAATCGAATATTCACATTAGTTGTTAATTCTACCTAAGAGAATTTTCCGCTCACTTCTGATTTGTTCTCTGGCTAAGCTCCGTGAGGTTGAATTAAAAAAATGTTCTGACAGTGATCATTTCAGTGAAGGAAATGAATGATAAATTAAAGGATTTTTGTCGAATCTTATGTGATACCATCATTTTAAACTTAGCACTGGTGGTCGCCGCTGAAGATTGAGTGACAGCAAGTCTACTCAAATCCCAACCCTCATCTTCACAGTAAGTTCCCTCAACCTCGAGCATTCCTCTCATATCATCACAACAGCGCCTTGGGTTGTACTTTCTCTACCGTGCCTTTTTCATCCTTTAAAACCTGGCTGTCAGGCCATTGCTGACAACTGCAGATCGTAGATCTCATATTTCAAGTTCTCTTTTCAGTAATAATAATTATCCCTGAATTGATCAGCATAGTCTCAATCCTTCCTCATCTCAAGCTACTCAAATCTCTTCTTGTGTATTTGGCACTGTCCTGAGTGCACCTACTGTTATTGGTACAACCCTGGCCTTCATTTTCCTAACCTCCTTAAGTTCCCTTGTATTTTCATAATTTTTCAATCTTTTATATTCACTCTGTGATTCCCTGGCTCAGTCAGGTCTATCATTTGTCAGGTTCTCTTTCCCTTGTCTACGACTTTCAGGTCTGGTCTTCTCACTTGGGTGGAGTAGTCAGTTAGGAAGTCGAAGTCCTCGAGTAATTTGTGGCTTTTTTCAACAATCTCCGGTTTGTGCTGATAACATTAATCCGCTTATGTACAATTTTCCCTGTCTTTTATGGATTACAGTTTTTAGTGTGTTGCAGTTTTTGTTTAGTTGTGCGGCATTTTACACCAACATACAACAGATGGTAGAGCTCTTCCCAATATATGGCAGTGCCCATGATCACTATCTTCTGGGTTTCACAGAGGGAAGGTACGACAGAGATTTTGGCAAGATGTTTTTTTCAGTTCCCTTCTTGATCATCCCTAATGCCCCGACAATAACGGGGACAGTTAGTGTTTTTACGTGCCTTTTCTTCTGTATCTCGATTACAAGGTCCGGGTACTTGCCTAGTTACACAAGTTCCATCCATATTCCAATCTGAAAGCACATTCATAAGAATTAGATGATAAGTTCTTTTCTAGTGGTCCTTGATTACTAGGTCTATTTTCTTTGATGGTCCTGTCGATATTTGTCACAAAGTTCGATTCTATCATAGCATTCAGTCCTTTAGTGACTGAGTCTGGTTGATGGTCATACCAGTTATTGTCTGTTGGTATTTCGTAATGCTCGTAGATTTCCCAATGTAGGTACTGGCCAACTCTGTCATCTGAACTTGTATTAGGTGTTGAAACAGAACAGCCAGACACGAGGAGATCTTGTTTTTACAAGAAAGTTAGAGAAGCAGCACCATTTTATATGATATTTACTCTAATGTTTCAAGCCTTTATCTTGAGCGAACAGGATAACCCCCTCTGTTTCTGTTTCCATTGTTCTGCTCCACAGCCATTGGTGTATGTTTTTCAGATCTCCATCAGCGTCTTTGTTCCGAAGGGTGTATTGTCCGTGCAGAGGTTTCTGTCCCCATTTTACTCCAAGTTGTTTATGTCCCTGCTTTTTTTGTATGTTTCTCCCTCTTTTTCACATAAAAACTATGCTTTTCAAGTTTAAATCCAGATCTCTAGCAAACTTTCCACTCTCTTTTACTATCGAGTGCAATTTGTTTGTATTCTGATGTTCCTTGATTCGTTTTAAGTGATTTACAGGTACTGGTGTCTTTCTCGAGACAGTATTCTTAGTGTTTTGTATCTTAGTTTGAGCTGCACCATTCTCCAACCACATTTACCCCTTGGTAAATAGAGGTGATCAATGTCAACATTAGGATGGTGCATTCTGTGGCATGTTAGTAGTCTTCTTATTTTCCAGTCGATTTTTAAAATCCCTTAAAGATTCTACTGAATTATATAAAAACTATATGTTACAACAGGGATAGATGTTATTTTGCAGTTTCTGCTTGTAACCTGTCCCATGAGTCTTACAATGTTGATAATGTCTCATTCACGATATTCACGCTCTATTCCAAATATCGAACTCTCTAATTGATAAAGCAAGCTCGAAAAATAGTAATAATGTGTGCGTGTGCATATGTGTGTTGTAAAAACATAATTATGTATACATGCTTCGTTGTTAAGTGAAATTTAACATTTCCAGTATCACCTTAGGATAAATTTCCGCTGTTCAGACGAAAATCCGTTATTATTTTCATTATTTCAAGACCATTCTTATAAAACGGGAGTACATGAATTTTAGAGTCTCCGTGTGTATCCACGCATGTATGTATGTGTACATATTGAATCCTTGAGACACACACACACACACACATTCATAGACTCATACAAACACAGTGAGTTTTTTTTTTTTTTGCTGCATTCCATCTAGAAGCTCAATTATCAGGTATTTCAAATTGCTGTCGGGCGTATTGGATGACTTGCTCAGCCAACTCTCTCTCTCTCTGTCTCTCTGTCTCTCTCTGTCTCCCTCTCTCTCTCTCTCTCTCTCTCTCTCTGTCTCCCTGTCTCTCTCTCTCTCTCTCTCAACTATTTCATCTCGCTGCTGAGCATATAAGAATTATTAGATGACTCGGTCGGCTAACTTACATGACTCCCACGTCCCTCTCTCGTCCCTCTCTCTCTCTCCCTCTCTCTCTCTCTCTCTATATATATATATATATTCATATATACATATATGTGTGTGTGTGTGTGTGTTAATATATCTTTGGGGAGACGTTTTTATAATACTTGTCTAAAGTGGCTACATCCGGCTTCATATAGGATCTGAACAATGCTTCAACTTTACAACAGTTTTTTACTTCCTTCTTCACTTCGTTCTTCCTCTCTATAATTCACATGTTTTTCTTTTTTCTCTTTTCTTCTCCTTTTTTTTTTTTGTACTCCTTTCTGGTGTATTTTTTATATTTCTTTTTACCTGTACATTTAAATTGATTTTTTTTCGTTCGTGTTTTTCCTTCCTCGCTCTTTTTCCTTCTTATCTTTTTTTCTCCATTTTTCTTTCTTTCACCTTTTCTTGCTTTTTTTCATTTTTTCTTCATTTATTTCTTCATTTTACCTTATTTTCTTTTCCTTTCCCCCCTTTTCTTCCTTTTTTTATTTTCTCGATTCTTCCTTTCCTTCTTTTCATTTGTTTCTTCCTTCCTTCCTTTTGACTTTTTTTTTCTTGATTCTTCTCTTTCTCTTTGTTTTTTTTAAATCCTCGTCTTCTCTTCCTCTTCTTTTTTGTTTGCATTATTTGCTTACAAAATCTAACAACTATTGAAGAAATATGTCTCTGTGACTGCATGCACTGCGATTACTCGACTACTTTGGAAATATCAAAATTTATTTTTAAAATATCTAATTTGGAAAAACTCAAGAGAAAAAACCGAAATACTTCGAAACCGTAGTTTCGTAAGACAGACGGAAATTATTCAATATAACATGATAGGTTACTCCACTTACCTTTCTCTGACCCCTTCCAAACACCTTTGGAGTACTTTGGCACTGCTCCAGTGAATACATTTATTTTGGTATTGTTAACCCTTAATTTGTTTAATTGTTTCATGTACGAATAACAGTATTGTATAGTTACGCTACCGATACCTGAAACATTGGGAAAAACGTTATCAGTCTGCAAGATGAGATAGTTTGAGTAACGCTGCTTTGAGTAGCAAATGTGTCGCACTCAGAAAACAGATAGTCTATCTCTCCCACAGGTACTTCAACGAGTGGACATCGTAGGAATTGCAATTTTTTCATGAATCGCCAAGGAATCTGATATTGATGCACACTTGAAGTAGAACTTTGATTTTCCTTTGAAGAGAAACATGCAGCGGTCGGTGGGGTTCGGTGGTGGCTCAATCTGTTAAGAGACGAGTGGTCACTTTTCTTCTTTAGACACAATAGATTGGAACAAATCATCAGTAAGCATCTATATTTAAAGTAAGAGCACGTGCATAATTACACCCATGAAAGAAAAGGTAAACATAGATAGAATATGCAGTCTAAGAAAGCAATTCCTTTGATTTACTTTTCTTACCTTCTCAGTTAATTGGGATTTCGTTTGTGTGATCTCGTTTTCATGCGAGACTCATGCGTAATTACAATCAAGATTGATTTACTTAGAAATGCAATCGAAATCAATTTGATTAGAATTACTGCTAGAGAAAAAAATGTTTATTTTAGCCATGGATAAGTAAGGGATTTACTCACTTCGGTTAAGACCAACCTTATAAAAACATTAATCATATCTTGGCATGTCTTAACAAAGAAACGTAAGTTACGATGGCTTGACCATGTCCTGAGGGTTGGCCATTAAAAGAATACCTGAAGTTGCCTTAAGATGGATCCCAACTGAGAAGAGAGAGAAATAGGGGGGGGGCAAAGATCACCCCGCAGAAGACAATGATGATAGACATGGGAGAGATAGTTCTCACATGGAGCAAAGCATAGACCAATGCGCAAGACCAGATTCAATGGCATGATATGCTTGCAGTCTTATGTCCCAGCAAATGTCTTGGCAGCATGCCGTGTTGGGTGATCAATAAAAAAAATTGAACAAAGGGATAATCAATGATAATGAATGAGTTACTTCTTTGGCCTTTTGCTTGACAGTGATTGCTAATGAGATCCACATTTTCAAAAACCAAGAGACTAATTCAGCATAAACTAACATTGCAAATTGAATTTCCCATTAAAAACCTATTTAGAGGGATATTTTGAAAAAAAAAGTTTTTTGTACATGATAAGGAGTAAGCGTTTGAGTTTCCAATTCTCAAGCTCAATTGATGCGGTCTGTACGTATGATACATACATAGCCAGTCAGCCAAACGAACTCGAAAACTGAAGAGATGTATGTTTATTAGGACAATTTTGGTTGACAGTTTCTTATCATGTCTTGATGAATACATTGCAATTGAATTGCGCTATATAAGGAAGAGCACAGTCTATAAGGAAGAAAACAGGTGTTCGTGACATCATAGAAACTATTAAAAAGCTCAAATGGCAATGGGCAGGCCATGTTGCAAGAATGAAAGACAACCGATGGACATCACGTTTCACAACACGAATCCCCAGAGATCACATAAGAAACCGACCCCGACAGAACACAAGATGGAGAGATGAACTTGACAAATTCAAGAAATACTGGTCCTGCGATGCCCATGATAGGGAATTGTGGCGAATCCTGGGGAAGGTCTATGTCCAACGACGGACGTTAAAAGAATGATGATGATGATGATGATGATGATTCTTGCAGTTAATATTTGAGTTCAGCCGTTGGTTCAAACTCGAACACTGAACTTCCTGGTAAGCACATTCCCTCCGACTGTTAACAGAGATAACACTGACACAACCTCCTAACGTTTTGTCGATTTTAGATGTATATCTGGAAAATTTAGATGTTTTAAGATGTTTTCTTCTACTAAATTTTAGATTTAGATATCAAAATAAAGTTTGCATCATTCTCCTGGCTAGATCTTCACACAAAAAACCGAACTAGGTCATCATAGGTTTGACTTTTAGGTTTCTTTCATAGTAATGATGTAACTTGTAATTAGAAACCCCAGATTCTTTCAGTTTTCTGTCTATTTCTTTAACTATTGACTAGGAAGGATTATCTACGATCGGGGCACCTAGGTTGAGCTTTAAAAAAGACTCCCCACTGATCTTGCCTTCTGCTACACTCTTTGTTGAATAGAGTAAATTTATGTTGTCACATTGAATAACTTATATTTTTTACTATGTAATGCACTAAGTGTATAATAGCACAAAGGTCTATGAATCAATTATAGCCCTTCATTCTTTTATTTTTTCTATTTTATTCCAGATATGAAAAAAATTTTGCAAAAAAGTATTAAAACAAGCCTGCAAAGTCAAACTCCAATCCTTCTTCTATTCTGATTAAAGTTGATTACAGCAATTTTTGTATTTTATGTATGATTTCAAAATTCGTAGGTATATAAAGCTAGAAAATTTAGCTCAGTTGGCAAGAAAACCGCCTTCAACTCAAATGGTCATCATTTTCACATGGTAGGGAAATGTTTATTTTATACTTAGGTTTGGTTTAACGTGCGATGATAGACGACAGAGTTTAATCACCTAAATTTGTTGAGGATTGGTCTTGTTCTTATTGCGTTTGTTACGGTGGACGGGGGGGACAAATTCAACTCCAACTTAAAAAAACTCAAGTTAAAAAATACCCACGTGTACATTTATTCAGAGAATTTTCTGCTCTCGGTCTTGTCCCCCTTCTGAGTCCCTAGGCTTAAGCCTATTCAGCCGAATGGTTGATCCGCCAAGTAATCCAACGAAGAAAACACACTCTTTTTCAGAAACACTGTCAACAAGCATTACCCTGACTGGCGTTATGTGAAACACCCATGAGTTTGATGCAGTTTTGGAAATCTATCATATAATTTGCAAAGTATCCATCTATCTGTCACACCTTTTGATCCTCCCGTCTTTCAAACCTTTCTTCATTCGCTCATTGAAAAGAATGGGTTAATTCTTGAAAATGGAATCGCAACACCAAAACTGCAAAGAAGACGGGGAGAAACACAATAGGGGTAACCAAAAAAGTAAGGGTTAAAACATAAAGATATTTGCTAAAGGAGAATCGCTGAATTCGGCTATTGAAAAATAAGAAAAGAACCCAAGTAATATGAGGAGGATTGAATTCGGTTTTGTGTGTCGGTGAGCGGAAGATTTGATCAAGTTACTGGGTTGCTTGCTTCAGGCAACTCCAATGAATTTTGTTGAGATATTGCAGTGTTTTAGATTTCCAACCAAGGTGTACCATTAGCAGAGCAATGGATATTCTACTAGTGATCGTAAAAGATGACAATTTCACGACACTGAGCAGCAGTTAATATTAGTTTCCAGCAAGAAAAGATTGATACAAAATGTCGATGTCGATGATTGCTTTGGACCACTTAGAAGAAAGTGTTACTTCTGGCAGGTTGAGGGAAATGGATTTTCAGAAACCGTCAACCTTGACTGCCAACATAGGTTTCTTCAGTTGTTAAATGATTCGGGCTGACTGACTGGCTATCTATCTATGTATTGCCCACACAGGCCCCAACAATGGAGCTGAAGGGTTGAAATTTCAAACATTTACTCCTTATTTCTAGAATTTTTTTTCAACTTTTTTATTGATCACTGTCTGACAAAAGGTGACATTAGTAGCTTTTCCATTGATCGCCCCATTTTTCCATTTTTCCGAATGATCACCCCTAACAAGGCATGTAGCTATATGACGTTGGTCACTTGGCAGTTTATATTGGATGACTAACCAGACTTGTTTATCAGGACTTCAGCTTCAATGCTGATACATTTATAACGGATGAAAATGATGATGAGCGTACACATTATATTGGCAAGCCATATCCTTACTTTGAATTGAAAAGCGATTGTTTCCTCGAGGCAAGAACAGTTCCCCCAACCCCAGTCTGAAGTTATCGTAATAAATATTGCCCTTACGCTGTCTACGGTTAGTCGTCTCTGTCTCGATTCGACTTCGAGGTTCTTGAAGATTTTCAATTTGTGACAACTGACAAGCACCCGAAGCGGCGTCACAAAAGGGAGAGAATACGTAAATTAATGCCATTTCCAAAGCATCAATACGAAGTGGACGCAGATAGTTTAAGTCGAAGTTTGAACACGGCTCGCCAATTTCATTTTCCTTCCTGCTTACCACTTTGCTACCGGCAGCTCGTTTTCTGATACATTTATAACGGATGAACATTACGGCTGGTGTTACTCCATTTTGGCAAGCAATTCCAGTTATCTCCTTGAGGCGATAACTGTTTTCCCCTTTAGAATAAAGATCGACAAACCTTTAAACATTTGTCGATGGTTGCATTCTGGGAAGAAGGTGATGACGACGTCGACAATGATGATGAAATTAATAAATAAGATAGCCACGGGGATTTCCAGAAACAAGTTAAGTTCGCAATAATAAACTTACATAATATACAATGTGTGTTGGATGATTGTTAAGCCTGTCACGCTAAGGAAATAACGGAAATATTTTCACACAAAATCTACTTTCCTTTGGGGAACTTTCAATAAGGGTAATAAAAAAAAGGCACAGAAACATCGTATAACTCTGCAAACGTCATGCAATGACTAGAAATTGAATGAAAACAGGTTCCAGTTCGATCTTCCACATTTCGGACAATTCATTTATGAACAAAAATGCCTTTATGAATATCTCCATAAACAATTAACATTAAAAATAAGTATTCAAAATTAAAGTGCTCATCAATTCATGTTATAAAAGTGTATGAAACTCAACTGAAAAAATTAAAAGGTTATCATTACAGAGAAACATTTACCAAGCAAATTCTCAAGATTTCCCTATTAATTCATTTTTTATCCCAGATGATCTAAATTTATTTGTTACTCCTAAAATTATTGATATCTATTCTATTCTTTTGCAAAAGACGGTAAACTATTCCGGTACTTCGAAATTCTTTGTGAGAAAAAATCAGTTTGTTTTTGCTATTTTGTTTTTGTATAACTCCTCTTTATATATATAAAATATCTCAATCAAAAGCAGAGTCCAGATCCGCCCCTGAATTTAATCAATTCGTTTTTAGCCCAACCTTCCACAAAATGTCATTGAGAGTTTTTGGAGATACTGTGTTTTCAAATAGACAGACATAAGTGAATACGTATCGCTCTTCCAATTTCGTTGAGAGCTTCTTTTTTTCTTTTTTTTTCTTTTCCCAAATGAAATTTCCAAAGAAAGATGATGGCTTTGATCAAACAGAGCTGGGAAATATCTTCCCCTCAGTATTTGGCAGTTTTTGCACGCCTTAGATCATTAAATTATTCCACCGGACATGTTCAGTATGTGCCTAGACATGCATATTAACATATATATGTGTATGGATGTGTAGAACGTCTTTTCAAATGTTCAGCTCTAGGAAAAGATTTGGAGATTTTACATGCAGAATGATTATAAAACTGCATTAGAAACTCGTAGATTTGAATTTGATAGTCATTTTAAGGTTATGTTTAGTCTGAATATGTTTTATCGAACGGAAAATGAGGCTTGCTGATCTATGGCTTTTAATCTTTTCTTTCCTTATATAATTTATGCAAGGCGATGGAAAAGTGTGCAGTCATGTCACAAGAATTTGAATCTTATATTAATAGAAGATGAAGATACGTCATCACGCTGCTTATGGTACTTGGGGAATTCAATCTATGTTTTGTTCAAGTAACAGACCCCTTGTGAGAATATGTGTGTGTATGCCAGTGATACTAAAGAGTATCTGTTATGTGCGTATGTATGTGTCATTGATAGCAAAAAGGATCTATACTGTCTTTACGAGGTTGTTTCATCAGTTCTTGTTTACCTAAGTGTGTGTATGCCATTAAGACTGTTTTTAGGGATATGTGTATTAGTATCGATGATGTGCACTGATATTTTCGGAGAGGCAGTTCGTTATTCAAGCACAAGCCCTCATCGGATATCCTCACATTCACAATCACGTTTCCATTTCCGATGAACATCCAACATACAAGTATTTCAAAAAACATACCCACAATTCAAGTTCTGCTTAAAAACAAGTGTTCCCTAACTTCTTCCATTTATCCATGAAGAAGTCCAGAAAATGGACGAAATGTCGGAATGAAATTTCGATGATTTAAAAAAAAACTTCCAATATTGTCATTTCTCATAATGTTGGGTTTACTATGATCCATTCCAATATATATATATATATATATATATATATATATATATATATACAATAATTAACGCTCCATTATGCTGGGTTGAGCACTCTCTAAGTGAAGTAACTCGTTCATTGTAAGCTTATGCAATGCTCATCCAACATGAAATGGAGCATTCTAGTGGATGATGAATTTATACGATAAATAGATATATTGCTTAAATTCAACCTCACTGATCGTCCATTCCCGTGGAGTTGAGAGAGGATACCAGCCTCCGGATCTGAAGCTGAGATTTCGATGCAGCCTCGTGGTACTGGGTGGGATAATGGATAGCTTATAGCCACATTGAAGAGTTGTGATACAAAGAAACAGCTGTTTATGGATGACATATATATATATATATATATATATATATATATATATATATATATATATATATATGTATACGAGGAGAGATAGGGCTGAGAGAGTATGAGAGAGATTAAGATATATATACTAATTCATTGAATCGTTTAGTTATAACGTCGTCGATATATATATATATATATATATATATATATATATATATATATATATATATATATATATATATATATATATACAAGATATTGTCAGTGGGATTACAGGTGATTTTTTTCTGACTTGACTTGTGTTAGTGGCAAAATTCCTACACTATAATGAATTGAATAACCCCTAAATATATAATTGTGTCTACAGTAAAATTTCTTTCTCTTAACTTTATATCAGTTAAAGTTATGGTTTTCAGGAACGAAACAATCAAAGGGAGGGGTGTAGTATACACAGACAACACACGTTTATACTTATATACATATTATACGCCTGCAGATTTACACGCTCATTACACATCACTCCATTTATATATTCACACTCGCGCATATATATATATATATATATATATATATATGTATATATATATATATATATATATATATATATATATATATATATATATATATATATGAGAATATATCAACTGCTTGATGCTTTGATGATCGTAATAAAAGCCGATGCAAATTTCTATTCATCATAATCAATGAAAGCCGCTTTTAGTCTTCAATCAAAAGAGATTAACAGAAGAAATTTTGAAAGCAAAATCCTTCTGCGTTGAATATTAAGCGAAAAGTTCCAATTTAGGATTCTTATTTAAATCATCTGAGAATGCGACATTGATAGATGGGTTTAATCATCTACGAATAATACGAGATTGAAAATGACAGGACATGAAAAAGACCTGCGTTTCACTTCGTCATCTGATCTCAAAACACATAACCAAACCTTCAGAACTAGAAAGCACCCAGAGATTCATCGCCGTAGACTAACTCAATCCAAAAATTCCTGGATCGGTCACAAGATTGAATAACATCTTCCTTTGCTCATTTCTGATACCTTCAAAAAATTACATTGAAGTTCATCGAGAATTTTTGGAAATACCGTGTGGACAAAGCAGGTCCTAATTCAAATCATCTCAGAATGCAGCATTGATTGTTGGGTAATTACTCTGCTACAGGAATACAACTAGATAGAAGATAATGGAATACGAGAAGGACCTGGGTATTACTGTATCACATCGATCATGTGGACCAGTTGTAGTGTCCTCGACCCTGGTTTTTATAAGCGTTGGTTCAATCCGTATCATACCAAAGATTTACTAAATGATACTTAATGCCTCCCCGATAAGCACAACGGGTAAGATTGACAAACATCTCCCAAACGTCAAGTGGTTAAGACCAATTCACATTTGGTACACTGGTTCTCAGAAGATCTCCGAAGTAAAACAAGGTCGATCCTATCCAGTATCTAATTGGGTCATTATTCGGGAATGCCAAGTGTAGAATGAAACTCTGACAGGTCTTGCCAGTCGGAAGTGAATCTTACTGACAATTGAACGTGTATACCTAGCCTGTTGATCAAGGTAAAAGCAGATAACGATGGTACATACATACCCTGCTGAATAAATGATATAAGATTGAAAACAAGAAAAAAATTCAGTTAGCACTGTAGAAATAACACAAGAAATAATTTCTTCTCAAAAAACTATCAATAGATTGGATCACCCTAGGTGAACTATGAATCAAATGTACTGGAAACAAGTACAGGTAACTTCAATGACAAATAAGACAACTCCAAAATATAAAACAAGTCTAAGAACCAACCAAAAAAACAACTCTTAACAAACGTGCAGAGATGAGCCGTAACCATATATATGTGCCTCTTCTAAAAGCTATAATTTCAAGTGGTTTCATTTGGTTTCTTCTTCTGTATTAATATAACTGGCACTTTTTACAGCTATTTTTTGTTTTGCATGTGCATGTGCACGCCTAGGGGTGTATGTTTGCATTAGGTTATCCGTTTCTATCTCCAAAAGAACAGAAAACGATTGGAACATTTCTAATGGAATTACACAAAAAGATTTACTGAAATATTTCGTTTCAAATAGACTTTTATATGATAATAAGAAAAAACGAGCATCCAAGTATATCGATAATTACAATATTTGATTGACCTCCATCGATCATTTTGAAAACCGTTTCATTTCAAAACGCCGTAAGATAACTCGCAGATTTTTCCCTAAATTTTAAGTAACCTCAGCCAACGATTTAGGAAAGGTATTCAGTGGTCGAGTCTGTTTGCCAACACGTTATCTCCAAATGATTTCAAGGAATTTTAATGACATTATGAGGATAGTTGAGCCATGGAGTAAGGATGAAGTGACTTAATTTGAGGATGGATCCAGGAATTTTTCTTTGATTTAAAGATAATTTCCATTTTTTTCTTGCATACATTTATGTATTCACTCACATCTATCAAGATGATACTTCGTAAAGTTCTCAATGAATGTCAACTCCATTGAGCATATTCCTCAGGAGCTAATTTCTACCTTCCACAACAAACAACCCATTCAACAATATCTAACTAGAACAACTTTAATTATTCAAAAATCGTCTATCAAACCGACTTATTGAATAGGTTTTCTAGAACAGAATATCCACCTCACAAAATTCTGACAAGACCTAATTTATTCATTCAAATCGTCTATCAAACTGACTTATTGAATACGTTTTCTAGAACGAAATATCCACTAAATAAAGTTCTAACAAGACCGAATTTATTCATTCAAATCGTCTATCAATCTGACTTCATGGCCACGTTTCATAGATTGTGCTACGGTTATTCAAATTGAACGATTGATTTGAGTCATGGTCCATTAGAATCATAATTAATATGCAGCTTGAAATCTGTGAAACCTTCGATTAAAACTTCAGGCAATATATTTTCAGTCTACGAGTGTATTTTTTAAAAATTGAATCAATTTTCCTTTTTAAATTTGCATCTACTTATTGTTTCCTTCAATAAACTTGTCTGGTTAGTCATCACTCGAAACTGTCATGTGACCAACGTCTTTTTGCTGCTGGCCGTGTTAGGTGTGATTAACTAAAAAATTGGAAAAAGGGCTGATCAATGAATAAGTCACTTCTCTCGTCTTTCGTTGGGGTGGGGGAGCACTAAAAAAAGTCCAATCTTTCAAAAGAACGTTTTTCTTCTCAGAAGGAGTAAATGGTTAAATTTTTAGACTGATATCTCCATTGGTACCACCTGTACGCCTCATACATACATAGCCAGTAAGACGAACAGACTCATTTGAAAACTGTAGAAACCTATGTTGACAGTTTGGTGACAATTTGAATGTTCAACTTTTCAGATTTCTAGCTGCGTGACATTTCGAGAGCTAGCCAGAATTACTTGAATACAGAAGAAAACTATGATCACCACTTTGGCTAATGTTGACAGTTTTGGTTGACGGTTTCTAATATTGGGTGCGATTTTTTTTCTTTTCAAACAACATTACCAACAACAACAACAACTCAATGCCATGTTCTAGCGCTCAATTCAAATATTGATCTTTATCAGTGGCTTGCTTGAATTTCAATCTTTGAAAATAATCAATAAGAAAAGTAGAAATAATAATTGAGAATAATTATGCTATGATTATACAGTAAACTCGACTTATTACGATACCCTTGGAGATTTAAAGTGCCGTTATAATAGATTTGCTGTTATAATGGGTTGGTTTTATAGAAGTGAATTAATAATGCGAATTAAAAAAACAAGCAAAAATGACTTTTCAACACTGTTTTTACTATACTGGTTACAGGTTTGCAAATAAAATTAATGAATCAAAAATAATTAGGCTAACATGTAATTACTTGTTTGTTGAATATGTCAGTGAATTCTTACTAATTGCAGTAGTTTTTAGATTCTCATGAAACTATTTTTGGAGATTAGTTTGCAACAACTGCACATGAATATTTCAATGCATTATTTTACATGTGTTAACACCGTGTTCTTGAGCATATGCCCTTGCAATATACAAGGATTGAACTACTAAAGAAAATATTCTATTCCTTTATTTTTAGCATTACACGGGAATAAATTGAAAGAATTTGAATTTCTCCTTCTGTTGATTAATTTGCTTTATGGTCGTTGCAGTTTTATCTCCTATCCACCGGTCTCACATTATCATTGTTTATTTTATAGGCATTAGCATAGTGCCCGTAAAAAATGATGTGATCTTCAATGTTGTCTGAGGATAGAATAATATTTTAGAATATTTCTATTTTTAAACATTATATATATATATATATATGTGTGTGTGTGTGTGTGTGTGTGTGTGTGTGTGTGTGTGTGTGTGTGTGTGGTACAAATCAGGCTACCAGTATAACATAATATAATAATATATCAATAATATAAAGCCATTTCTGAAATGTATTGGATTTATTTCATAGAGTGCTCGATACATACAACATTTTACTCACGGAGTTGAGTTGTTTTAGAGTAGAGCTGGAAATAAATAGTAGGTTGTGGATTCGCCCGAAGAGACCCAGAGAGGGCTGAAACCTGAACTAGTTTGTGTAGCGAATCCACAACCTACTATTTATATAAATATATATATATATATATATATATATATATATATATATATAGAAAGAACTTGATCTTCAAAATATCGTTTCTCCTAAAAATATTACGAAATATCCATCTTATGCTTTTGAACAGCGTTTTTTAATTCAGTTGGTGTCTAAAATAAGAAAGATCTAAAGAAAACATTCAAACAAAAGCTAATGGGGGCTATGTTCTTTTAAATATTTACCGAAAAATAATTCCAAGCTATACAATTACAATAAAAAAAAAACGAAAAACATATTTATTTAACCTTTCAGAAAAGTTTGAAATTGCTTTTTCAATTATGACTGCATGTGATCTTCAATTGCTAAACTGACGCATAGACACAAAGCTACAGCAATCAGTCATACTTTAGCTGCTGCCCACATTCAGTCACATAAGTCTTACTCTCTTAACGTCTTGAATCAGCTATCAAGAAAGTTAGAATTTTTTTCTTCAAAACGTACATCCAGAAACAAAGCTACAGCAGTCAGTCATAGTTTAGCCGCTGCTCACATTCAGTCACATATGTCTTACATTCTTTCTCTTTTTAATCAGCTTTAAAGAGAGGAAGAAAGTGGCACTTATGTTTCAACTGTGACTCTTTGACGTCGACGGACAAACATACGTACAAATTTTATTATGCTGGTATTTATATGAATAGAGGATCATTATCATTACTATTGATATTTTGCTAATGATCATTATCCACAATCCATCATGTTGGACATGTTCATTTTTTATTCTGGACTCATTATTATCATCATTCTAATGAATAGCATTTTATTTATGTTAGCATCATGCACAGAACATTCTTTGTGACAATCCCTCTTAATCTTTCTAGGTAGTGGACTAATCTGTACACCTCGTTAAATGACACAAGTCATGGGTCCATAGGGTAAAAGGCCACCCCAACCATTTGAACCACCTGGTTGCATTATTAGAGTGATAAGATTTGATGATGATTATTGATATTAGCATTTTATGGGTATGATTTTAATAATCTTAATCAGCATTATTATTTATGAATTATCCATAGCTAATTATTTTCCTCATTATCATTATCAACAAGCTCATCCCAACACAATTATCATTATCATTACCGGCAATCATCCGTAGCTTTGCAGATGGTAAACCTAAAAGTTGTGCACCGTGTCAGTATGTTCTCACGATAATTTGGAAGATTAACGCAACGAATTATCAACTAAAATTCTAGTATTTATTTTTTGGTAAAAAAAAGAAATTGACACATCAACAACAGTATCAGCAGCGGTAGTAGTTACACTTGTAATATAAGTAACAAGCAGCCGAATGAAAGCACGAACACACAGATAGCAGAATAGCATTTTGTGTTCGTGTATTTTCAGTATCCCTTTCTTTTACTTCTGTTTGTTTTGTTGTTTTTTTTCAGATAAACTGACAGCTCGCAAACTATGATAAGGATTGTTAGTTCACATAAGAACTTCCAGAACCGCCACTATCATTTTTCAATATTTTTGCTGTCCGTGGTGGTACTTTATAGAATTTTTGTCTGGCGTAACGATTGCTTGTTATTTCACTGTTCTTGCCAGGAGCGCTGTGGTGGTTTTCATTGCCCAAATGTTCATGATTAAATCGTCTTTTATATTGGACAATCTCTTCATATCGACGGCAATGTCGTTTCCATTATTTCGGTTTTCACTTTCTATCTAATTCAGTCTGTTCGGAGGTAATATCTACATTAACTACCACTGCTAGAATTGTTATCATTATCATAATTTGTTCTCGTTGAGTTTTCATACCAATAATGACTAGTGGCTTTCACTGCAAATCAACTGATAGCAGTACTCATCAGTATTCAAGGACTCTCCAGTATTCTTGCTGATTACAATAGTGCCGTCGAGCTGCTTTCAGTAGTATTGTCCTCTAGATAGTCTCAGCTCTCTTCTAATTCCCCCAATCTCTTGGATTTGTGGTTCCTATATGGTATGCGAGGAGAGTACGAATGGTAGTTAGACCTGTGCAGCAGCTGAGAATAAAGATATTTGTCCCCACGTCCTTTATGTTTACTGCCACGAGCTGACGTCACGATTGGTGACGAAAGAGACGGAAGTAGCCATGTTGTTTAGATGTAAACATCCAGTAGCCTTTTTCTGCTGCTTTGCTGGAAGAGAAAATCTATATGCACTTTGTATGAATATGGACGCAGAGATTAAAAAGAATTTGTAATCTAAATAAGGAGTAAATACTGATGCTGAGACAAACAAATGGGACGCACATTTAGTGATTCGACAAGGGATGCATTTATAAACCATACATATAAAACTGGAAAGAAACATAAACATTAAAAGAAGATCGATTGCAATAGAAGGGACCTGTTTAGAGCAGATTTCTAGGTAATTAAGGAAGGAGATTTAGTCCATGATAGAATGGGTATATGTTTTTAGATAGAAGCTGGGTAGAAGAGAAAGATAGGAACGAATACCTAAGCAAAAGGTAGGAGGTCTGTGTGAGTAATCGTAGTAGCTGTCAGTTGATGAAGCGGAGATTGCTAAAATGCTTTGAATCCATGAGGTTTGGTATTTTGAAGGCCAAAGCATAATTATGGAGACTAGGTTATCAGTCGTATGCTTAAATGCCCAATTGGGGCGATTTGCAATACCCGAATTTACGATCACCAAGAGCAACCCGACAGAATGACAATGTAAGTCAGAGGAAACACATGAGGTTTAACCTATGTGCACTCCCTGGAACAAAGAGAATTAGAAGACAGAAGATAAGCATGACTTATGTTGAAGAAGCTTTGTCATTTAATCTACAGGAGACGGTATGAATACGGGTCTGAGCCAGAGGAGAGGACGTGATCTAGTAGATTAACATATGAGAGATGCTTCAATATCTGTGGAATTAAATTGGCAAGGTTTAGAATAGTGATTGGTCACGTTGGAAGAACGGTCAAGTTCGAATCGCCAGGGAGGCCGGCGAAATAATACCTGTCCTAGAGAGAAAGGAAGAGAGGAGGTAACTATCTAAAAGGTCGGGGCTTCAAATACGTGCTGGTATACATGGGTCAAACCCTTTTAATTCTAACTAAATATAAAGGATATGCTACACTAGCTACTTCGGTAACGTTACCAGGGGCCCGATAAAAATTGGTATTACCGACACCTCCCTTCTTTATAACATTCTCAGTTCTAGAATTTATCAAGCTTTCCTGTTCCTTATAGCTTCACCGTGTGGTCTGTCAGAACAACAAAATCCACAATTTGACACGACCTTTTCTTATTCAGTACAAATAAATTTTGTCTTATGTAACAATCACTTTATTAATACTTCTAATCTATAAACCACAATGCAGCCAACTGTATTCGCTCGGTTGTCTCACGCCCTTTTGTCCCTACGCCTATTTATTTTCTGCTCATTTGTCGGCCAACCAAGCCTGGTTTAGGTTGAAGTTCAAGTTTGAGTTGATTTATTTTTTCTCGCGTAACAAGAACAACAATAACAATCCTCATCCAATTTCTGGGAGAAAACACTTCACAGCTAGTCTATAACTTCATCTCATACCAAACCTATGTTATCAAAATTTCCTATCATGATTGAGAATCGAGACCATATATATCTGTGAATTTATTTATTATGCATCAAAAGTTGCTGTAATCATTTTCAGTCGAAATAATAGTAGAAGTGTAGTTTGACACTGCAGCAGCTAGGCGTGCTGATTTTAATAATGCTGTTATTTAGATAGTTTCAATAGTCCTCCGTATTTCCATTCTAATCTTTTCATAAGGCCCTTCGGGACTGTTCCTAATGCGACCAGATAATCATGACTGCAATTGTCCCAATTCTGTTTCAATTTGTTCAGTTCTCTGGTGCGGTAAAGATATTTATACCACGAATTTGCAGCATTCACTAAAATGACTGACGCTACACCTCTGTCAAGACAGACAACATTTATGATTCTGTTGTGCCTGGTCTATTTAAATTTAAATTTAAATCTGAATATAGTTTATTCTAATAAACTTTGAATTAGCTAGTATGACCTATGATTTTCTTTCTCTCTTGAATGTGTTATCATTACTAGCGTAGTACCCGTTAAAATGACGAGAAAATCTACGAATGGGTTTGCTCAAGATCAGAGTATCTGTTAGCTCTATTTAGGATCAAGGTATCATCCCCCTCCCAGCCACTTTTATGCTCGGATTATTGTATCTGTGCACTCATTGGAAAGTGTCACACACACAATAGAAATATATTTGTGGATACATAAATGGGTTGTATATATGTGGATTATTATTGGAGTGAAGACAAGAAAGCGTAAGAATATTCTGGGTTGCAATACTAATGAGGGGATTAATTGCTATCCATAAAAACTGAATTATAATATCCTACGGAAATAAAATTGAATTCTCATATCTTTAATCCTTTCTTTTCTGGGTGCAATGTAATGAAGAAGCGTGAGAATGGAAGAGGTTGCTTATGCTTGAATTGAAGCAAAAAAGACCCAACCTTCAATACAACTGCCATTTATTCATAATTATTCCTTGACAAGTCCGAAGCCTAAAGATTAGTTATAGTAATAACAGACAACGGGAACACAGATAGCAGAAGTAATCAATAATAATAATGACTCGTCATCAAAATAATTGAACAACCGCTGTATCAAAATTTGAAGTCATGGGAGAGAAAATTCCATCGAAGAGTAAATATATTCAAAATAAATTCTATTCATGAAATCACTGGCGTTTCCTGCAAGGAAAACCCACTAATTAAAGCTTTTTAAAAAAAGAAAGAAAAGAAAAAAAACTCCATGAAACATAGAATCTATACGTTATTAATGTGTCCGTTAGAATAAAGATTCCATAAGGACAAAAGAGCTTCTTTTAGAATTAAAAAAAAATTAGAAGGGATCTCATGGACTACTGATGCCAATTTTCAAATCTGTGAACAAAACGGTATGGCCAGGAGCGCTGGAATGCACAAGCAGACAATCGAACTAATAAACATGCAAACACACGCATATATAATAAAGGATAGAACCTTTTGCCATCAAAGATGGCTATGATGGTTCAATAATAATAATAATAATAATAAGGAAGATGTGGAACATGAAAACCAGGGTAGTACCAGTCATAGTGGGTGCACTAGGAACTGTCCCCAAAACGCTGAAGGTGAGACTGGAGGAGATCGGGATTAGGGGAAGGATAGATACCGTACAGACCACAGCACTACTGGGAACTGCACGGATACTGAGGAAGGTGCTAGAGATATAAGTACTGCAACGAATAGTAGCTCTGTCATGATATGCGAAAGGGAGAGGAGACGTTAGCTGAAGACCTGAGGAGACTTATTGTCACTCAGCCTTCAGCGATAACCACTGGGCAACCGGTGTGAAACTGTAAATCGCAGAATTACTGCGACCTATGAGTACTTGGAGAGGAGGGCTGGAGACTTGAGGAGACTTGCTGTCCCTAAAACTCCAGCGGTTACCACTAAGCAACTGGTGTGAGATTCCAAATAATAATAATAATGATGATGATAACATATTTTAGTTTCATTTTGGTTTGCATATTATCATAGTTGATATAGATCTTTTCCAAAGTTAATAAATTACAAAATTATGATTGTAGGAATATATATATATACCAGTTTTTCTCAGTTGTCAACACGAGTGGTTATTTCCTCGGCTCAAGCTAGTCGTCATCATCATCATCATCATCATCATCATCATCATCATCATCATCATCATCATCATCTTTCTTTGACTTGCTGTTTCATACAATCATTTGCCAAGTCTTTCTCATGAGATCTAAAGCAAATAACAGTTTTTCTCAGGTACTAATTGAGCATTTAAAAAAAATATTCGTTTGCCTCCAACCCTATGGACACAAACATATACATAGAATTAAATGTTACAGTGTAAAAAAAAAACACTAAGAAAAATACAAATTCAAGAAAATAAAGATATATAGAGTTTTATATAAGGACACACACAAGTTGGGCATAAGGTTTAGGCAGGCAGCTATTGGCTTGAGATTGTGAGTATTGTGAGCCGTACTCATTTGCACGATCTCGTCTATTTCAGATGGAAATAGATTTCCTGGGATTTTCTGTGTTCATCAGCGTTCTTCTTGAACAGTCCTAGTGCTCCTATTACTATTACAGGAATAGTTATTGTGTTGTTGCTATTCGTTTGTGGTGATAGTGGTATTATTTTTATTGCCATCATCATCATCATCATCATCATCATCATCGTCGTCGTCGTCGTGGTCGTCGTCGTGGTCGTCGTCGTGGTCGTCGTCGTGGTCGTCGTTGTTGTTGTTGTTGTTCATCTATTTGTATGATGTCTGGGGTCATCGGTGAATATTGAGTATGAGGATCTCTCTTGAAATACCCGGCACCTTTCTCAGTATTTTTGCAAAGCCCAGCAGTGCAGTTGTGTGGACTGTCCTGTTCTTTCCTCGAATCCCGACATCGCTCAATCTCGACCCCTCAAGATGAGTGACCGCGTGGGAATATAAGGTGCCATAAGTGAGGATGGGGAAGGGGGTGAAACTTATTGCCTCTAAGTCTATTTTCACACATAACAATTCGAGATAAGAAAAACTTGTGATTTGAGAAGCCCGGATAGGGATGGCTGATGCTACAACCAGCATGAGTGTTCGAAAAATGTTACTACTTTCAACTTGTTTAAAAGCTGATCATGATATTCAACAGAGTGGAACAGAGAATGATACAGGGAAATGGAGTTATAGAACTTTTGACTGAGGAAAAAAATGAAAATGGAATTTATTTTCCATCATTAGATGGCATAGATTATCAGTGGCAGAAATAATATTGCAAATTTTGGAATGTACCCGAAATAAGTGAGCTGATTGCTATAGGATTGTGTTAATTGTTGTTTCCTCTTGCCTGTGTTAATTTATACAATGGAAGGTCATTTCTATGAAACAGAAAAAACACAGAGAGAATAACGGTGATATCTATACTCAGGGAAAGGGAAAGGATGAAGATGATGATGGTAATGATGATGGTGATGATACGTAAAACAAAGTTTAAAAAACACAAAGAAATTAACAGTTGTTTACATAATGTTGTATGCATATGACAAGGCAAGTTGACAAAACACCTCGAAATGAATGTCAGACGGACCAGACTGTAACGTTAATGCGCTCAGTCCACGGTCAAAGTGTCACTCCCCAGTGCCTCACCCTCAAATTAGTGCAGAACTTTTTTGCTTATTGAAAAGTGTTACACACACAATCCACTCACACTAATATTCACACGCACTTACATACATTCACACACACACACACACACACACACACATATAAATAGGAATCTAAGACCAACTGAAATATTCGCCTGAAGAAGCTTAGACAGAGCAGAAACGTGAACGTTTGTGCGGAAAATCCTCACTCTATAATAAATATATATACATATATATATATATATATGTGTGTGTGTGTGTGTGTGTGTATGTGCACGTCTGTGTGTGTAAGTGTGTGTGCACAAATTATGTTTTATTACATAGAACCTCCTATCTGAAATGATTTCCTGTTATATCAAGGTTAATATATCACTTGATCTAGACAACTTTTAAAGAGAAAGGGTCTGCTGCAGGAGTCGAACCTGCTATTCCATTTTTTTAATTGTTTATTCTAATTCCATTGTCTACGCCAAGTGATACACTAACCGTGTTATGACGGGAGATCATTTCAAATAAGAGTTTCTATATAATATAAGGCAATTTATGATTATTCTCTCGGATCATGTATTCATTTCTTTATATATATATATATATATATATATATATATATATAATTAGGGGAGAAATATTTTCTGTCCGGCACCGGTGTTAACACAATCGCCGATCAAACAGTATGGATTATATGAAGCAAACAGAAACGGAAGATAATGATACCAGAGCACTGGTAAGCAGGAAAGTCTCGCAAATCATTATTACTGCGGCGCTTTCAACCTTCATGGTGTCTCCTACACTTGTGATATACTATGCTAGACTTTGTTTGTACCAATGATGATAATAATGACGAAGATGGATAACTGAAGAATGAGGGAGTGTGACAAGACGATGATATGCCAACTGACCGACGCTCAATTAAAACTCAGCAATTCCAGCTGGTACCCAAGAATGCCATTCTTATGGGTGCGTTTCTGTTATGGGAGCGTCTGTTTTGTACTTAACTTAAGCTATCCACCATGAATATTCAATCAGCCGATTATTTAGATTAACTGATGCATATAGCGTGACACACACGCGCGCACGCACACACACATACATACATACATACATATATATATATATATATATATATATATATATATATATATATATATATATATGCATATATGCAGAGAGAGAGAGAGAAAAAAAAAACTTAATTCCGAGATGTAACTCAGTGTCAACATGGTGTGATTCTGAATGTCGACACGGCATATCTATCTATCTATCAATCTATCTATCTATCTATCCATCTCTCTTTCTCTCTCTCTCTCTCTCTATATATATATATATGTATATATATATATATATATATATATATATATTTATATATATGTATACCCTGTAGATCGCAGGTTCGACTCCTGAAGCAGTCCCATTTTCTTTTATTGTTTATTCTATTTACGCTGTCAAGGCTAAGTGATATATGAAAGGTGTAATGACAGGAGATCATTTTAAATAAGAGTTACAATATAATAAGACACAATTCAAAAGCATTCTGTCGGATCACATATCCTTTTTCAACACACGCGTGCGGGACGCGCACACAGACACAGACACACACACACGCACATATATATATATATATATATATATATATATATATATATATATATATATATATATATATATATATATATATATAGTTCGTATTGACATTCAGAATCACACCAAGTTGATACTGAGCCGAAGAATTACTCCTAATGCGTACCAATATATCGTCATCATATTTTGTCTTAAGATAGTTCAGGAGGCGTGGAGTGATATGACGGTTACTGTCGTGAAAAATTTAATAGGTAAACCGAGTTGGAATTTTGGCTAGGACTGTTGGCATTCACTTCCCACTGATGCCCTTGTAAAAGGCACGAATATATCTCTTCCCCTGGCTATCATTGATTATGTGTGTTGGGCTAAGAATTCCATCGCATAAGTCCTACTTACTACTAAAAGTGAAATGGGGCCCAGTGCTACATAAGAAGTATACAGGGGAGAACATATCAGAGGGCAAGAGTGATAGAGTTGTTCTTCGCTGTTTGAAGGTCAATTTAACCAACCACCCAGGATTCTGAATAAGGGACTCAAAATTTGAAAATTTAATTGAAAATAAATATGCGAAAAAGAAAACACATTCAAACATCAAAAACAAAAAAAAAATAATTATATGTGATCCGGTATCTTTCACTCGCATTTGAATCATAGCTTTTCAGCACTGGAATTAACAAAATAGTTTTGAAAAATGTTTAGTTTGGAAAAAATGTAAAAAAAACTATACACAAACATTTTCCACAGAACTAATAAATAAAAATTGGATTAGATGAAAACAAAATGATAATTTTTTGATTCAAGATTAATTTATGATTACTTGGAATTGTTTTGGGTTTTATGAGTTTATTCATCAAGATATTCAGAAAAAATTTTGATTGGATTCCACCCGCTTTATCTGCACCTGTATTGTAACAGTCGTGTAGGTCGAAGGTACTCTAAAGTGATATACACGTCGTCAACTTCTTTGAATGTTGAAACAAAAACATTCACCTACGAAAAAAGGGAAATCGCACCCACTTGTGAAGTAAAGGAAATAGAAGAAAAAAAACAAACAAGGTCTGGTTGGTCAATCAATAGAAATCCCCTGGTGACTATGTCTCTTGTCAGCATGCTGTGTTGGGAGTGATCAATTGAAAATTGGTATAAGGGGGATCAATAAATAAGTTACTACTATTGCCTTTTGTTGGATAGAGACCACAAAATAAGTTTTCGAAAAACAAGTCTGAATTCTTCTGGATACAAATCAAAGGATCAATTTAGCATAAGCTTACATTGCAAATCACCCCCCTACTAAAATCCATGGAGGGAATTTAAAAAAATTATTTTCGCTAGACATTATAATAAAGGGCAGATGTTTGAATTTTCAACCTACTTGCCCCATTGGTGCAGTCAGCGCATGTGATGCATACATACATACATACATAGCCAACTACACCAATCTAAAAACTGAAGAAACTCATGTTGGAAGTTTTATTGCTAGTTTCGGTTGATGGTTTTTAATGTCATACACAATGGGCGTACTGTATGGTCGATAAAACCGGAAGTTTGTACAAGAATCGCTGGAACAAATAATCTTCTAATCTTTCTGTTGATGAGTATTTGATATTCAGTATCAGGGGGCTGTACTTTGGGCAATGCAAACAGTGCAGCTGAACGGGTCACCAAGATTTTACTCCCCCTCCCCACAAAAAAAAACAACTATATTTCCTGAAAATATTTCAATGATTTGTTTTGCAGGTTAAAAGACAAAATGTCTTGACTTGTTTGGGGATATATATTACGTAGAGATAAATCATTGATTCATAAAGGAGTTTACCCCATATTAAGCATGATGATTTTATAAATATTCCATCTTTGTTTTGAATTGTTTGAAAGCTGAATACAAAAAACGAAAGGGTCTCAAGAAATGTTATGCTCTGGCCATCACCGATGTTAAATTCTGTCCAGACTAGTCATCTGGCGAGGGCATATCGATCATTGATCGTATATGGGAAGGATAACACATTTTCCAGGAAGAAATCTTCTTAATTCAGAGCAAGGAAGTCATTCAGCATTGTTTGGTATGTATGTATACATGTATTTATCGTCGTTTTCCCCTCATCGAAAATGTCACAGGATTAAGAACAAACGGACAATTAATAGTAAGACCTAGACTTGGAGAAGCCTCATTCTGCACACGGCACATCTTATCCATCAATGGTCACCAATCTAGATACTGACCAGGTTCAAAGTTGCTTAACTTCAGTGATTCTACGTGAACTGGTGTTTCCAACGTGCTGTAACTGTTGCATAATGAGCTACCGAGGGAAGTGATGCAGTAGCTAAGAGGTGGGACCCGTGACTTTTATGTCTGCAATAAAGGTAAAAAGTAGCAGTAACGAAAAAGTAGGAAATGCTGCACTTTAAATTTAGCGTCATGTTTATTTCTCCTTTTCTCAACTGTGGGGTTCTGCAGCTTATGAATGATGCCAGAAAGTGCAACACAGTCGATTCAAGGTGCGAGGCGAGGAAAACGGACGAAAGACGAGAAAGTTGGCCGGGGTACAGAAGAAAGTGAACGGCCTTGCCTCTTCAGGTGAAAGTGGCGACTGCTTTCTCGCCTCTCGGCGTACTCTGTTGACCAAAGACTGCGAACAGCCTTTTAAGGGAAAGTCCGCTTGATTAGGATGTAGTTAACGTGTCATGTGCCTAGGAAAGCTGTGAAAGCCTTAATCAAGCCATGAAAATGAAAAGAAATGTGGTGTCCGTCCCAAAATATCTGCAGGTAAGCAAAAACGCTCATCATTTTCTAAAGTATCCGTCTTCATTGATCATGTTTGAAACCAAGCAGATTGTTTGTGGGTGACAAACACCACTTGGGTTTAGAGGCCCACGAAAACGTTCATCATTCCATAAGGACCTGTTATCGTTGATCACCCTGAATCCACACAGAGCACACCTGAATTTTCCAACAGAAAAGGAATTGAGTACCATTTTAAAAGTCTCAGCAGTAGGATCGAACCACAGCCTACCAAACTGGAAGCGAAAGCTCTTCCACTGACCCACGGTGATCAGAATAGCGAATAGAATAAATAATTCTTCAAAGTGGGGAATAAACAGACTAGGTGCGTTCATTTGATTTTCTCAAGTTTTTTCTAAGTCTCTACATCGAGAACACAACGAAGAATTCAATGATGATTGCTACTGCAACTCTGGGCGTTCCATACACAGCTTTTATTACAAATATGGTTTATTATTCTTGATATTAGAATACGATGAGAGGTTTTTCACAATGATCACTTCATTATAGGAGAGGGACTCAGCCACCCAAATGCTGCTCTTCATTCTCGTATTTTTTTTCAATGCACTTGTAATCGAAGTGACCGTAATGATGTCATTAACCACCAACCAATTCTGATCAGGCCATTTTGTAGTAAGTGATCAAATGATTGAGGTGAGTATTAGTTAAATTGTTTTCTAATGCCGTGACATTTTTCTTTTTGGGGAAAATAAAAGATGGTAACCGTTTCATCGCCCAAAACTTTAGACATCAAAACAGGAACAATTAGTTGCTGGTCAAATCAGTCATTAGCACAATTTGTCTCTGTCGTCTGCTATAATATGTTTACGCTTATTGGATTTCAAAAAAATACTCTTTGGACAATTAATCTTAAACCAATTTAGCATATTTGAAATTACTCTCCAAACGTTATATTTATTCAAGAATCCTACCCATCAACAAGACCAGAGATGTTCTACGATGCATTGGATACTTGGAACCTAATTGATGTATTAAGATGTAAAGAGAGGTCGGTAAATACTGAATTTGGGAAACTTTATTCAGGGAGAAAAAACAACCATAAGAGAAAGTATATAGATATGAACTAGTGTGTGAAAAGTGTGATAGAAAAATGCGATTCTAAACAATTCTGAACCAAAAAAATAATTTCTTAAAAGAAGCTCCACATACTATCAAATTTTCATATTTCTAATAATATCTAATGTTAGTTTTTTTAATTTTCGATATTTTTGGAGTTGGTGATGAATTATCCTATCGCCATATTGATCAGTGACAAAATTACTGGAGATGAATTGTCTTATTAGTAATTCTATACTTATTGCATTCGATAATCTGCATGAGTTTCGATTATAGTGTGCAGCATAATTTTAAGTTTATTCCCTGATTGTTCATGTCTAAAAACTCTACAAAATATTATTTAATCCCTTCAAAATTTACTTTTGTGGCCTTGACAGAGACATTTTAAGATCTATATATTTCCAATTGAACAAGGGCTAATATGCATATTCTTAATTAAACAAAGTAATTAAAACAATTACACATGGATGTCTCTGTCCTGGTCACAAAAGTAAAGTTTGAAGGATTCAAAGTCATTTTCAAAACTTTTTACACGTAAACAATCAGGAAATGGTAATCGATGTGACACTGTAGAAGTGTGGGATTGATCAAAAAAATCTAAAATCGAGACAGTTCTCGGAAGCACCCAGACCTAATCAGAGAACAGATAAAATCTAAACATTTAAGCTGATAATATTGAATCCGGTAGGAAAATACGAAGGATCGGACGGACGAGGCCTGAAGAGAATACAGCTGTGTGATTAATCGCATTTCCAAGAGAGATTAATGAATCCCCAAGTTTGGAGGAATTCCTCGGAGGGGATTGGTTATTCCAGCTTCCGGGGCCGAGGTTTCTCGAAACGACCCAGATGTTAGCTTAGTTGTGGACAATAATAATCATGACGGTATTCTGATCATCAGATATCAAGTAAAACTGATTGGTGGTGGGAAATTGGCCCCTCCTATCGCCTATTTCAAGAGAGATTTATGGATTCCTAAATTTGGTGAAAGTGGACGGGAAAATCACTTAACTCAAGCACAATATCAAATTTACCTACTGGGAGGGAAAAATCAATCATAAACCCTCCAGCTATCAGCCCCACATATAGAGGGAGCCAATCATCACATAAGTCAGCCGCTTTTGATGAGCCAGAGAGAAGCCGGAGGGACAATGCCGAGAAATCCACGGTCCTTTGACATCACAACGAGTCCTGACCTCAAATGACATATAGTTTCGACTCCAGAACTTTGTTGAAGCAATACAAATAGATATACCAAAAAACATCAAGAAGATAACCCGAAAGACGGACTGATAGTCATTCCATAGTGTCCTCATCTGCATCGGCGTATACTTTGACCAGTCACCCTGTATATATACTGACATAAACTTGTTGCATATTATACACCCAGTATCAGTTATTCATTTTCAACGTGACATCTCTAATACCTTCCCCAGGATTTGCCACACTTCTATATCATGGGCGTTGCAGAGTCAGTACTTTCTGAATTTGTCTTGCTCATCCCTCCATCTAATATTCTGCCAACTTCGATTGTGCATGTGATCTCGAGGGATCCATGTAGTGGGTCGCTATGTCCATCAGTTGTCCACCATTCTTGTAAAATGGCCAGCCCACTGCCATTTGAGTATTTTAATGGATTCTATGATGTTTCTGACTCTTGTCTTTTCCCGGATGTACTGTGCTGTCTTGTGACCTAAGAACAAAAATCAAGTCACGTGATGTTCATGTTGCATACAGTATTGAAAGTGTTATCTCCATTCTCTTAATGGAAAATGATATTTTTACAAGGAAAATTTAGTTTTAATGTATTACAGGAGACAAGAGAACTAGATTTTATCGAATTCGAATTTGCCTTCTTTAGCATCGCACCAGCCTTGAATGAATCACATGAATGCAAAAAGAAAGATATCTTTGTCGTGCTCAGTGAATCATGCATAAGATTGCAAAGGCGTGGGTGCTACAAAATGTTTTAATTGTCGTTCCATTCCTCGACAGAAGGCAATTATACATATTCAGAAACCTAGAGAGACATAAAGAAGTATTTCGTCTTTTCCTCAGGCGGTCATGCAAACGTGAAGTCCTTTCTTACGCATGCGTGGGCAAATGCTTACGTAATCATGCGCAGAAATCACCCAAAATTGACATTTGAAAACTAATATATGACTAACTGAACACATGGAGATTACACATGTTGACATCTAAGATTATCCATTATATCATGCTTATGTTATTCTCTCTTCTTTGTCTGCATCTTTTCATCGTCACTTTAAATCTTTCCCATCTTCGTTACCCTCCATGTTTTTATTGAAAGATCCGTAAATTGAGAACCATGCAACGTGATCATGAAACAATAATGCTGGGCCTCACATGGAGAGACCACAAGACAGCACAGTACACTTGAGAAAAGACAAGAGTTAGGGACATCATAGAATCTATTAGAAATCTCAAATGGCGATGGGCCGGCCATGTTGCAAGAATGGCAGATAACTGATGGACATCACGACTCACAACATGGATCCCCTGAAATCACATGCGCAACTGAGGCTGGCAGAATATTAGATGGAGAGACGAGCTAGACAAGTTCAGGAAGTACTGGCTCAGCGACGCCCATGATAGAGAATTTGTGGCAAATCCTGGGGAGGTATATGTCCAACGACGGACGCTAAAAGACTGATGATGATGATGATGATGATGATGATGATGATGATGATGATGATACAAACATCGGTTATTTTCAGATGAGAAAAAATCTTCCTAAACAACTTCTTCGATCTCCATTCCCGTCCGCTTATTAATACACCTAAATTTCTTTTCAATCCCTATCTTTCATACCCTCTTATTAAACTACATATTTTCCGCAACCCAATTCTCTGACCCTGTTTATTTGTCTTTTTCTCTCAAACACCTCAAACTACTTTACCTTTCCCTTGAATTATAAGTAAAAGCGTAACATTCGAACGCAGGTAGGGAAGAACAGAATGATTGTCCCAATTCTTAGCGGAGGCTCCTTTTGACACACAGTATATTTTCCCACTATCCTGACCAAAGAAATCGATACCGTAACAAGATATGACCTGATCTCGACCATGGAGAATCTCCAGAGCTCCACACTGTAAAGGAATATTCTTGCAATCACTAAACTCTTTATCAAATCTCACAAAATCTTTCACCAGAAAAAATATTGTGATGATTGACGATCGTTAAATCAATTAGCTAAGTTCAAATCAAATAGTCCGAGCAGTAGCTCTATGCAAAGGGCTACGATTTTTATTAGAATGCAGCTTGGCCTACTCAGCAAAGATTAGCACTAGGGTTGCCGAATTAACCATTTTTGATCGAACTGATTTTTTTCTGATTTAACCGATAAAAAATCTACGATAGCCGGCAAGCTGAAAAAAAATTAATGATAATTAGTAAGCTTATAAAATCATTTGTATCGAACTTTTGATTCAACAACCAATCAGTTGCTTTATGTAGGATAAATAAAGGAGTTCATCTGTGCTGAGTTACACGCTCTTTGAGTGGCCTTAACAACGAGCGCATTGTGCCAACTGTTACTCTGCAATAAATATATATATATATGTATATATATATATATATATATGTGTGTGTGTGTGTATACATATATATATATATATATATATATATATATATATATATATATATATATATATATATATCCTGAGGCTCCATTCGCTAAGCCTATATTCCATATAATAATAAATTTTTGAAAAAAGTTATTTGCCTGCGTCAATCAAAAAATCTTCGAATTGATATCAACCAAACAAAATGAAGTTTTTAGGAAAATGTGATTATCAACAGCTGATTTTGAACCATATACTCATGAAATATCATGGCTATTTTTTCTGTGACTCAAATTTCATGACTTTTGGGTCGAAAAGTTCTGATTTACAATTGAACAATTTTAATTGGATATGCTTTTCAGCGCATCTCAGTGAAGGGTTTTGTTTTTGTTTATGTGTTAGTAATCTAATCCCCTCAAAAGTTGGGTTGTAGTTAATAGTAGAGGTCCACTCAAATGGCATATTAAAAAAAATCAACTGATTTTGGGAAAAAGGTTTCTGGGCGAGAGACATTTGTTCACCTGATTGCATTTGATGATGCCTTTCATATAAAAAAATCTCTTGTAAAGAGTATTCGCTGGCTCTGTATGTACCATCATGTTCCTCTTAAACCTTCATCGAGGGTTTCGCAAAATTAGGTACACACAGCAATTTTTAGTAAAACTCATTCCTGTCAAAGCTTCATTCTGTTTTTGGTATCCCAAAATAGTCACCCATTTAGGCACTGATCAGGCTTGACATTGCTCGACTCCAGTGATCTAAAAATAACCGGTGTATCTAACGCTATTTGGTCTTAGGAAGAGGTTTCTTCGTTCTTAACCTTGTACTGAGTACATAATAGAAGGGCATTGAATACCATTTTTAGAGATTTTGCTTGGACTTTATGGTGGATTGAACAACAGCCTACCGAACGTGGAACGAGCGCTCTACCATTGGGCCACGATGATAAGTTCCTTTGTTCATAGAAATCACAAGAGAGTATAGTTGGACAAACATAATAAAATTCAAAAAAGAACAAGACATGCAAATTTTATGATTGGCAAAACAGTCTGCATTGTTATATGTGCGTAGGATAAAATGCAAGATTTATTGATTAAAGTCGGCAGAAAGTCATAAATCCGTGTAATGGCCGCGTCATTTCTCAGGCTTTGATCATAAGGATAATTAAGCTGCGAAGAAAACTTATAAATTTAATGTCGATAGTAATTAAATATGCCCAGAATTGGCAAGAATCGCTGAAAGCAAGGCATGATGTGCGAGAGTATTGATACTGAGTACAGTGACTTTTAATAGAGCGTCCGCCTTTGATTCAGTCCTTTGCACAAATAATTTGCTACAACAAGATTGCAGCCAAAAGTAAAGTCGTGTATAAATCAGACAATTCAATCACGAAATATTTAATGCTTCATAGTAATTTTAAAACGTGTAAAAGAACTTTCAGAAATAATGATGACCAAACACTCAAGTTTCCATTTTATTCTACTTGTTAGTAGGCAAGAAACACTGGAGTCATCTCCATGTTACAGCATCTAACAGTTCTGAAGTCATCTCAATGTTGGAGCATTTAGCTGTTCTAAAGTCATCTCCGTGTAGCTGCATATCATTGGTAAAGCAACCCCTGATCATTGTAAAAATATATGTAATATTATAATTAACGCTCCCTTATTCAGGATTGAGCACTTTATAAGTAAGGTAACTCGTTCATCATAAGCTATAAGCAATGCTCTTCCAACTCTCGAATAGAGCACTCCGGTGGATGGAGAATTGTGCGTGAGTAAATATATCGCTTAAATTTAGCCTTACCGGCCGTCCAGTTCTGCGTAGGCCAGAGGTGAAATGCCAGCCTCCAGGTCTGAAGCAAAGGTTTCGATCCTACTTCGTGTTACTGAATGGGATAGTTGATAGTCTATAGCCATACTGAAGAGTTGTGATACAATGAAACAACTCTTACTTTAATGACTTAATTTTTTTATTATTATTATAATTAATGCTCCCTTATTCAGGGTCGAGCACTCTTTAAGTCGGGTAACTGTGCGTAAGTAAATATATCGCTGGATGGTATAATTGATAATCTATAGCCACACTGAAGAGTTGTAATACAACGAAACAGCTGTCTGTGAATGACTTAATTATTATATATATATATATATATATATATATATATATATATGTGTGTGTGTGTGTGTGTGTGTGTGTGTGTGTGTGTGAGGGTTATGATAGTAATAGTCAATAATATGGAAATGAAGAGACGGAAGCTCGTTTTGACACAACTCAAAAAAAGTGTTTAAAGCAGTTTTAAAAAGTTTAAAGTGTTAAGGCTAGATATGGTACAAACAGATTTGGTAAACAAAATAAATATACAGCAGAAGATACTTGGGTGTTTCATCATAATGAGGAGATGTCGTTTGCGATTGTTATCAGTGAATTTAGATCTATCAAATGAGTGTGTGTGAAAAATTAGTTGTGTTTGTCCGAAAAGCTTGAAATCGTGTATTCGTACATTCGTTCACACCAAAGCACATTAATATGCTTGTGTGTTCGTGTCTACATATCAATACTACTGCTACTGCTGATGTATTAACAGTTTGAAAATATGGGCATCTCTTTCACGAATAAGACTTTTTTCTCATACGAAAAGAGGAATTGATTTTACTCAATTCTATTGCCTTTTTGTTTTAAGATAATTTTTGAAAAATAGAAAACATGAAGTATTGTAGAGAAATCGACAAAAATATAAAATGTATATTTGTTTGATTTATTCATGTTTAAATTATCCCGTCATTTTTTACAGGTATTATGCAAGTATTAAATATCCGTCGAAGTTGCTCTGATCTAGGTTACCTCCGAGCAAGATATATCTGCCCGTTTTACTTTGTTTATTTTACAACAATTGATTGCAATACGAAACTAAATATTTGAAAATGTTGGGAGCATGATTAAAGATTGTGTATTGTAAAAAATTTCCAACCCTGTATGATCACTATATACGAGTCAATGTGTCATTAAATTACATTCATAATTAGTCACTTTTCCGCTGGCCAAATGAAAGATTCATATACATCATTATCATGTGCAACAAGTGTCTTAAGAGGATAAAAGTTATTAAGGAATACTTTGTCGTTGAAAAAGTGTACTGACAGAAAAAGACGAGAAGTAAATATTAAGCATTTATTTTCGTCAACCACAAATATCAGATCCCTTGGTTACCTGCCCACTGTTCTAACCCATAACAGCAGATACCCAACTCAATCATATAATAAGGGTTTTTATGCTAAACTGGCTGCAGTAACGAAAGACATTTAATTTACGATTTAATTATATGAATAATAAAAGTATTCACTCGTGTCTGTCATTCCACACAATGTCACAAAGTTCCCTATGAATTTTAACGAAGTTTTGCGGAAGACAGGGCTATAAGATGAGGAGGTGTTTATAAAAATGGAACACATCCAGCATTTTTATCGATTAAGAGATATTTTCCACATATTAAGACAAGTCCGAAAATTGATAACTTAGAATTACATCCCCTCCACTGCAGCTGTATATGAAGAGATTTTCTTTCAATCTTTAGATAGAAGTGTGTGTTCTCTGAGTTCAACGTATGCTCTCAGCTACGGTGAAAAGCATTTCTCCAGTTCAGCTTTAGAATTTGAAACCGGAATGTCTAGTGATCTATCGTTGACGTACTTAAAAACAAATTCTCAGATTAGAGGTCTTACACAAATCCCTGTCGATTATCATGTTAATAGGGGAAATTTTCACTCTTACCAAGTTGAAAATAATCCAATATGGTGTGTCGTACAGCACAAGAAAAAAGATAAATATTGTAAGTTGGTGCAAAATGTTAAGCAACTTGAACCACAAATATAGGATAACGCCAAAGTCACTTTCCATTTGTAAACTTGAAACGATGTTCGAAAAAATTACCAAAGAAAGCCACCTTTAAGATATATCTATTTTAAACCTTTGAAATTACTTTTAATTAGTCGTTGAATACTACATCCCAAAAATGGTTCCCATTTTCAGTTTTGCATGTGGATCAGAAATAAACTCTTTGTCACGTTCACCTGATTTGACCGCTATTGGTTGTTCATACTTTGGGGTTATCTAAAAGGAAAAATTCACTTGAACAAGCCCTGGGCACTCCAGAAACCGAGGTATAATAATCGACAAGAAAATAGAGCATTTAAGACAGATACATTACAAACTATCAATTAACATTGCTTAAGAAGGACTCGGTTCTGCAGAGCTGAAAATGGGAGGTATTTGCGAGATGTTATATTCCATAATTAGTTTAAAGTGATTTCCAAGGTCCAAGATCTTTTACAATGATTCCTTTCGAAGACGGCAACTTGATCTCGTTGACCATTTTGACAACCGTGGTGTGGCCAGTGAGAGAGGACAAGGAGTGGAAGATGACCAAGTATCACAAACTGGCCGATAGGCTCGAGTTAGTATCGGTTACAGTCGAGATAGACACCTAAAACATCGTAGAGCATCCATCAAATAAATTCCAAAGCTGTCTAACGACACGACCATCCATGCTAAATAGTCTTTCTCTTTCAGCGCGCGTCGATGGCAATCATCCGTAGCAATATGGAACAGACAGAGTTGAAAAAATGACATGTTTTGCTCACATCGGAGTAATTTCTTCGGGAGGTATCGTGTTTTTAGTTCACGTACTATATTCTTTTTAATTTCCTTTGTTTAAAAATAAATTCCAAGTTAAAGGTGATAAAATGGTATAAAAATCGTAAAACGGCATTAGCAGGTGACTCAGGATGACTTAACTCAACCTTAGTTACAATATTGAAGAACCGGAAGGAAATAATCAAAGTTCTTAAAGGAGTTGTGCCAATGAAATCTAAAATGATAACAGAGTAGCAAGAGGAGCTCATAATGCACTATATGATAATTTCTTACAAAAAATTAAAATTTATAAAAAAAATATGAAAACATTTTGAAATTTTGAATCAAAAAATTATGAACACAAAAAATACACGTGACTAGAAAATTAAACGTTTTGGGGTTTTTTAATAGGGAAATGACTTTTGCGTCACCCTGTATTTATTCGCCTTAGAATGGTGAATTTTGGAACTTTCCGGAAATGTCTTCTGGTACGTTAAAACCCTTTTTTTTTTTTTTTGCTTTTTTCAGTTTTGTAATATTTCATGTCTCATAGTGTACAACATATAATTATGATACATGCAGAATTTGCCTTTATCAATTACTGACAGATAATGATAAAGGTATCGTCTCTTGCATGCCACGATGGTTATCAGTTAGGAGTGCAGTTAGATCAGGGAAGATTTCCTTCTCTGGGTGCTATGAACTATTGTAATATAATACAACATATCTCCAGTTGAAGAGGACACAGGAACTGACAAGTAATTTCTCTTAATCTAGAGATGCAATAAAGGACACAGATGGCATATAGATGATTATAGGAGCTAAACTATCAACTAACTGTAAGAGAAACACCACATAGAAAAGAATTGTAAGAAGCATAAGCAGCTGTTGGTTGGTGTATTTGTCTGCAAAATAATGTCTGAAACCCATTGTTAACATGGACTCTTCGCAAATGATATCACACAATCTAATCCTATCGCAATCCCACGCTTATTATATTCTCCACTCAAAGAAAGCTCTCAACCTGTCATAATGTGTAGCCATTACAGCATTTTCTGTCAGACGTCAACGTTCAACCTCGGCGAACCAATTAGGGAGGCCTATTTGCCATGAAAATCACATACTTGATTGGCGTCAAATTTGTTGCCACCCGACATTTATTTACTTCGAGAATTGTTCCTTTATTTTGAATATTTTCACCGACTGACAATATCGAAGAACGAACGAACAAAAGTGACAAGAGAAAATTCGAAGGATGAAAATGCCTTGCTCATGACCATCTTGTTATTCTAGTGCAGTGATTTTCAATATTTTTCATCTGACAGCACAGAAAGCCAGGAACTAAAATAGTAGAGGCACATGATTAATATTCAAGGATAGATTTGATCACTTGAAAGAAAATAATGATCATAATGTGTTCATAAGTTAGATAGATTAATGATTTATTAATTTTATAGCCGAAAGCATATTGTTGATAATGGTTTTTAAATGATTTTTTTCAAGTTCTGGGCATATTTGCTATTAATACACATTGAAACAAGTCATTGGAAAAGATGCCATCAATTAATAAATGATATGAGAATGGCTATTCTGCACTTCAGATTTGAGGAAAAAATTTCAAACTGCCATTTGAGCCTGAAATGAACACGTCTATTTCTTTTGCATTATTGAAAAGGGGAGTTTAATGTGCTCCATAAAAGTACAGGTGATTTCAAAACGTATTCAAATGTTATTTTTATATCCACACTGGGAACGTTGTCTAACAGCCTTTGTTTGAAGGAGGATTGCCCTTCCTCAATACTTCTACACCATTCCTACACATGCATCGCAGAACCCTAATGTGCTGTAGTATATGATTAACATTTTTGATTTGATTCAATAACTTGTTTTTGATACAGAGATATTCTTATTATTCTACAGAAAGGTTCACGAAATTAATTAAAAACGAACACTTAATAAAAATGCTAACTTTACAGTTTAACGGGGATAATTTAACATTGTACATCTAAAGCTTTCTCTCGCAATTGAATATCTTATGCATTCTCTCGAGCTTGTCAACACAGTATCTCCAAAAGTTCTCAATTAATTTTGTGGTAGGGTGTCCATTGGTGAAAAAATTGATTCGATTCGGGGTGGATCCAGGGATTTGTTCATGATTAAGAGGTATTTACCACTGCCAGTGAAGCTTGAGGTGGTAAATGTATTCCCTCATCTTTGTCTGTTTGTCCATACACTATTTTCAAAAGTTCTCAATGAATTCAAATGACCTTTGTTGGAAAAATCGGTCTTAAACAAAAAATGAGTTTAATAATTTTGGGGGAGGATCCAAGAAGTTCCTCTTGATCGAGAGATTTTTTTAATGCATTCAGAAATGAAAAATCGAAACTTATGCAGTTACCAACCTCCCACCTACATTGTAGCTATATATGATAGTGAATGGCATTGCTAGAATTGTGCGCTCTTGGTGTGCTTCCTAGTTTTATAAGTCTTCTCCTGCACACTATGTAGACCTCTACTGACCAATGGCAAAGGCAGGTAAGTCCAGCACATTTGACTTTCTCGATTTTGTCATTAGAATTTGCATTCTTCTGAGACTTACCTGATTTTGTGATATCAATATGTTGACATCTTGGAGACGCTTGACAAAAAAAAGCAACACTTGGACCATAAAAGCACTTGAAGTATTTTGCATTTTTGGTCCTGACCAAATTTTCATGGAAAATGGATTTACCAGCTTTTGTCATGTCACGGAAGGACTGTTCCCACATTCACAGCCGATTAAGACAAAGGCCTACAATGATATAAATGACAAAGATCCATTCAGATAGAAAAGCCTCAAGTCAATGAATATTGCTTTGCTTTCGAAGAACATTTCATCAGTTCTTCGAATTTTCTCTGTATCTCACGTACAGGGTGCACCAATAAATTGAAACTTTAACATTCACTCTAGAAAAATGCGGGGGGCACAAAATGGTTTTAGCGAAGGGATCAATTCATAGATGTATCTTAAATTGACTGCTTAGTTTGACGACTTGTTTTATTAAGATTTTTTAGTGATCCATGTCCAGCAAAAAGCGAGAGAAGTAACTTATTCCTTGATAACCCCTTTTTTCTAATTTTTAATTTATCACCACCAACACAGCAATGCTGCGAGAAAAATAACAGTGACAGTTTCTGCTGAGTGATTAACCAGACCTGTTCTTTATATTCTTTTTGATTTCATTTATGAACGTATTTGGTTTTGTGAAAAGGAAAAAAAGTCCTTCTAAAGAATTTTGAAATTAACTTCGGTAAACGTTCATACAATTGGTTTGACAGCACGTGACCGGATTTCCCTACCTTTCATTGGCCGTAGCTCCAGGCAGTCAGATAAACGTGCTGGTTGACAAGGATTTCCGTTTCCGTTGTAGGATTTGCTCCCTGTGTGGCTAGTCACGCTCCATCATTGCTTCCCCCGCTTTCCACGGTATCCGATTGGAAAAGTTTTGAATTTTTATGAATAAAAACATCGATCTTTTTTAAATAGCGGATTCAGCTTGAGCTTGTCAATTCACCTTTATTTATTGCTTGGCATGTGTTTGGAAACAGGAATGTCGAGATATTTATCGGGAAATCCTTCTATTTATACATACACTGCTGACTGAAATTATTGGCATGATCTGTTTTTAAAAAGATTATTGGAAATAATTACAAAGATAATTGAATTGTAAAGAATTTCTGGAAAAAAAACATGAGATTCGTAAATATATGACCAAAAACTTTAATTATTCAGTTTTGAATTATTGTAAGCAAAAAAAATAATTGTACGCCTAAAATTAATAGTACGCGGGAAATTGATACTCAATTTTTGAGCGATAACTTTTTCTAATCTTTCTCGGAACCCTTT
Organism: Thysanoteuthis rhombus; assembly: GCA_963457665.1. NCBI lineage: Eukaryota > Metazoa > Mollusca > Cephalopoda > Oegopsida > Thysanoteuthidae > Thysanoteuthis > Thysanoteuthis major. The sequence continues at coordinate 6,568,828 of OY735223.1, forward strand.
TTACTAAATTAGCACAAGCATCTACAGGAATATTTTGCCACACTTCATGTGCATAATCTTAAAGTTATTGCAGATTCTTTGGTCTTACACGTCTTCTCATTTTCAAATGGATTCAGTTTGCGACTCTACGAAGTCCTGAGTAAAAATTCAATATTCTTATCCTGAAGATAATTCTCCACTAGAAGTATGTTTTGGCTCATTGTCATGCATAAAGCTCTCACGAATCACTCTCAGATTTTTAGCAGACATCTTCAAGTTAACGTCCAATATTTCACAATGATCTTTTTTCGTTATGCCATTAACAAGCTTCCTTTTCCTTTTGCAGAGAAACATCCCCGAAGCATGATACTTCCCTCTCCATGTTCTGTTGTAGGGAAGATGTTCTTTGGATAAAAAGCCTCATCTTAACGTTTCCAAACAAATTTCTTGTCATCATGCCCCAAAAGTTTCATCTGACCATTGTATATTCTCCCAGAATGAGATTAGCTTATCTATATGCTCACTTGCAAATGTTAGGCGAGATTCCCAAGATCCTTAGATGTAATATTTGAGTTATTTTCAACATTGCTGAGAAGGTTACGTTCTGTTCTGGTCGACAGTTTCGTCTTCCTACAACGTCCAGGTTTATTTGAAAAAGCATTTTCTCTTTATGTAAAGTTTTGTGCAGACTTCGGTCTTTATCGTAGTTTACCTTTTTGACAATGTTTAAGCCGCTGTACCCTACGGCCGTCTTCAGGTGATGAAGGGGTGTATTTTTGACCATGGAGATGGAGAGGGCCCGTCTCGCCGATCGCACAAAACTTTACAATGACATTGCCTCATATGAAATATTTAGACAAAAAGTATTTTCTCTCTTATCAATGTAGATTCTTCTGGAAGTAAAAGATGTTAATACATTAATATTTATAACTTAATATCCGTTATTTATACACGAAAAAAAAAGATTTTCCTATTTATACTTTTTTCCGTTCCATTAATATTGGATATGGCATTTTTTCATTTTATTGTAAGTTTTTAAATATACATTGTAGAAAGTTATTCTAATTTATACATCTGCCTAAAGCTTATAACTGTCCCACCTGAAAGGAAAACTCATCTGCTACAATATTTGAAATTTTATTCTTCATCAACTAAAGAAACTCTAGACAATGATGAAAACACGGAATGTGTGAGTAGGTATTTATTCACGGACGTAGGCTGTTAGCCCAAATCATTAGAGTGATGAAGAAATGAAGAGAAAATAAAGAATGATCTGGAGTTTTCTATGTGAATGGAGATCTATCCTGTGTGCGTGTGTGTATGTGTTTAGGGGAGATAAGTTGTATATGTATGTATGTGTGTGTGTATGTGTGAGTCCAACTGAGTTGCACATGCATATGAAATCATACAAATATAATGAAAGGGCGTAACGTAGATAGATACAACCACATAGCAATGTATCCATGCAACATACAGTCTTGTGAATAGTTTGCAACTAGCGCATAATAGCAAACACCTCGAGGATGTACGGTCAGTATGCGTGTAGCTCTGCCTAGATCAGATGCCATGCGATACTGTCACGTATATATATATATATATACATCTACATACGTGTGCCTCAAGTGCAAAGTATATATCAGTGCAGCGATGTGGCAACATGTCCATGCGGTGCATAGGTCTTCGTACAGTATGTACTCATACAATGATATGCATCGATCCACTTAATACATAGTACACGATCATACATCAGCGTACCTCTGTTAAGTCATATGAAACATGCTTAATCATTGATACTGGGAATGTACAATGCATACCAGTTCCGACATTTCCGTGTCCAAGCAGAACGCATACATATATCTGTTTCGTGTGTTTCTGCGTATACTCATACACGCATTTAGGTGCATATATATATATATATATATATATATATATATATATATATATATATATATATATATATGTGTGTGTGTGTGTGTGTGTGTGTATATATATGTATATGTAACAGTGTGGTTAACCTGCTTCTATCGACAAGTGTGTCTGTTTGGAATGACATATATATGACCCTCCACTAAAACACAAGACCATTCAACCACAGACAGTCCCTAAACGCACACACACACACGCCCAGCCCAACTAGACACAAAAAAAATTAGTTCTCTCCATATTCTCTTTATTTCTCCATTTCGCTGACTATGTAGGCTCGCATCCTACTTTAATAAATTTTCACCATTATTATAACTTATCTATCCTATAATTATATATACATGTCTTGTTTGGTGTTAGTTTAGTGGCTCTTATATGCTTTCCTCCACGCATGACAAGACAGAAAGAATAAAAGCCCAACCATTGTACGCATCACGTTACCCACCAACGCTACCACCACCAACTCCAGCTCCATCCTAAGCAACCTAGAAATATTCATTGCCACGCACACCTCACACCATGAAAGATTTGGTAAACAAACCACCACACTAGCCTCCACCACCTGAAGCCGGTGTTTACGCCATGTCGCACAAGAACTGTGACAAGAACTACATCGGAGAGACATCAAATATAAATGAAAACAAAAGACTCCTAATGTTGGACGAAAATACAAACGCCCTGGTCGAATATAGCAACACACACAACCACAATTTCAACTTTCACAAAGTCCATCTCATCAAAAATATCCAAGACTACTCGACACGCAGATGTATCGAAGCAGCTTTTATATCCCAAGGCATTACAGTAAAACAAAGATATGGCTATTCCTGATTAAAAACCCTCTAAATTCATTGATTTCGAAACAGAATCACATAATTACAATACAGCAAAACATTAACATACAAGCAATTGGTCAACACCCAACAGTGCATTTAAGATATAGTATAAGCACATACATACCACCCCTTTACGAAAATTGTCAATTCCATTAACTTATATATATATATATATATATATATATATATATATATATATATATATATATATATATATATATATAGGCTTATTCATATCAGTCTATGTATATCAGTCTGTTCATATTTATCTACCTATCTATCTTAATCAGTCCGTGCATATATATATATATATATATATATATATATATATATATCAGGTTGCCCATATCAATCTATTTATCTCAGCATGTTCATATCTATCACTCATTCTGTTCATATCTATTTATCTAACTATAGCACATCCTGCTCATATCTATCTATCTATCCACTCATCTATCTATCTGAGTCTGTTCATATCTATCTATCTGTCTATCTGTCTTCACTTGAGTGGATCAAAATCCATAGACTGACTCGAATTTTTTGTTGAATTCTTATCTAAATTTTTCACCTTATAATGTTTGAAGTATGTAATTAATATTCATCTGCCGAAAAAAAAGGCTTTGGACACTCCTCATCATTCACAGAGAAGAGTAGAGAGTAAGAAGGGAACAAATTTCTATTGATATGAATTGAATCTTCATATTGTTCACAGAGAGAACGAGATGGAAAGGGGAGAATGCTTATTTTTCTTTGCTGTTCTTTCAGAAGAATAAAGGGTGAGAATGGATGTGTTTGCACATTTAACATTTTTTCCAAATGAAAACTTGAAAAGTCACAAAAATCACTTTTAAAAAACGAATTTCAATCCATCTATCTATCTATCTATCTATCAAACTTATTGCTTCTCTTTTGCAGCAATGTATCCCACTCATTAAGATTTAGTATAAATAAATCTAAACTAAACGTAGAATGTCTAACGACATTCGATATGAATCCTCATTTATCAAATACGTTTCTTTCCCAAACATAAATAAGGTTTGCAAATACGAAACTATGTATTGGAATGTATGTATTTATGTATAATCCATCACATACGTGAGTTGAAACTCCTCAAGGGATTTACGAATCTAATATTGATGTTTATATGCTGTTAACACGGGGTGAGACAGTAGATTCATGTTTTTCGCCGAACTGGCATCTCAAGCGTAGATTGCTATAACGAGTTGGCCCACCGAAATGTGAGTAACATCCCTTGCTTAGTGTTGCAATATTAGATATTTGTCATCTACATCTAGATGTTTTTTGGTTGCGTCTATATGTTAGAAATTGCTATTTAGATGATTCCAATAAAATAAATAATAATTTCATTTAATTTATAGCAATAAAATAAGTAATAATATCATTAAGTCAAGTAATATTCTCATAAAATAAATGTTGATATATTTTCTGAGTTTTAGATGTATATCTTTGGAATGTAGATGTTTCTAAGTGTTTTAAGATGTTTTAGACTCAATTTTGTATGTAAACTTGGAAACCTGGACCTTACTAGATCTTCGTACAACATAAGAACCAGCGCATCTATAATCTGAATTTCAGTTTTAGTCAACTCTGTATTGTTTTCTAAAAAAATTTAAAAAAACAATAAAGCAAATAGTTTTACAAATACGATCACTTTCTCTCCTAATGGTTGTATTTATCTTTTTCATTGATTTATCACGTATTGACCGAATTCACCACCACCACCATCATCATCATCGCCACCACCACCACCACCATAATCATCATCATCGCCACCACCACCATTATCATCATCATCATCATCATCATCGGGCTTTCAATGTCCGTCATTGGACGTAGACCCACCTAAAGATTTCCCGTGATCCTCTCCTCTGCACGTAGCATGGTTCTTAGTCTGAATCCCAACAGATATTTCAACTTCATTATGGGAGACTTCAATGCTCAATTTGGACTGGAAATGAAGATTGCATAGATGATTTCGGATACAAAATACGAAACGAAAGAGGTGAAGATCTTTTTAACTTTGCAACTGTCAACGGATTCAAAATTATGAATACCTTCATCGAGAAGAAACCTAACAGATGATGGGCTCGGAAAAGCCCCAATTAGTCAAATTATAACCAATCAAATACATTAGGAAAGATATCGTTTAAAACGTTTACAAGTGGGTCTAATCAGTTAGAAAACTCAAGTCACTCTTTCTCTTACTCCCACTCTCTCCCTCTTCTTTGTTTCTTTCTCTTTTTCTTTTATTGCCTCCTCCCCTATTCCTTTCTCGGTCCCTCCCTCTCAGTTTCTATTTCCCTCTTTCACTCTCTCCTAGAACTGTTGGATAAACGAGGTGATTGATTTTTAAATTGTAAAAAATGTAATTTTTAAACAAAATAGGCATTGGTAAAAACTTTTTCCCCTTCATCTATACTCATTTGAAATATACAGACTTTTTCGAACACTATTAATAATTCAGTTAAAAAAATATTTGTTTATACGACACCGAAATTGTAACGCTGTAAAAAATTAAGATATACCAGTTTCAGTGAGTAGAGCTAAAAAAGAAAAAAAAAGAAAAAGAGGGTTGAGAAACACAGGACTGTCTGCTTAAACGAGTGGAGTGATCCGATGAACGTAGCAAGCCTGTTCAGCTGGGTGATTTTGGACGCACATTTTCGGGGTATTTTTATTCAATATATAGCTTTAATACACCGCTTCGGCTCATTTTAAAGCATTAAGAGATGATTACAATTTTAATAGTATACGATGAAAAAGATAAATCATCCAGCGGCGTAGTAAGGGTCCTCAGTATCCGGTGTGCAAACCATGGGGAGTGATGGGCCATGCCCTGCCACGCTGGGCCATGAAAGTCTCTAAATGTGCACCAATTTCGTATAATATTTCAATGAACCCCCAAATCGACCCCCTCCCAAAGAAAACGAACAAAAAAATAAATAAGTATATATGTGTGTGTGTGTGTGTGTATATATATATATATATATATATATATATATATATATATATAAAATTTAAAAATCTAAAAAAACCTTGTGAACTAAACCGAAACTCCCCCCTCCCCTACTGCCTTGACCAGGGCTCAACTGGCCAAATAAAATAAACAAATCAAATGTTAGATTAGATGGAAGAGCGACACATCCAAGTGGTAGATTCTTGTTGGGAGACGGACATGATATATTTAGCAACGAAAAGTGAAAAATTCAAACTTTTTCAACTGCTAAAATGAAGTCCCCTGGACGACTATGCTACTGCAAATTTTGATGAGTACTATTGAATTTTCTGTATTAATTATTCATTTTCTCATTGTTTATGATATTCTTCACCATATTCTTCAATGGCTTGCTCATTCATCTAGCTCTCTATTGCTTGATTGTAACATCCCCTGCCCCCAAACTTCAGTGTCTGGAGGCGAGGATAACTTTGGCGACCCAATCCCTAAAATGTTTTGATCATTCTGTGGCTCATCATTATTACCCACTTGATGACAATTAGTTACATAGAGAATTGAAAATCACCTTGAAACGTCTTGCAAAATTCAAGTATCGTCTTTGAAGCTTTACCTTTGGTTATAATTGCATAAAGTTAGTCGTAATATGTAGAAAAATAGGTTTTTCTTTGTAACAGAGAATTTCTAAGCTTCACACCGTGTTTACGCTTTTGAATGAAATTTTGCCATTATCTAGGTGTCGATTGATTGATACACTAATGAATTCAATTTATAAAAACCTTTCAAAATAGAATCTACCTGAGAGAAATTTAATTCAGAGAAAATTGATTCATTTAGCGATTATTCGACTGGATTTTCAAAATAAATTGCTTACTCACAGAAATATGGTGAAAAAAGGGCATTTATTTACTGGAGGGGTCGTTTTACCGGTGAACAGAGTGTAAAGATCAGTGTAACCTTTCCTACCTGGTACCCAGAAGTTGTGACTTTTCTTTCTATTACGTTTTTAGCTAGCTCATGGTAACTCTATTTCATGACTTTTACTCAACGATTTTTTTTAAAAAATACTTTGTAGATTTTGTAGATGTACAAAAAATATTTGCTCAAAAATTAATTTTTGAGAGGTTTAAAAAAATGAAATTAGAATATTTCAATGGTCTTTATTTTCCACGGTTACTTCTGAAACGGTATCTATGCATGAAACCGAATTCGGATTTAAAACAGATTTCAAAAACTAAATCTGCAAAACGATTAGTTTTTTTCTAATGAAGTAATACATTTTTGGAATTAGTTGCCTATATTTTACAATAAGTTTTTTCTAATAAAATTATATATTTTTTGAATATCTTGCCTTTATTTTTATAAATTTTTTATTTGTTTTGAAGTTAATGTGTAAATATTTTATATACGATACATGACAAAATTTGAAAAATACTAATTATAGTGAAATGTAGTTTTACTAAATCCTGTGTTCGAGAGAGTTATGATAGAACTATTTCAATTTTTCAATTAGATACAACAGCGGATTGGCTACATGGTACTTGAGCGTCTCAAATCATTGCGCATGTTTTCCCGTCTGTTTTGAATGCGAATAAAGGAAGAACTTGCTTTTTCTTGCGTTACAGTGTCTTTCTTTCAACTTATTCGACTGAGTTTTTGTTGACCATTATATTGAAATTGACCGGCAATAAACGATCTTCTTCGCTGACATTTAGGTCAAGAAATCGCAAAGAATACATTATCGCGAAAAATGGTCAAATCATGACACGTAGCACAGAAATTCCCATGTGACCTCGCTCACCTTTCCCATCTGGCCTCAGCTATTGTGAGCACCTAAAATTCACATCAGGGAATTTCGACGTTTTGTATCAGTTCATTTCCTATGTCCAGTTGTAGATGTGTCCCGATTTCTGAGACACAGGACAGGTGCCCCTAACACTTTGCGCCCTCGGTGACTGCCTGTACTGCTGTTGTGGTAGGCCAAAGGAATTTTGCACTCCTTCAAGCTTGCGCCCAGGGATGGAAGCCATACTCACACTCACCTTGCTACGTCACAGGATTTATCTGCTCTAGAAAAGGACCGTGAGATTTCCTTCGTTCGCAGGTTGCAACATTTTAGGTAATATTCTAGATAATTAGTACTGTTAGTTAACCAATATTTAGGCAATTTCTGGCAATTTTTTCAAATCAGTAAATTGTTCAAAAGTGGTTTTTAGAAGTATATGAATTGTGAGGGTACGCCGTTCCTCCTCCCAGACAAAATAAGGGAAAGCTGTTCCCACGGGTTTTCACAGCATAACACCATCGCCCAGTTATTTCAAGAGCAAAAATTTAAGTTTCACATCGGTTATCTGAATCAATTTCCTGTAGTCTTGTCAGCAAGGCGACAAATGGGGAACTTATAATGATAAGTACAATTAGTTTTCCATTTCAACCATTAAAGCTGTTATTATCAACAGCCTCGTTATCTATTGGATCAGTAGCGCTACGTTATTTGTAGAATTGTTTGTCCTTCGCTATCACCCCGAGTATTTCTATCTGGTCGATTATCATTTGGCAACGAATTTAATGAAATCAACTGATGTGAACGGTTGTATAACCTTGGAGATTAATTGTTAGATATCATCGTCTGACAAATAAAGAAAACTGGCGTTAGAAGAAAGGGAAAACAGAGAGAGGGAGAGAGACGGAGAGACAGAGACGGAAAGAAACTATAAAACACTCAGACGGCACATATCTATACCAACAATATGAACTAAATGAAAACGAAATGTAAATCAGTTCGTATAGAGCTATGGTGTTGGGGAGGTAATTGTAAGTTTCGATTTTTCAATTTTTGGACTATTGTCCTTATACATTAGAATATTTCTTAATCGGAAAAGAAAATCTTGGATCTGCCCCAAATTTAATCACTTTGGAGATAATAAGTTGATAGACAAACATGAGTCAATACACACAGCTCTTCCAACTTCGATGATAAATAAGGAAAGAACGAGGGAAATAGATACAATGAACTTGATATGAATGACGCTATCCAATAAAAATTTCGAGGGATAAGATTGAAAGAAATTTGGCAGAAATCAATTCATGTGCTCGGCTGAGTAATCTTTGAGTTATTAAAAGTTGGCTGTCAAACAAAGGAAAAAATTGTATCGAGAGAAAGGAGAAAGTGGGTAGAGACAAGCCAACGTTTGTCAGGTAAATCGAGACGTTTCTAGCCCCAAACGGGTAAAAATGGAAAAAAATATGGGTTTCAAAGGAGTCTTACAAGATGGCTAGGTATTTTAAGCCGCACAGGCCGCACCAATGGACCTAGAGGGCTAAAAAAATTGTCATGTCTACAAAAAATGTTTTGTTGCTTTTAATCATCCCTAAATAGGTTTTTAGTGGGAATTTACTGTGTAGGTTTATGTTGAATTGGTCCATCAGTTCGTGCCTGGCAGGCTCATGACTCTTTAAGAGATCATGACTCAACAAAAAGTGAGAGAGGTATAGGGACGACCCAAGCCTTTATGGGACCCTGAGCAGAATTTTATTGGTGGGGACTACCTTTTCGAAGTCCCCCATCGCTCTTCGGGCCCCAGTTATTCTTTGAGGTCCTCTGGATTGGACGCTAATTAGCCGCTCTGGTCGCTTAGAATAAACTCAAAAATAATTATGCAAGTCATAAAAAATTAACTGTTGAACGTATCAGCAAATTCTCAACAAAAACCCTGGACAGGCAAAAGTTAAAGCAAAACAGGAATTGTCTCCAGATTTGTTAAGGCTGCATTATCTTAATGATTTAATTTTTAAAATAATGCTCCTGAAGCTTCCTGTGATATTGCTACAAACTAATCTCCAACGATAGTCTTGCGAAAATATTAACGTGTTGTTAAACACGCTGTTAGAATGTCTGTGTTATAGAATATTGACGTAAAAACGAGTGCCTGTAACACTGTATTATGAAACTGATGTCGCACCCACAATTCTTTTAGTTAAGAATTAAATACGAAACCCTTCTTCCAGCTAGATATTAAAAAACGACACTTCCTACGACGACCCCCCCCACCGCATAAAAACCCTGAACACACGAATTCAGTTGCTAATTGGCCCCGGCTCTTCTAGCCGATTACGCTTATTGGCCCCAGTACTTCTCTCTTTCCTCCTTTTTAAGATCAGCATCATTTCGCCAGCCTCCTAGCCGATCTGAACTTTACCATTTTTCCAATCTTTGTACTGATGTTGCCCATTTTAGTTCACCGATGTCGAGGCATCTCACATACGCACAAAGACTCAATTTTGGCCTCACCACTAGCCCAAAGCGTGCATTCACTTCTATCTCTCATGAATGAGATAGCAATGCTTCTTACCACTCGATAGTCACGATTATCCGTCCCATTCCCCTCGGGAAGTGCATATGGGTTAACCCCTATGTTTTTACTGTCTGACATAGTTTGTCTATTGTGTGTTCCCCGGCGTCAGAGAATCGCCCCAAAATTGCTCACACGTGATGTCAAATACAACTTGGCAGATAGGCATACACACAGAACCTGGTCCCCGGTCTCCTTAACCATTCCTTGGTACGCTCTGAATATTAAGGATTCATAACTGTTCAGGTACCATCGCTCCGACTATCATGGTACCGAGCTCCCATCTTTCGCTTAGATGGTATCTGCAATCTTTTCTCCCCTTCTCTTAACACAATCGTATCCGTGTTGTCTCATGTTTATTTTCATTTCATTCCTGTATTGACATTAATACTCATGCTTGAAATGTACGTTTTACTTGTTCATCTAACTACTCGTATGTGTCCTTTTTACTCCTTTTAATCACCGCGTCTACACTCATACGTGGCGCTCTTCCTCTCCATACATCTCCCTTCGTCCTTTCCACAACTTCAGCGACGTCCACGTGCGGACCACAAACACAGCAGGCACCCATTCTTCAACCGCAACTATGTAGGAACCAACTATGATTCTTATACTGATATAAATAGAACCGCCTAATAAAAAATATCGAGGAAAATGGACGAAAAAATAAGGGAAATTCTGAAAAGTTTCAATGACAGAACTAGACAACTTCACTGATCTGAAGTTGTACAACGAATCGGCGCATAATGTTACAACGTTTGAGTTTATCTAAAATAGTGCACTACGAAGACAATGAACTTGAAGGAAACCATTCAAATTGAAAGTAAACACTATAGATCAAATACCTATCTTCATGACAGGTCATATTACCTTCTGTCTACTCTTTGTTTTATTGAGGGTACACCAGATGATATTCTATTCCACTTTGGTAGATAGATACATAAAAACAGAATGAGATAGATAGATAGATACAGAATCATATATATATATATATATATATATATATATATATATATATATATATATATATATATATATATATATATATATGAGAGAGAGAGAGAGATGAATGGAAGATAGAATCTTCACCAGAGTCCCTCTCACGATGCTGGAAAATAGAGTTGTCAGTTTTCTAATCTGGGTTGCCAACCAAGACAGAAGAGAACCAACTGCTCTACTATTTACTCATAGCTGGCGGTGGGAAAGCTGGATTAATACATTTCCTAAGGGTATTAGTGCGTAGTGAATGCGGATTGTCTCAGCCGGAGTTTAAACTAGGTTCTCCGATTGCTTTTTTCCGTGCTACTAACCGCTTGGTCACAGGCACCCCCATGACAAATCGAGTGTACTGGGTAAACTATATGCAGAGATTTGTCAAAACATGGACGGAGTAAATAGTCTTCCTTTTCAGAGGAGAACCTCAGGGAGGGGGGAGGGCACTGTACAACAAAAATGTTCGAACATATTTAGCGAAACGGAAAACAGATGCCCGTTTGATACTAACTGTACAATATTATTCTGCTTGATCCTCCCTGTGTCCAAATGTTAGGCTTCCAGCAATTACAT